>JARQOD010000002.1:66686208-66750938 GCA_033576555.1 Oophaga sylvatica | reverse complement strand
CTTATAAGCCTCCTTACACTAGCATACCTGGCATGTAATTTTCCACAAAGAAAAACATTTTCCCTTAGATCCATAATTGCTAATAAGATATTTGAAAAATTATTTGTTAAACGAGATGATCTCTTGGGAGAAACACATTAGAGGTACAGTACAATACAACCAGGATAAAGTTACATTTTTGGCTCTGCTCTATGGCACATTGTGACCTAGTAAATTATTCAGAAAAGGTTCTTGTTGAGATTTATCAAATGTCGCATCATACCCCATCAAGTCCTTAAGCTCCATCTTTTATCATCGGATTCTTAGACTATTTTTATAAACCAGAATGAGCAATTTTCAGTATCACTGCTGATTTCCCTTTGTAACCATTTAAGGCAGATGATGGAACAGCTTGAAAGCAGTGTCTGATCTGCCTGTCGCAATGTGACCATGACTTGCCTTTTGAACTTTAATCTGTCTGGTAGGGATCAGCGGTCCTGTGGACATTCGGGTTCTAGTATGAACTTTAGTCTAAATTTCGGTTCTGGTACCAGAACTTTAGCCCAACTTGAGCCCGAACCCCATTGAAATCTCTTTCTCGCTTGCTTTCTCTCTCCTCTTTCCTCTGTCTCCTCCTAGACTTTCCCCAGAACTCCGAACATTAAAACGAACTTCCGGAAGAAGTCCGTGTTTGGTGTTCAAAAAGTCTGGATTCGCTCATCTCTACCGTCTGATATTAAATGTTGGATTGAAAGATGGGTTTCATAGAATGAGTTGCAAGAGTATCCTCAACAAATAAATAAAATTTCCACCAGGAGATGCAATGTTCTCATGGGACCTCATCCTGTTTTCTTCATTTTCTTGATACTTTAGAGTCCAAAGTATCCAAATTAAATGGTTTGTTTTGAATGTTGAGATGTTAAAGCCAAAGTTGTTAATTTATGAGATGTGTAGAGAGTAATACTCACACTGGTCTAATGTTGTGTTTCATAGATATTACATGGATATAGCCTTGAGGATATTTTGATGTAGGGAGCACTTAGCATTGGGACGTTAAGGAACGCAGAGTATTATTATGGTTGACCAATGTTATGTTTTCACAGCCATTCGTTGTCTAATTGGGCTGTACGCTAGGCTGCAGGATAATGAGCACTAACATTTGGTCAGTGAGTTGACTACAGGCGGTTAAATCTTTCATTTGGCCAAATCTGATATTCTTTGGTTATCTTATTGTCTCCGTCTATGGAATAGGTCAACATGCACATACATCTCCAAGAACTGTTCCATCAAATGCTTGTGTTGCTGACGGCTATCTCTCCCGACCCTCCCATACATGTGCACGCTCAGTTCAGTGGAGTGTGCATTGCATGAGGTTTTAATAGTAGCTAATTATTTTAAAAGGAGGACAAAAGTATCAGGCATTAGAATTTTACATTTTACGGTCTCTCAACTTCATATGTCGGGGAAGAGCTGGGATGTCTCCATACTGATAAGATAAAGGTCCAGTCCTGAAATCAGTACCTATGGCCCATTGCTTGTATATGGCGGCCTTCAGCTTGAAAAAAAAAACTAAAATAAATGAGAAAAATATGATGTTAGAAATGATCCAATGCATCAAGAAAGTATATTAACCTGTGATACTATATAATCTGTGATTGGATACTTGTCATAAAGGTGTATGGTATGAAGACTTAGTAAAAACAGTTATGGCGCTGAAACCAATTGTATTCGTATTGTAAAAAATGACAATTTGGATAAAATTATACTCTTACATAAATGTCCTTGACAAGTATTTGGCCACCGTCCACCAGGGATATTATTATTGACCCACTAAGGACAAAGTGACATCACAAACATAGTAGCAAGACTTATTCTGGATGAAAACTATCAATCAATAAATGAATTCCTTCATACCTAGGTCTGTACTTTTGTAACACCAAATAAAATCAGATGTAGACCCTTATCCTGCCCGTATTGACAATTATTATATGCGCACAGGATCTTATTGTAGAAATGAGCGTATGAATAAGGCCAGGGTCACAAAAGAGCGGAATACGGACGAGTGCTATGCGAGAAAAAATCACATAGCACTCGGACCAATGTTAAACTGTGGGGCAACTCCCATCATCCGTTTTTTCTCATCAATATTATACGTGCGAGTGAAATCGCAGCATGCTGCGATTTGAACCATATATCGGACGAGACTCACCAATGCAATTCTATGGGTGCGAGAAAACTCGCTCACCACACGGACCATCGGTGTGACTTGTAAGAAATATGCACCGGTGTCCTTAGAAAAGCCGGCAATTCATGTGCGGTGTACTGTAAAATCACACTGACGGCTTACAACGCGTTTCAGCAATTAAGCCTTAATCATGGCATACCATATAAGGCTTAATTGCTGAAACGCGTTGGTTACATTACTTCTCCTTGTGGTATCCACATCATTTTTCTATGTTTTATAAGAATTAAATAAACTACTATTTTTATATATCAGTGGATCGTCTCATCGCTGGAGAACACCTTCTTTCTTTTTGCTGAATACTTTGTAAGACCCCCGTTCCCTGCAATTACTACTGCAAGTCTTTTGGGGTATGTCTCTACCAGTTTTGCACATCTAGAGGCTGATTTTTTTTCCCTATTCTTTGCAAACTAGCTTCAGCCCATTGAGATTGGACGGAGAGCGTTTTTTTATTTCATCGCTGGAACGGCATTACTGATGTAAGTTCCCTGCTCCTAGTAATTACCGTACTTACCAGCCGCCGTCTTCTTCTGTTCCCGCTGTCGCACTAGTTGGTCTTTTCAGGTTGTGACCTGCTGTATCTCTCCAGTCTTTGCTGGGTGACCCTAAAGTCACTTCTCAATGTAAGTCTATGAGGCCAGAACGAAACTCTCATAGACTTATACTGATAGCTAGTGACCGTTACATCTGACTTCTAGTCAATCGGAAGTTACAATCACAAGATGGCTGAACGAGACTGGAGCAGCACCGGGAATAGTGAGCCGCCGCCAGGGCCGTGGGGTACTCGGCACCGAGCCCGTCGACTTCTATGGGGGATGTCACGGGCAGCACACGGCTCAGTCCATGGCCCTGGGCGCTCACTATAAATGGGGATATTTACAGGGGATTAGTGTCCGTGTAGTTTGTCGTGACGCCACCTGTAGTACCTGGTCAGGGTGACCAGCGCTGCTGTGCAGCAGGTCCTCTGGAAGGGATGGTGTTGTGCAGCTAGATGATAAGTCTTCTACAGGTAAGACTGTGTCCTCCCAGGGCAGATGGATGAAGGATAAAGCAATGGTGCAGAGAGATGTAGCAGAATGGAGTGTGCGACGCTGGAATAATGCAGGAAACAGTTCTGTTGCAGTTTCAGGGTATTTATTCACAGTCTGTTGAGCTCAGTACAGATGCCAGCCGGGCACTGTGTCCTTCCAGTGAGTAGTCCAGCAACCCTCAGGTAGATTGGTCGCACTCCCAAGGACTCCCTTTATGTTCCTTTCCGGCTTCTTGGTGCTACACTCCTTACTCCTTCTGCACCCGCCACCACAGAGCCCCCGGTCGAGGTAGTATTGGGTCCTTTCAGTTACCAGACCAGACCAGTGGTTAATCAGGCCACCCAGTACGAAGGTTCTGGACGTACTTGACCCCTAAGCTTCCTCCCGGTAAGAATATGGTGGCTAGTGGCCCTTGAAGAGTCCCACTATTCTCAGTGTTACTAGTGGAGCTGAACTTTCCCACTAGTCTAGGGACCGTTCCCCAATGTTTGCCTGGTCCTCCTTTGCAATGGGCTACGACTTGTGAGATCGTCTCTGCCCAGGACCCGTTCGCTCTCACTCAGCACGGCTCCCTGAGGTAAACTCAGAGGAGCTGCAGGTCAGGCCAGTCCTAGCTCACTGCCTGCCTGTCTCAGACTGAATCTCTAAACTCACACGCAGTACAAGGCTGCCTCAACCCCTCCCATTCATCTAGCTACACCCTGTTCTAACCAGCCTGAGCTAGACCATCCCCACTAGGGTCCGCCTACACTCAGCTGGCATGGTGAATGTGATGAATGCAGTGGTTGGAGTCCATGGGGTGTTCCCTCCTTACCTGAGAGTCAGGTGTCACACCGCTGGGTGCGATGCAACATCTCTGTGGCGACTGAACCCTCAGGGCGCCACAATAGCAGAAGACAGCGGCCGGTATATTACGAGAATCAGGGAACATGGATTAGTGATATAACTCCAGCGGTGAAATAAAAAAAAACGCTGATGCTCTAAGCTTTTACTGGATATACAATATTTCACATATACAATGAGTTCTTTTAAGTTTTGGTTTTTTTTGTATATTTTAGGAGGGAAAGGGCAATTTGTTGTTTAATTGTTACATAAGAACAAAGTGCAGATTAAATCAATAAATGATGTCCCATAAAATAACCCTTATCTCATATGTAGGGTGTCTGTCACGGGGATACCGAAACAGAGAGGGCCAGAAGATTGCGGCATCTGGTTTCATGAACTCCTGCACTGGTTACAAGTACTTCACCATCTTATTAAATAGTGCAGGTTTTTTCCTTGCTAGCAGTGCAAGGGTTAATCTGTTCAGTTAAAGATCCTGGAGTTTTTCTAAATGGATGGTCTCATCTGTTCAGTGTTGACTACTCCCCTGTGCTATATATGTATACTTAGAACGTGTATATATATATATATATTTATATATATATGTACTTAAAAGTTGCCAGATTTATTTCTTAATGCCTGGTTCAGTTAGAGGTGTTGTCTGTGGTTGGAGTTGACGTTTGTTCATGATATTGTTGCTTGGAGTTTGTCTGTGTGCGTATCCTCATCCTCTCCTATTTGGTTTCTCCTTCAATTCCCCTTTGCTCCACTCTGTTGTATGGTGAGTATATTTTGTATGATTGTTATTTTCATTTATCCCTGCCCATCTTCCTTGTTTGTCTGGTTAGTGTATTCCTATACACTTCAGCTTCCACACACCTTTGGGGGGAGGGGACTGATAAGGGTTAATTTAGGACCTTAATAAGGCACGTGAACCCAGCGTCTTCTCCTTGCGGTGTAATCCGGGACAGGGATAGACCAGGGTGCCCCTAGTTCTAATCTGGTTAGCACCCACAGTCCCTAGGTATTGTGTGACAGTGTCACTACATAAAGTGAAAAATAATGATGCCACTAGATTACCAACAAGCAGGGTTCCAGTAAGCATAAGTGAACTCTACAATATTTATAAAAATACTAAATATTTTATTAATTCATACTGCAAATAAACAACAAGCTAACATAAATCTAATAGCCAAATAGAAAGAAAATCTATATGCAACAGTTACGTAAGTATATGAGTTATATATGTCAGCAAGTTAAACAACATGTATTGTACATTGTCAGTTTTCCAGTGGCTCAGCAGCCATACATTAATAATAGAATAGATAATATATACATACAGGTGAAGTTTGCATATATTTAAAAGTATATTTCTTTATATAAGTGATGACAATAGTAGTTGATTAACAGGGCAATATAATGGCCACATAGCAAAGGTAAGGTAAATTAAGGGGCAAAAGTGTTTCTTTTTACCTAGAATTGTAGTAATAACAGGCACTTGATGGTCATGTTTGATGTCACTCAATCATGATGCACGTTTCGTAACCCTTCCTCAGGACACGTGAACAAAGTGGAGTGTAAAAAAGAGAAGAGGCCTGATAGCAAGAGCAAAATGTTGTACCATTTTAGTGACAAGTTTTGGTCACAAAGAGCTTTGTTCCACCTCCTTTTCCTTTGTGTTATCTTTAGGAAAGAACTCCAGAGTTCATATGGAGAGGGTAGAACAACACAGGTAGTTACTTACTATCCAGTAGCAAAGAGGATGAGACCGAGGGTCCCAAAAGCAGTTGCTTAGACTGACTATGGCATATGGTACTTGCCAACTTTGGGCGATGCCTGTCCAGAAGACTCAATAAGTGCGACACAAAGTGTAGCTACTGAAAATTTTCATTATAAGCTTACCCCCTTTTTATGCCATGATCGGATCCCAATTCCCAAATGTTTATTTGGATGCTGATGTTCTCTCTAATATTGGCGCATCTTGATGACGTGAACAAGGAAACATACAGAAGTGCTGCATTCTGAGAGATTATGGCGGCACCTCAGAGATTCACCAACTCTTCTGGGGGGTCTGCCTTTTCTTTTGAGCCTCCCAGATGTTTCGGGAGAGTTGTTAATTGCGTTCTATGGCATGAGTGCCCCCGTGAGTGCATATTTAGAAATACATTTTTTTAACCCTTTCGCATACTAATGAAGATTCCTAAAACTATGTAAAAATATACAGTATCTCAGGTCATCGTGACTGTTGCCTTTCACACAAGCTCACGTCATCACGTTACTGTTGTCCTTCACTCAAGCTTAGGTCATCGAGTCACTGTTGTCCTTCACTCAAGCTCAGGTCATCGGGCCTCTGTTGTCCTTCACTGAAGCTCAGGTCATTGAGGCACTATTCAAGAAAAAAAGGAAGCACACTGTAGCGCTATAGCTTGCAAACACGAGATATGAAAAATGAATTGCATCACTGCCTTAGAAATATGAAAAATTGAGAAGGCTTAGCGCATAAAATGGCCAACTTATGTGTATCTGGAAGCAACGTTAAGGCGCCCCTCGTTTTCCAGGTCCTAACTAATGCCAATTCTCGCTTAGAAAAGTCTATCTGTATGGGAACATATGAATCCTCTCTCTAGACTGAAATCTACATCTCTGTGGAGGGGTAGAAGCCCTGGTATAATTAAAATGCCTGTGACTAGTAGGTAGTGTTGAGCATTCCGATACTGCAAATATCGGGTATCGGCCGATATTAGCTGTATCGGAATTCCGATTCCGAGTTCCGATATTTTCGTCTTATCGGATACCGGAATCGGGATGTCACTGTCACTGTCAGTGTCCGTCGGTCGGGTCTGTCAGGAGTCAGCGGCACTTACCTGGCAGAAGATCTCCGGCGGTCACGTCCTGGACTGCTTCATGGCCGCCATCCTCTTCTCCCCGGCGGTCACATGCAGTTTCTCGCGATAACTGCAGTGACTGCTGGGTAATCCCGGCCGTAAAGCAGTCAGTCCGATGACGTCACCGCCGGGGAAGCAGGTAATCAGCTGTGCTGCGTCGCGATGACAGCTCTGCCTGTCATTGCGATGTAGCAGAGCTGGATCGTCGTGGGACTATCGTTATGGACTGCGTCGGACAGGTGGTATACTGTTGGTTTGTTTTTTTTTCTTTTTTTACAGGAGATCGATGGCGTCGCAGGAATGAGAGTGTAATAAAAGAAATGAAAACTGTGTTGTCTCTTTTATTTCATTAAAATACTTTTTTCTTGCTTTGTCTTTTTTTTACACATTTAATAACTTTGGGATTAATAATGGATCGGTGTCTTATTGACGCCTCTCCATTATTAACCGGGCTTATTGTCACCGTGCAATCAACGGTGACAATAACCCCTTATTACCCCGCTTGCCACCGCTACAGGGCAAGTGGGAAGAGCCGGGTAAAGTGCCACAATTGGCACATCTTTTGATGCGCCAAATGTGGGGCTGCTGTAGCCTGGTATTATCAGGCTGTTGAGGGCCAAAATCCATGGGGCCTTGACAGTCTTTTAATACCAGGCCGCAGCAGTCTGCATTTTACTTGGCTGGTTAACAAAAATAGGGGGATCCCCACGCCGTTTTTTTTTTCGAGGGGATCCCCTATTTTTGTTAACCAGCCAAGCTAAGCAGACTGCTGTGGCCTGGTATTATCAGGCTTGCAAGGTCCATGGATATTGGATCCTTACCAGCCTGAAAAACCAGGCCTCAGCGGTCTGCTTCATCTGGCTGGTTAACAAAAATAAGGGGGACCCCACGCTAATTTTTTTCGAGGGGATCCCCTATTTTTGTTAATCAGCCAAGATATGCAGACTGCTGTGGCCTGGTATTATCACGCTGGCAAGGTCCATGGATCTTGGCTCCTTAACAGCCTGAAAATCCAGGCCTCAGCGGTCTGCTTCATCTGGCTGGTTAACAAAAATAGGGGGGACCCCACGCCAATTTTTTTCGAGGGGATCCCCTATTTTTGTTAATCAGCCAAGATATGCAGACTGCTGTGGCCTGGTATTATCAGGCTGGCAAGGTCCATGGATCTTGGCTCCTTAACAGCCTGAAAATCCAGGCCTCAGCGGTCTGCTTCATCTGGCTGGTTAACAAAAATAGGGGGACCCCACGCCAATTTTTTTCGAGGGGATCCCCTATTTTTGTTAATCAGCCAAGATATGCAGACTGCTGTGGCCTGGTATTATCAGGCTGGCAAGGTCCATGGATCTTGGCTCCTTAACAGCCTGAAAATCCAGGCCTCAGCGGTCTGCTTCATCTGGCTGGTTAACAAAAATAGGGGGGACCCCACGCCATTTCTTTTTCGAAGGGAACCCCTATTTTTGTTAATCAGTTCCCTCTGACGTCACTGATTGTGTCCCTGGCTGACCTGAAGTGAAAGTGGAAAGCAATCAATTAAGCTTTCCACTTAAGGGCCCGTCCACATAGCGATATCGCTACCGAGATCGCTGCTGAGTCACTAGTTTTGTGACGCAGCAGCGAGCTCACCAGCGATATCGCTGTGTGTGACATTCAGCGACGATCAGCCCCCTGCCGGGTATCGCTGATCGTCGCTGAAATGTCAGGACCTTTGATCGCTGGTTTCCCGCCTGTCACACGCAGCGATGCGTGCCTGTCAGAGGGAAACCAGCGATCAAAAAAAGGTCCTGACATTTCTGCGACGATCAGCGATACCCGGCAGGGGGGCTGATCGTCGCTGAATGTCACACACAGCGATATCGCTGGTGAGCTCGCTGCTGCATCACAAAACTAGTGACTCAGCACCGATCTTGGTAGCGATATCGCTATGTGAGACGGGCCCTTAAGCGATGTTACCCGCAGTGTCGCTGTCCCAGATCGCTGCCTGAGCTGCCTGTTTGGCAGCTCAGCAGCGATCATGTAGCGATACACCAGCGATCCTGACAAGTGCATATCGTTGTCGGGATCGCTGGTGTATCGTTATGTGACACCCAGCCTTTACTCTCCTGTCAGGCAGGAGAGGAACTCATTCATTTGGGGTTTACTGTGAGGCTGCAGCATTAGCTGCGGTCCCTGCAGTAAACATTAACCCTTTCTGAAGGATTACACCGTGGGACCTGACTGTGCATGGGATAGGTAAGAATAATTTTGCTTTTTTATTTTATTTTTATTACAGGAAATGGTTTTTGCAGTAAAATAAAAGATGGTCAAAAACATGTGTCTTTATTTCATTAAAATGATTTTTAATTAAAGTGTGTGTGTTTTATTTTTATTTCATGCAATAGGATTAATAATTGATAGTTGTCTAATTGACAGCTCTCAATTATTAACCTGGCTTAAGGTCACCTTTCAATAGCAAGGTGGCTTTAACCCCATATTAACCCATTCGCCACCGCTACAGGGCAATGGGAATAGACGGGCAAAGTGCCAGAAAGGGCGAATCTAATTATAGATTTGTCTTTCCTGGGGTGTCTGGGGGCAGATGTTAGTAGCCGGGGGGGGCAAAAATAATGGTCCCTCTCTGGGCTATTATTATCTGCCCCCACTCACTGGCTTTGTCTGTCTGGTTGCGAAAATAGGGCGGGAGCCCACGCATTTTTTTTCAGCAATTTTACACCTCATATATATATATACATGTCATTGAATTTGTGACACATATATATATATATTTATATTTGTAGTTCATACACTTCTACATAGTATAATAGCCGCTAATTCAATTGCCGGCTTTTGTGAAAATGCAGAACCCGACATGAAATGACACTTGGTGTACATAGGGTTAACCATGTATTTTCATGTCCTTTGCTATCTAATTTGCACAAACAATTAAATCAGACTATGTGTGCAAAATTTCACACCTCTAGGGGTTAATTAAAGGTGTAAATTCGTAGCAAAAAAGTCCGTTTTTTTTACAACGAATTTACACCTTTAATTAACCCCTAGAGGTGTGAAATTTTGCACACATAGTCTGATTTAATTGTTTGTGCAAATTAGATAGCAAAGGACATGAAAAGAAATGTTTAACCCTATGTACACCAAGTGTCATTTCATGTCGGGTGACCCGACATGAAATGACACTTGGTGTACATAGGGTTAACCATGTCTTTTCATGTCCTTTGCTATCTAATTTGCACAAACAATTAAATCAGACTATGTGTGCAAAATTTCACACCTCTAGGGGTTAATTAAAGGTGTAAATTCGTAGCAAAAAAGTCCGTTTTTTTTTACAACGAATTTACACCTTTAATTAACCCCTACAGGTGTGAAATTTTGCACACATAGTCTGATTTAATTGTTTGTGCAAATTAGATAGCAAAGGACATGAAAAGAAATGTTTAACCCTATATACACCAAGTGTCATTTCATGTCGGGTGCTTCTGTCTTTTCACTGAAGCCGGCTTTACCCGGCAATTGAATCAAAGGATATTTTACTATGTAGAAGTGTATAAACTATACATATATGTATATATATATGTCACAATGACATGTATATATATATATATATGTATTCTATGTGTGTATATTTAGTGTTTACAAGGAAAGAATGGGGTTTTTTTAGTTGCGATATTTTGTTCCCATAGACTTACATGGGACTTCCGGTATCGGTATCGGGTATCGCCGATTTTTTAGTGATATCGGCGATACCATTCCGATTCCGATACTTTAGCATATCGGAAAGTATCGCTCAACTCTACTAGTAGGTGGAGTGCTCAGGCAGAAGGTAAATGAATACATATCAAAAAACTGACCAGCACATCCAGAAATAGACCTTATGTGAACAGGTGCTAAACCTAGAGTCACCAACTCATGCACACTCAAGAAAAAAAGGAAGCACACTGTAGCGCTATAGCTTGCAAACACGAGATATGAAAAATGAATTGCATCACTGCCTTAGAAATATGAAAAATTGAGAAGGCTTAGCGCATAAAATGGCCAATTTATGTGTACCTGGAAGCCACGTTAAGGCATCCCATACAGGTAGACTTTTCTAAGCAAGGATTGGCATTAGTTAGGACCTGGAAAACGAGGGGTGCCTTAACGTGGCTTCTAGGTACACATAAATTGGCCATTTTATGCGCTAAGCCTTCTCAATTTCTCATATTTCTAAGGCAGTGATGCAATTCATTTTTCATATCTCGTGTTTGCAAGCTATAGCGCTACAGTGTGCTTCCTTTTCTTCTTCAGTGTGCATGAGTTGGTGACTCTAGGTTTAGCACCTGTTCACATTAGGTCTATTTTTGGATGTGCTGGTCAGTTTTTTGATATGTATTCATTTACCTTCTGCCTGAGCACTCCACCTGCTAGTCACATGCGTTTCAATTATACTAGGGCTTCTACACCTCCACAGAGATGTAGATTTCAGTCTAGAGAGAGGATTCATATGTTCCCATACAGATAGACTTTTCTAAGCGAGGATTGGCATTAGTTAGGACCTGGAAAACGAGGGGCGCCTTAACGTGGCTTCCAGGTACACATAAATTGGCCATTTTATGCGCTAAGCCTTCTCAATTTTTCATATTTCTAAGGCAGTGATGCAATTCATTTTTCATATCTCGTGTTTGCAAGCTATAGCGCTACAGTGTGCTTCCTTTTTTTCTTGAGTGTGCATGAGTTGGTGACTCTAGGTTTAGCACCTGTTTACATTAGGTCTATTTTTGGATGTGCCGGTCAGTTTTTTGATATCGAGTCACTGTTGTCCTCCACTCAAACTCAGGACATCGAGTCACTTTTGTCCCTCACTCAAGCTCAGATCATCGATTCACTGTTGTCCTCTACTGAAGCTCAGGTCATCAAGTCACTGCTGTCCTTTACTGAAGCTCAGGTCATCGAGTCAATGTTGTCCTTCACTCAAGCTCAGGTCATCGAGTCACTGTCGTCTTTCACTCAAGCTCAGGTCATCGAGTCACTGTTGTCTTTCACTCAAGCTCAAGTCATCGAGTCACTGTTGTCATTCAGTCAAGCTCAGGTCATCGAGTCACTGTTGTCCTTCACTCAAGCTAAGGTCATCGAGTCACTTTTGTCCTCCACTCAAGCTCAGGTCATCGAGTCACTTTTGTCCATCACTCAAGCTCAGGTCATCGAGTCACTGTTGTCCTTTACTGAAGCTCAGGTCATCGAGTCACTGTTGTCCTTTACTGAAGCTCAGGTCATCGAGTCACTGTTGTCCTTCTCTCAAGCTCAGGTCATTGAGTCACTGTTGTCTTTCACTCAAGCTCAGGTCATTGAGTCACTGTTGTCCTTCACTCATTGTGACCTTAATCTTGAAATGATATTATGCTTTGATGACATACGATAAATGCATGATGACAGACAAAATAATTCATCTCCTAGGTAGAATTTATATTTTCACCCTGAATCTGATATATTATCGTCAGCCGGATTACCATTATGATAATATGATACTACGTGGCTTATTTTGTAATATTAGGGTGAAAGGGTTCCATAGTAATCATTCATTTAGCATGGAGACTATCTCCTGGCGCGTCTTTCATCATTAGCTGAATATTCTTTAAATATACATGTACTGAAAAGTATGTGTAACTGGTCTCATGCTTTTGCACTGTTGCCTAGCAACGGGTACTGTTACAGAAAATCCGTTCCTTCTATTAAGCAATGCGTGCCCCAATTTTCAGGATTTTTCTCTTCAGTGTAAGGTTTATTTTTCCTGCGCTAGATGGAAGGTCGTCTTTGCCAGACCTTTTGTTTTGACATGTTGAAGCACAGATTTGAAGCTACTCCTGGTGCCAGACTTTGATGTTAGGGCTGTTGTAACGACAGATGTGTATGTCGGCGCTGGTTTGCCAGATGGGAATATTCATCACTTATTTTGCCCCGTAGCATAAGCGTACTTTCATTAATGAACAGCAGCAATTATACACAAACACACTTGAAAAGTTTTAAGACTAATTAATTGATTCTGTGATTATGCGATCTTTCTGTAGCTGTCCTTTACGTAACTGACGCGCATGGCATCTGCACATTAATTAGTACAAAATATTTTTAGTTCATAGGATGGTAAATGTTGGAGTTGGCACGAAGGTAATCTTTTTTTATTGTTGTTTGGTGAAATTCAGTCATAGCGTCAGGCGGCACTCATTGGCACATGTAAATGCTATGCTTGCTTCCCTTCCAAATGTAACTCAGCAAGGCTAATGATGCATTTAGATGTGATGATTTTGGCCCGTCAATGCGCCTTTAATGGAAGCTATCATCAGAACTTGACCTATTGTTTAAATCAGGTTTATTTTAAATTTTGAATATTTTTTTTAAATTGTTTCCACTGTTTGTTTTTTTTACAAATCATATTTGGTATTGGAAAATGAAAAATTAGAAACTTTGCATTTTTTACACCAACCACTTGGGCTCTATTTAGACTTTGTTTCAGGAAATAACACATGTACATAGCCACAATGGTCAGACACCGATTCTACCTTTTCTGCTGAAATATCTAATGAGACAGTGCAAAGGTCATTATAAAGGGAGAGGAAGCAGGATCGGCTGTGATATCAGCTATTGTGATTATTGGATCCTGTGTTAGACTACGTTCACACACTAGTATTTTGGTCACCATTTCACATCAATATGTGTAAGCCAAAACCAGGAGTGGGACCAAAATGCAGGAGTGGTGCATGTGTTTCTATTATATTTTTTATGATTGTTCCTCTCCTGGTTTTATCTTATGAATACTGTTTTGAAATACTGACCAAAATGCTACTGTGTGAACGTGTGTTTAGATGTGTTACCCATTATTGTAATCCTGCCTCTGATGTTAAGGAGCCTGCTGAAAACTCTTAACTGAAAGGTCAGGAAGTATGAGTCTAAAAACACCCCAACGACCACTGTGAAATTTGATTTACCTTTCTGTTTACAGCGGCTGATGAAAAATATTGGGGACAGAGTGATAATATAATTGTTCTGTCCCCATACAGCATCATGTTTTCAGCGGCATATTCCTGTTTATATGGTGCAAAGTGCTGCTGAAAATAGTGAGTTTTTTTGTTGGAATAAATACATCGAACACTTGACGACCTGGAGTTTTGCTCATTCAAAAGGAATTTATTTAGGTGAATAATCGGGAACGTGCATTCCTACATACGCTATTTCACCAATTATCTACTCTTGTCACTGCACCATTAGAGAATAGATTAATGGAAGTATGGCAGCGGGATCAGACCACGGTCTGTTATCATGGAGATAAATAAGTCTGCACAGGATCTGTAGAACCTATATATTAGGTACTATAGTTCTTTCCTGAAGGCTCGCTACCTTTACTAGTCACTTGTATATACTTTCTAAGACTATGATAATCCCGAATATATGATAATCTGGCATCTGCATCCCATCAATTGGAAGAGAAATACATCAAAAGTGAAAAAAGTTGTATAGAAATTGTGTGGCGGTTACTATTTGTTTCTAACACTTGATCATACAAATATGCTGTCAATTGTATTCCATGAGACCTTGCTGAATTTTCGTGTGACACACACAGTTTTTTTCCACAAGGATTACAAGAAATGATTAATAACATATACTGCTACTTTTACCATAGTATGATTGTATTCTTTGCTGAATGCATTGACTTTAGGAGTGAATAGTGAGGCACACGGCATTGCAAGACCACAATGTAGTTTGGCATTGTGCACTCAATTTGAAGTCCAGTCACTGTGAATGAGGCCTACGATTGGGGGCTAAATACAGTTATTTTTTTTGTTTGTGACAGTTTTATTAGTAATTCTCTTACAACGTGATTTCTATGTGATTTACATGTTAACTGTATGATATTCTCATGAAAGTTGCATTGAAAGAGAACCTGGCAAATCCCCTGATTAGAGATTTAAGGTGTTTTATAGGGTTTATGCAGTCTTTGGAAAATGAACTTTAATCCTTTATTCTAATGAGGCAGGACTAGTCTGTAGGGGAGTGTCGTCCCCCGGACTATTCTTGCCTTGGATCCTCAAATTGCACCTCGCTGAGCGTTATTGATAGTCTGCATGCAATACTCTATGGCAGGGGCCCCGAACCTGTAGCTCGAGAGCCACATGTGACTTGCGGGCTCGTGATGAGTGGCTCACAGCTGTCTTTCATATTGGTCCATTAGCACAAGGTGTAGCAAACAGCTGTTAAGAGCAGATCTCTAGATGGCGACTTTTGTGCGTAGCCCCTTATAGGACAGCAGATCTGAATGGGGGTAAAATAGGAAACCTTGGAGCTTGGCATACTGCCTTGGTGTGCTTTCAGTGGAAAAGGTTTGACTACTGTGAGTGGGGCAGGAGCTGGATGTGGCTCGCGACCCTGTCACAGACCTGAATGTGGCTTGTGACCCTCTTTCATAGCTGAATATGGCTCGCGACCCTCTCTCCAACCTGAATGTGGCTCATGACCCTCTCTCCGATCTGAATGTGGCTCGCGGCCCTCTCTCCGATCTGAATGTGGCTTGCGACCCTCTCTCCGACCTGAATGTGGCTCTCGACCCTCTCTCCAACCTGAATGTGGCTCGCGACCCTCTCTCCGATCTGAATGTGGCTCGCGGCCCTCTCTCCGATCTGAATGTGGCTTGCGACCCTCTCTCCGACCTGAATGTGGCTCGCGACCCTCTCTCCGACCTCAACGTGGCTTGCGACCCTCTCTCCGACCTGAACGTGGCTCGCGACACTCTCTTCGACCTGAATATGGCTTGCGACTCTCTCTCCTACCTGAACGTTGCTTGCAACACTCTCTCCGACCTGAACGTGGCTTGCGACACTCTCTCCGACCTGAATGTGGCTTGTGACCCTCTGTCATAGCTGAATATGGCTCTCAAGGTCAGAAAGGTTAGGGACCTCTGCTGTATGGTAATACCGTTATGTAGGATGTAATTCATGACCAGGAAGGGGCGATTAGAAGATCCGAGGCAGGACTAGTCTGTGGTCAGTAATGTCTCGCTGGACTAGTCCTTGCTTATTGGAATATACAAAGTAGCAGGATTAACTTTTATATTTCAAAGATTGCAGCATTAGGAATCATATAAAGAAATCCTAGATTAAAGAAATCCCCATGTGTACTCCTACAGAAGGTAGCCAAGTTTGCCCAGATAACACAACACTGGGATATAAGGGAACTAAAAAGTAATCTTAATCCTTTTAAGTGAGATAATCTTCTGGGACAAGTTATCAAGATGGTGTGGTATCTGTCAAGTTAAACTTGGCTACATCTGTACATTATATGTTGGGAACAGTCAGGGGAACTGACAGGTTCCCTTTAAATGCGACTTTGACATGACTCTTGGTCTAAACTCACTGCAATCAATCACAGTACTATACTCCGAGCTTCATGCCAGCATAATAATTGCTTCTTTTCTGTAACCTATTTTCATACACAGTTTCTTTTTTTTCTACTTTCTGTTGCTTCTTCTAGAGTATTGACTTTAACCTCAGTAGACATTTTCTCAGAAAATATTCCCGCCGTTAGCACCTGATTTGTTATATCTCGTTAAACTGTTCTGTCAAGAAAGGAAAAGGAACAATCAAATTGTCTCCTGCTATAAAATCCATTTTATTTCCTCTGTTACTTTATTGCAGTGTTTCTGACCCGTTACTATGTCTCACGTATCGTGTAATTTTTGCTTTGTATTTCTTTATACGGTGTTATGAAGTTCTTACACTATTTTGAATGTGTTTCTGTGAATTGTCAGTGCTACATTTGCTTGTGACAGAATGAATATGAATAATATATGACAAGAAATAACAGGTGAACAAATCTATAATCCACTTCATCTTACAGGACCTGTATCGTCACCTGTCATCGGATGATTTGGATTCAGTAGGAGACTCAGTTTAAAAGAGAAAATGGAGCAGTGTTTCTGGTTTGTGGCTCGGTGATAGTTTAAGCTAATTAACGTAACATGACGTGAAACAAAGGCTGACTCTGGTTCATAAAGTATTCTTGGGGCACTAGGTATGTCACATTTATTTTATTCAAGCATATTTAGTACATTTCGAGACGCACCTGAAAGACAACTCTCATGAGTGTGACTTCCAAAAATGATCTCATAATGACTACGTCCAAATCTGCAGTCGCACTAGGTAATGCTTCGGCATTGTTCCAGCATGCTGAGATTCAGGGACTTGTCATTTTAATATATGCAGCCTTCTGCAGCAGTGGTGGCTTCTGGTCATAAAATATTACACCACATGAGAATCAGCAGGGGCCATCCATGTCAAGGAATCCAAATGTTACAAACTTAGCATAAAAGTTATAATTGGTCGTCTCATTATATCAGAATCTGTCCTTCCACATAAACCAAGACTTTAGATTCTATCTATCTGACTATCCAATGGACACTACCCATGTAAAATATTAAAGAGCAACCTAGTCTGGCAATATTAGAGTATTGTATTAGCAGTAATATTTATTGATATTGCTATCATTAATGCAGAGAGAGCTTTACGAAAATAAAACATGGCAGCCAAAAGCATTTCATATTCCCTTTGGCTTCCCTGCCGCCAATAAGCAGACAACAGCCTGTCCTATTGGCACACTACATATGGCCAGAACTGGCTGGCAGGCGCTCAGGGCAATCACCTGAAATTCCTCTTGACTTCTGTCTTTTTTTTTTTATTACTCCCGTTGGTAAGAGGAGAGATTCTGTCGTTAATAGTTTGATTCAAATTTATTCTGGCGTACAATATAGTTCAGAAATTCTGGTAATCCATGTAACAGGCTAGGACTGGCCAACAGGAGAGCAGATGAATCCCCTGGTGGGCCCCTCTGTAGGAGTGCTAATAAGTAGTGCTTACTTCTATATTCACAGAGAAAAGGATAATTTAATCATTCATTAAATAAACTACCCAGTTTAATATTATATAGAAACATAAGTAAATATTTGTACTAGGATCAGGTTATTTTTGCTTATAGTTGAACAGTGGGCCCCTAGATTCAATGTTACTGGTGGGCCCTTGCCACTCCAGTCCAACACTGTCATCTTCTGGTAAGAACCTTAAAAAAATATAGATCTTTAAAATACAAAAAATAAAAGGAATAGGGACAGCCAATTAAAAAAAACTGATTAAAAAGTGATTGTTGTAGGTTTTAGGTTTCTATGGAGGTTTTGATAATCCTGCCAGCAATTTCTATATGCGTTTTTATTACCATCTGATAATCCAGAGTATTTGACAATCTGACATTTTAATTCGGACTAGTTTTACTGTATTCTACAATTGTGTTTTATTCAGCTTTCTGATATTTTTTTCGATGGTACCTCTGATCTGGACTGTAATTGCTAAATTTCCAATCCCAACTACATTTTTTGTTTCTCAAGGCCTCATTCAGATGTCCAGGTTTCACATACATGTTCTAGTCTGGTTTTTCACAAATTGAACCCATCTTAGGTCTTGTTGCGTCTTTCCACAATTTTTTACCCCAGAAAAAAAGACAGTATTTTACAGTACCTGCAAAGTAAATGAGATTTCTGAAATCTTGTGCAGATGCTGAATATTATTTCCTTGCAGATTTGAACTTTCAAAGAGTGAAAAACTCAATTAAAAATGCAGCAATAAATGCTCGTATTCTAAGCATTTTTTTTCATTCAACACAGAATGTGCTGCAAATACTAAACATGGGCACCTATCGTTTCTGCTCTTTACGGACAGACAAGTCACTGATCAAACTTGCCCATTCAATCAAGTCCAAGGGCCGGATTAATTTGCGTGTTTTTTTTAAAGTCACTTTTCTTTTTTACCTTGTGATATTCGTTGCTTTCATGAACTTTTCAAATAGCAAATGTTCTTTATTGTTGCCTTTAGCCTTTTTTTGTGATGTTTTAGCACAAAAAGTCACATTTCTTAAAATGGAGCAAAAAAAGATGCAAAAGTCCTCTAGAATGCATGAAACCACTAGTACATTTGCGACAAATTATAAAGTCACAAATGATGACTCATAAAAACATCAAAAAATAGCCCAAAAAAATCCGCAAAATCAATAATGAATCGGGCCCTATATGTCAGTGAAAACCTCAGGGTTGGCATCCTGCTTGCATCCTAACGCTGTCCATTTTTTATTGATGATAGGAGAAATTTGAGAATCCTCCATCAGTTTTTTTAAGCCTAAAAGAAAAATTGATGAAATTCTGATAGTAAAAACTGACTCACTGACCAAACATCCAAATCTGATCCAAAACACTAATGGAAATAGAAGTCTGAATGAGGCCTTGTTCTAGATTTTGTACCCTGTTGTACCTTAATACTTTCAAGTAAGTGACTGTGCAAATTCAACAAATATTAAAATTGAAAAAACCTTAATTATAAATTCAATACAGGAAAAACATTTAATTAAAGTGGTTGCACAGTATACATTTTTGTACCAGATACAGTGCCATGTGGATTGTTGGGCCATTTCTGGTACTGTAGCTCATTCTCATTCAAGCAAATCAAGATGCGATACCAAACACAGCCCACAGACCAAAAGGGGGCGCTGTTACTGTAAAAATAAGGCAGGCTCTTTTTTAATTATTTCTGAATATATCCCCCCGTATTGGCACCTCCTAGCACCCACCTGAGCCGAGCTGTAGCAGGCCGCTCTATTTCAGGTTGACCACAGTTGACAGGTGATTTGTCCTTGTAGCAGATGGACCATTAATTCCCGATACATGATTTATTCAGTCTCTCTACACCACAATTTGGTCCCCAGTGTGTATTTTATGAATCAGATGTGCAGCTCTTGTCTCGTGGTACTTTGCTAACGTCTACTCTATCACTTCTGAATTGTCAAGATATTGTCAACTAATGATCATTTTGTGCTTTACTTTTAACTGCTTTTCTTGACGATGAGTCTTAACAAAGCTTCGTGATAATGCCTAATTTATTAATGCAAAGCCATTTAATATTCCGATTGTACCCATTGAATCGCTTATTGATCTTTTCATTTACTGTTTGCACTTTTTTTAAAATTCCTTATTAATTCATGTTTTCTAGGATCTGAGCGTTAGGTGTGTGAGGAGAGCATTGTTAATTGGTTATTATATCGTTATGGCATTTTCTATCAACATATATACTCATGAGGCCTTATCTATCAAAACTAGATCATAGAAAGAGTTGGTTCATTGCCCACACCCACTAAATTTCCACAAGGATCGGTCGCTATGAGCAAGAAGGACAGTTTACTGTATCCTCTACTTTTTTGTCTAATCACATAGTTTTCATACATGAGGCCTAAGGTTGTAAAGTATTTGTCATGTTTGTACGATATTGATGGTCAGTACGATTAATATTTGTGGGGCGGGATCCGTGTTAAAGGGGTTCTCCATCAGTGGAGGTCTGACCGATGAGACTCACACCGGTCAGCAGAATGGGGTCCTGTTCAGATGCTGCTCCATCCTGTCCTTATGGGTTTCCATAGAGAATGGATGACTATGCGGTCCGGTGTACAATCTGCTGCGGTATTTTCTAACGGGGATAAAAGTTCTGTGTCAGTGATAAAGATTCCCCAATCTGCCGATCGGTGCGGGTCCCAACGGTCGGACCCTCATCAACTAGTAACTTATCACCTACCTTGTGGATAGGCGATAACTTATTTTGACCGGGCAACCTCTTATTGAGCATTTTCATGACTATTGGTTCTGTTACCAAAATGGCTGACAAGAAAAGGTTGGTAAAATGAAACACTATGGGCCCGATTCATTTATTCCTTTTTTTTTTTGTCAAATTTTTGATATTTTTATTTTTGTAATTTTTTTGGTAATTTTTATTACTTGATTTTCATTTGTGCCTTACACTTTTAAGTTGTGCCTTTTTGGAAGTCTATTTTATATGTGTCTGTAGCTCTTTTTTATGTCTTCAACATGGTCTGGGATTGGGGGTTTCCAGATCTTTTTAGCTGATTCATCAATTTTTTTTTAAAAGTCGCAATTTTTTTGCACAGCTATACTCCAGTCCACCCCCTGCTGGAGTTATTTTTATGTGTGAAATTTTGGGGCAAATGCTTCAATTTTTTAGAGGAACATGTGACTTTTTTCACTAAAAGGTTGCAGAAAAAAAGGCACAAAAATAAAAAAAGATTTTGATTTTGTGCAAAATTCATGATCCATGTGCACTATTTTGAAAAATTTGGAGCAAACCATGTCAATGAATTCCACGAATGATGAATCGGGCCCTTTGTCTTTTTTATTATTAATATACATTTTTTTTGAGAAACAATTATGTGAAAGAATGGGGCACAAATATAAGTATAAGACGTAGCAAAGCTTTGATGTAGGCCCAGTCGATTGATTCAAGGGTGGAATATATAAGAAAAAAGTTTAATTTGTTGTCATAGGCAACATGAGTGTGAGTGGTCTGTGTCTCACAGGGCCTCAGTATCATTGCTACCCCGAGCAACCAATGAAAGTTCAGCTTTCATTTTCTATACTGTACTTGAAAATGAAACATGGACTATTATAGGTTGCTTTGTGACTAGGGCACCTTGCACCAGACTACAGGCAGCCATTTTGAAGGCAGAATTTATAGTCATGTGTCAACAATACCTTTTTAATATTAGTCACACTGGGCTTTATGTATCAAAATGAGAAAAATACCCTTGTTGTTCATAGTCACCAGTCAGGATTCAATTTTTAGCTAATAAAGTATATAGAGAAAACAGGTGATTTTTGGCAATGAGCACCATGGAGGCTTTTTCTTAATTTTCATACTTGAGGCCTATTGACCATCGCCTACACTTTTGTATTGGTTGTACCCACATGGGTTCTTTCATTGTAATATTAATTGTGTAAAATCAGGATGAAAACTCATTGTTAAATTATTATTGCAAACTTTCCAACAAACCACAATGCTTATCTAAAATAAAATATTCAGATGAATACATTAATTTGTGTTTAGTCGCCTCTTATTTATCATTATTGCTTCATGGGTGTTCTATGTTCATATTAAAGAAATTGTTATAGTTAGTTACACAGTGTGAAAATAAGCAAGTTTGCTATTGACTTGCTTTTTTTTTTGTCTTACATAGTGTACAGCTTGTTGCCAAGAGATTGACAACCAGAGACTGGATGAGTATGTGCATTAGTTACATTTCAGGCTGAGGAGTTAACTCCTAACATCCCAGTCAGATCTCTCCAGTCCATTGATTTCTATAGAGCAGTTAGATGCTCATCTCCATCTTCCTCCCTGTCAGCTCCTGATCCAGAGCTGTTATCAGTCTTGGTAAATCACAAGCTACACTTATTCCTCCCCGTTCCCTGCATGAATCAGGCTGTTTAGCCAGATCAGTTCTCCTAATTACTGCTCACTTGAGCCCAGCATTTGTTTAAAAACACAGTTACTGCTATATGCAAATATAGTGATATCATTGTAGACTTCAGAACAAGCAGTGACAGATCTGAGTGTGTCACAGTAGCACGATAAGCTCAGCAGAAGGAAACTGACCAGAATTAGTCACTCAAGGTGGAGTGCCTGCCCACCCAGCAATAAGGAAGTGAAGAGACTAACAATCTGTGTGCTACTTAAGACACATATGATATTGGGAATAATAATAATAATAATAACCCTTTAAAGTGAACCTGTCATCAGGATTTTGCTAAGTAAACTACAGACTGCTAGGATGGTACCATAGCACTGATTACAATGATACCTGGGTTGATGAAATCCGTCATGTGGTTGTTGTTTAATCTATATTTGCAGTTTTCAGTTTGTGAGATTCTCGTGCTTCGGGGCGGCCTGTGTGGGAGGTTTGATGCTCTGTTCACATATTCATCCTTATGGGCTTAACTGACAGGTCACTGATCCTTCAGTGACCTGCCTCCTTTTTAAAATACTGCATATAATAGTGTTGGCTTTCAGAAAAAAATTTTTACCCCCAGCAAAATGGTGCCACTCCCATCTTTACAGCCAGCTATTGGACATGGGCCACTGCCATCTTGCTGGAGCCAATTTTTTTTTCCCTCCAACAAAATGGCGCCGCCGGTGGCGCATGGGCAAGTATCATCTATCAGCAAGCGATGCTCTCAATCTGCGCAAGCACCATCCACCAGTGGGCGGGGCTTGCACATATTAAGGGCATCGCTTGACAATAGATGCCACTCTGCATGCGCCGCTGGTGCCATTTTGTTGGAGCAAAAAACTAAATTTGGCTCCAGCAATTTGGCGGCAGATGCACAGTAGCATCTATAGCAGTGTTTCTCAACTCCAGTCCTCAGGACCCACCAACAGGTCATGTTTTCAGGATTTCCTTAGTATTGCACAGGTGATAATTTTATCACCTGCTCAAGTATTAATTCCATGACCTTTGCAATACTAAGGAAATCCTGAAAACATGACCTGTTGGTGGGTCCTGAGGACTGGAGTTGAGAAACACTGATCTATAGGTAAGAGACTGATGCTACTGCTCAGGCGCCGACGCCATTTTGCTGGATGTAAATTTTTTTTCAAAGCCAACACTGTTACATGCAGTATGTAAAATAGGGGTAGGTTACTGACACATCAGTGACCTGTCATACGTCCATACAGATGAATATACAAGCACAGCACCACATAAAGCACCCCCCACAGGCCGCTCCGGAGCACGAAAATCTCATTAACTGAGAACTACAAATACCGATTAAACAACAACAACAAGACGGATTTCATCAACCAAGGTATCATTTTAATCAGTGTAACAGCGTGAACTGACAGTGTCTGGCTGGTTACTATGAGCAACAAAATCAGAGCTCAGCTTTAATTTTCAAGAGCAGTTTAAGTGATGAAAGACTTGTATAAGTGATTTTGATCCATGACTCAGATCAAAAGCAGACATGTCACCGTGATTTTTTTCCCCAAAAAATAAAAACAGACTTGAAAGCTGCACCATAAACTATAATGGGTATGTGTTCTATCCGTGAAAAACATTGATCCTTACTGTCAGTTTCGATACATCAGGTCGAATATCCTTAATGATATTCTTTTTGCAAGTAAGCTCGATCTGGTTCCCAGAATATCAGCCTATTCTGTTAGTGCACTGGTGACAGAGGTCGTGATAATAGCCCAAGGCCATGTCACAACATAGGATAGACAAAATGGCACACCTGTACCATCAGGAGAGAAATTACCATGCATTTGTATTCCTCTCCTGAAGGATTAAATGGAGGGAAAAGGTGTTCCCGCCAAGTTCTTCTCTCTCTTTCATGGGGGGAAAGCAAGTTAAGGATTGGCTGTATCTATTAGCTAGTCAGCAGTGCGTCGCAGAGGAAGCTTGCGTTACTCACTTGTGATGTCTGCGGGTAGGGCAAAATGTTTTTAAATAGGGATTGTATAGGATAAAAGATGGCCGCTCCGAGGCGCCATGTCAGTCCTCGATACTGCCATATGAGAAGTGCTGCTCCACCCTACTGCTTTACAATTAGGAATAAGTCATGCCCTTGGGTCAGTTGTTCAGGAAAATGAATGGACAACAGGTTTTGTAAAGGGTAGTTTTGGTTTTAAGTAATAAGATTGTTACATGATTGGTGGAAGTTTGATTATCTATGTATTAAAAATGTTTAATGAAGGCCATAGCCAAACTTTTTTCCACCAAGCCAACGTGTTCTGTGTAATTATTATATACCTTTAGATGGGGTACGTTAGTTTAATAATAAGCGGTGTAATGCCATATCATGACAGCTCCAGTTGGTAGCGTATACACAGGACGCTGTATGTTAATAATAGAATTCATCATTGGGTAATTTCTGCATTTAAAGCATTCAGTTGGAGTATTGTGGCTAAACAAAAAAAACTAGAAACTCTTTACTGAAGCCCAAAGCCAGATCTTCATTTTAGACTTCCAGAATAAGGAGAAACCTCAGTGAACCTGCTTGAAGCCTTCTAAGAACCAGAAATTTTGGGAGGGTTTTCAATTCAGGTAGGCAGAAAAAGTGTGTGGAGAGGTGGAGAATGGGCATAGAGAGGAAGGAAATGGACTCAAAAGGGAGTGGGTTCAAAAACTGTTGTGGCTGCTTTCCAAAAATTGCTGCCACAGATTAATCTACTTACTAGATTACTCACCTTCAAATGTCGGCATGTATGGCAAGGTCTCTCAAAGAATCAGTACATTTCAATAGAACTGTGAAAAATGCAAATATTACAGGAATAATACAGACAAGAATTGTGCCAGTATTATCACTGTGGGACAGCAGTATTACAAAGCATTATACACGGAATGTATAAAAAAAAATAATAAGAATCCTTATACTCACCTCACCGCTCACAACTCTGGCCCCGGTGATCTGCGGAGGGTTCTGTGTATACATACCCGCATGGCCACGATTCCCGAACAAGCGACCGAGGTCCGGGGATTTCACTACTGCCGACCCCAATCCCAACATGCGACGAGGGCCAGGCGGTGGTAGTGAGGAGTTCATTTTGATTAATGCAGATTTTTGTAATATATGAGTAGAATTCAATTCCACATTCTGGGCACATGACGCCACCAAAGAAAAAGGTCAGAGTCCCTAGTAGCAGTTGTTGTACTCCAATTTTTTCAATATATTCAATGGCTCCATCAGGTTTCCCTTTGAATTCTGGGCTTCAGATGATATTAAACCAGTTAAAAAGATAATGTAAAATTATCTTCAGCTCTGTTCAGTGTGGCAGTCTCTGCCGGGTACTGCAGGTCACATCCCATTTCAGAGAATCTGAGCTGACCTGCAGTACTCTGCAGCGGACGCTACACATTTAATGGAGCTGAGCTGTTCCGCTCTGTTCATCGTTTCTATCTTTCAGCCTCCTGAATTAATGACAGTGATAGGACAGGTCATCAATATTATATGCCCCTTCGATTTAATATCTCTAACTTTGGATAATTTGGGCACATTACTATGTTTTATTTCTGTAAATTCCACTTAGTGAACACAACTACTGTCATTCAAGCCACTGCCAGCTCTAAAACGTGGCATAGACGAAGCTCACATCCTGATAGTTGTTTTATACAAAAATAATGCCGAACGGTGCAATTATATGTGAACTAATCTGTTCCAGGTGACAACCGCTCATCTTATTCTCAGCAGTTGCGGTATCCTGCTGTCACTGCAGTGAATATGTGTCCTGCCAGACTGAAAACAGAGATTTCCTGACAGCACATTTATATCTTTATTTTGCACATGATATAACATGTAGTGTTGGGAGTGGAGTTTGACATATTTGCTTCCTCTCTTGAAGTTGACTTTCATTTATAATGTTCTCTGTAACCTGTATATTTCATAAGGCTGTATGATTAACTTTCTTGCACAAAGGATTGCTAAGTCATTCCGTCTACTTGGTTTTGTGTTTCCATAAAGGTATAACAATCATAACCAATTCATGGATACATTTAAGAGTTATCTGAGATTAAAAAATATTCTACAGCACCTCTCTTCTCCATGGGCGAAGCTCCAGTCAGCAGAACTGGTCTTTAGCTGCAGTACCACCTCCAACCACTGAAGAAGAATGGCGCTGTTTCCGGAAATAAAAATAAAGTAAACCTTCTTTTCTAATCTTGGATTTGTATGATAAACTATAAGATGTTTCCACTGATTTTCTTCTTTTCTATATAATAGGGAAGGATTTGCCCCTTGCTTCATTGATAGTAATAAGTAGGACACCCATTTACACTAAAGCATCAATAGATTTCTATGAGAATGTGATGTTACACGTTACCGGTGAGGTGCAATTGTGTGCATACCCCAAACTCATATGGAAATCATGAGAAAATCCTCCATGTGCCTCCAAATGGGATCCAATGCACAAAGTATAAGCCCATAGAAGGCTATGGGAGCAGTATCACAGTTCTGTATGGCATGAATTTATAATGTGGCCTTGTGCATGAGTCCTAGAAATATAACGTACTCTGCATGTACATTCACTACTCTTCTCTAAAAAGTGCCTTTGAGCAGTACAGGTTTGCTACACTGAACAATATGGAGGTTTTATGGATTACAGCTCTGGAAACAGTTTCAGTGGACAGATATTTGGGCTAATGTGTCCATAACTGTTTCCATTTCAATGTGTTCTCAGAAGCAACAGGCAGAATAACATTAAAGGGAATCTGTCAACGGGTGTTTGCTACTTAATCTGTGAACAGCATAATATAGGGCAAGAGAGCCTGATTACAGGGATGTGTCACTTAGTAGGCTGTGTGATGTAGTTTCAATACAATCAGTGTTTTATCAGCAGGAGAGAGTAGGTCTCATGTGCATGACAGGCGGATCTGTGTAACCCCGCCCCACCACTGATTGGTAGTTTGCTTATAATGCACAGTGTACACAGGAAGCTGCCAATCAGTGGTGTGGGCGGGGTCACACACAGAGCTGCATTATGACCACTGCTACATCTACAGCAGATAAAACGGGGAGTCTATCAAATCTACATCAAGCAGCCCACTAAGTGGCACATCACTGGACTCAGGCTCTCTTGCTCTATATTATGTTGCTCTCAGATTACATAGCAAAAACCAGCTTTAAAGAGAATCAGTCATGTTGATCATGATGTCTAATCTGCAGACAAAACAACACCACTAAGGGAATAATGTAACCATACCCTGTGGGCCATAAACCCAATTGGTAGACCTAAACCAGGGCATAAATAGGGACACTCCAAAATATAACAATATGCCCAGAACAAAAAAGAATTTTTGGGAGAAAACAGTCCAAAGAAGTAATAAAGAGGTATAAATTTATTAATTACAATTATCACATAAGTAATTACATTTACCAAAAAAATCAAGTGACAAAACACACAAGAGATCAGGTAGAGACTAAATGCTGTGTCCACATCATGACAAGCATATGTCAAATAAAGTGCATAGTGCAATACATCAAGGGGTAAAAACCGGACTCAAGACCCTCATATTGCTAAGCAGCAAGAAAAAGAAATTCCCATCATGTACAATAGTCCAGTAATCCCCTAATTGTAGTGCTTACCCATGTTGTGCTGTAGAGGACACGCGCTATGCTATCACCTCAAAGCTGGAATATTATCTGGGATTAAGCAGCCAAGTCCTCTATCTGCACACTTTACAAGGAAAATCAATATAACATTCTAGTGTTCTGGTATCACACTCCTGACCGCCTCCACAGATTGAACCCCTCAATTTCAAATATGTGTTGGCGGTGCGCCTCTGATGTGGGCACACAGTATCATATTTTTTGGTCCTGTCCTGGGATCACGGGTTTTTGGGAAGAGGTGAGACAGTTGTTTTCCAGAGTTCTTTATGTGGAGGTGGGACTGGAGCCAATTATATATTTGGTAAATATTACTCCCAAGGGAATAGGGAAAACCTCAGCCAAGATGTTATTCCACATTCTCACTAGGTGCTTGATTGCTCTCAACTGGAAGCAAATCTCCCCTCCTCATATCAACACCTACTATACAGAATTAATGACATCGGAAGAATGGAATATATGACGGCTCTTTTGAATGCGAGAGTGGATCGCTTTGATTCTCTCTTTTGAATGTGAGAGTGGATCGCTTTGATTCTCTCTTTTGAATGCGAGAGTGGATCGCTTTGATTCTGTTTGGGCTCCATGGGATTACTTCTGGGATCAGAGTAATGAATAGGTCATCTTCTAAATGCTTGGTTCATTCTCTTCTTGGATTACTTATTCACCTCTTTTCCCCCCTCTTTGATGTGTATGTCTTGTCTTTTTGTCTGTCATAGAGGTTGTATTCATGACTCTACTGTTAGGGGAATGTTGGGATTTATGATACCTAACTTTGTTCGGTATATATCATTTCCATGGGCTCAGCTTATGGATTGCATCTGAACATTATATTATTTTAGGGTGATTCTCCTTATATTGCCCTCCGCATTGCCCCATCTTTGTAATTTCTTTTATTTTCTGTGCCTCTCTGGATGTAAATGTTTGTCTGGATTTAATTTCATTTGTAAAACAATATCACACACTGTCCATTGAAATCAAACTGTTACAGGTTGCTCTCCGCTCTAGCAAACAAGATTTCCTAATATTCATCATCATATTAATGTAAGGATGGGAATCCTCCTTTAATATTATGAATGTGACTTCTATAGGAAACACGCCCTGAGTGTTGTGTATTGTGCAGCAGTCTATATTTCATGTTTCTCATATACTTTTCTTGTATTGAATGATTGTAAAATCAGTTGAGCGTTAAAGGGGTAGTCTCATCTCCAACATACTATCCGAGCATGTAGAAAGTGTAATAATAATATTAGCAAATACCTCCAATTAGAAATCTAGCATAGTTCTTCTGATTAGCTAATTCGCTTACCCCGTATACAGGGCATTGCAGTAGTTTAGGTATCCATGGTTACAAACAATATATGAGTGGCTGCAACCACGGATACCTAAGCTACTGCAATACCCTTCACATGACATATCGGAAGAACTATGCTACATTTCTAATTGGAGGTATTTGCTATTATTATTATTATTATTATTATACATTCTACATACTGGGATAGGATCTTGGAGATGGGAATACTCCTTTAAATTCCAATTTCTGACTTTTTCCCTGCAGCAAAGTTTTAGATTAAACTAAATTTTTCTTTTCATAAATGTATTGGACCCAAATAAGTTCTCCTGTAAATACCTATTTTTGGAAGTGTCAGCTATTTCAAACTTTAGTGAATTGTTTCTAGGAAATAATCACAGAAAACCAACCATTATGTCAGATTTAGAGATTTGTTTGGTTGTAATGAATTGCAAAGGAATAAAGCTTTCCTCATAATTTTGCTCAGGCACTTGCCGTGTGAGTCATATTGTTATATTATTCTGCTCAGGGATTTGTAGAACTTTTTTAAATTAGGGGACTTCCAAAAAGTGAATATTTTATATTTTATTCCAAGAGATCTTACTTGAAGTGTGAACATCATTTTTTTGGCCACAAACTTGTACAGCCCATGATTCACTGAGCTGACATCACCATAGGCGTCAATAGAACTGCGGAGGGTCGAGAACTTGTATTGTACTGTCTGAAACCAGTCTTAGATTAGTGCCTGGGATGCTTTTACATTGTAAGCTAAGGAATACATTTGTCACCAGCAATGGGGAAAATTAATGCTGCAAAAAACATTGAAAACAGCAAAATAGTCCTGATATATAAAATATTATTCTGTATTATGTCTGCAACTCATATAAAACCTAAATGAACAGGCTGCAAACAATCTGACTACAAAGAGATATTTTGTAGTCTGTAGCCATGGAGACGCATTTTTATTGAAACATTATAGAAAACTGGAAAATGAAAAGAGGCCATAAATGAATATTAGTTAGTTATTTCAGTTGCTTACATGGTGCCATTAATTTCAACATTGTTTTACAGACATCATTGCCTCCCTTCCCCTATGCTACAATGACCCCAATGAATATACCATGCACATCTTGATGCCTCTAACATGCCTCCCACACAATACGATGGCCCTCACAGCCATTTCCCCATATATACAGCATGATTTCCCCACAGCCCCTAATACACAACACAATGACCCAACAGCTCCCATAGGCAGTATGAGGGCCCCCCATACATAGTATGATATCTCCCATTGGCAGTATGATGGTCCACACATGGAGTATGATGTCCCCACATCCCCCAAAGGCAGTATGATTGCCCACACACACAGTATGATGGTCCCCACAGCCCCAAAGGCAGTATGATGGCCCACACATGGAGTATGATGATCCACATAGTCCTCAAAGGCAGTATGATGGCCCACACATGGAGTATGATGGTCCCCAAAGCCCCAAAAGGCAGTATGATGGCCCACACATGGAGTACGATGGTCCCCATAGTCCCCAAAGGCAGTATGATGGCCCACACATGCAGTATGATGGGCCCTACAGCCCCAGAAGGCAGTATGAGGACCCACAGCTGCTTCACACAGTATATTGTCCCCCTCAGTCACTCATACAATATGAAGTCCTCAACACAGTATGAGGGCGTCCACACACAATATGATGTCCCCACAGCCCAAACAGTCAGTATTAGGGCCGTAACATACAATATGATGTGCCCCATAGGCAGTATAAGGGGCCCCGCAGTTCCCCACATACAATAAGTTGCTCACAAGTAATGATGATAAAAAATACAAACTACTCACCTTCCACCAGTGTCTGCTCCAGTCAGTGCACTGTGAAGATTGAGGCTCCATCCGCACAGGGGGTGCCATCTAATGACAGCTTCATGCACTGGCAGAGTGGTGCAGTAGTGCTCTGATGGCTCCCTATTGCACCATTCTGTTCAAGGGTATCTGCATCCCATCGATCCAGATACCATAAAGATTATGACAACAAACGGGCAGAGGGCCGGTAGGGGCGTGGTCTGCCAATATGGATTGTACACCCCTATTGGGATATGAACCCAAGACCCCAGTGCTGTGAAGCAACAGGACTAAACACTGAGCCACCATGCTGCCCTTAGAACAGAAAACAAAAAAAATAAAATAATAATATATTGTATATACACTGCTCAAAAAAATAAAGAGAACACTTAAACAACAGAATTTAACTCCAAGTAAATCAAACTTCTGTGAAATCAAACTGTCCACTTAGGAAGCAACACTGATTGACAATCAATTTCACATGCTGTTGTGCAAATGGAATAGACAACAGATGGAAATTATTGGCAAATATCAAGACACTCAATAAAGGAGTGGTTCTGCAGGTGGGGACCACAGGCCACATCTCAGTACCAATGCTTTCTGGCTGATGTTTTGGTCACTTTTGAATGTTGGTTGTGCTTTCACACTCACTCGTGGTAGCATGAAACGGACTCTACAACCCACACAAGTGGCTCAGGTAGTGCAGCTCATCCAGGATGGCATATCAATGCGAGTTGTGGCAATAAGGTTTGCTGTGTCTGTCAGCATAGTGTCCAGAGGCTGGAGGAGCTACCAGGAGACAGGTCAGTACACCAGGAGACCTGGGGGGGTCGTAGGAGGGCAACAACCCAGCAGCATGACCGCTACATTCGCCTTTGTGCAAGGAGGAACAGGAGGAGCATTGCCAGAGCCCTGCAAAATGACCTCCAGCAGGCCACAAATGTGCATGTGTCTGCAAAACGGTTAGAAACCGACTCCATGAGGATGGTGTTATGAATGTGCTAAAAATGGTTTCTGAGCAGAGGCTCCCTCTGGTGGTTACTGACAGTACTGAACCTTTCAGTGAGGAATGGCAATCTGGGATCATGGACTGGTCTGATATAAGGGAGGTTCCCTCCCATGATGGTTGCCGGTGATCAATTGTTCTTGTCTCAATTGTGGTTCCTGGTTCATTAGGAAGCTTGCTGAGTCTTGCCTGCATCTTCTGCTATCAGATAAGATATTTTCTGCTTTTATTTTTGTGTTTGCTTTTTGCATTGTTCCCTGCACTTCTGTGGAGGTCAGCCAGGTCCCCTCCGGGGGCTTGTGCTCCTCTCAGTTTATCTGGAGCCACTGTTGTTTGTTCATTTGCTTTTTCCTGTTTTTTCAGTGGCTGCGGCTTAGTTTTGTTACACCAGAGAACTGATTTAGGTGGTAGAGGTCGTGTGATCTCAGGTGTTTTTGCAATCAGTAGAGTTGGTATTTTTAAGGGTTTTTATTGGATTGCAGTAACCTGAACTAACCACACAACTAGAGGTAGCCGTGGAGCGTTCCTACGTTGATCCTAGACGCCTCGTCACAGCCTGAGAGATAACCACCTAAAGGCAGAAAGATGAAAGCTATCTGCCCCGGAGCAGATCCCCAAAGAAAATAGGAAGCCCCCAAACATGTAATGGCGGTTGGACAAGAAGAAACACGGACACAGACAGAAAATAGAATGAGAAAACGCTTGGGCCCAATCTGTCTAGACAGAAAAGTACAGTAAAGGATACTCACTGCAATCCAAAAAAAACCCTAAAAAATACCAACTCTACCAACTCTACTGATTGCAAAAACACCTGAGAAGGAAACAGGATTAAGAATCTCCATGATCTTATAAGGTCCAATGAACCTAGGCTTAAAGTTTGGAGATGCAACCCTCATAGGGATATTTCTTGAGGACAACCAAACCAAGTCCCCCACTTTAAACCGAGGACCATCAGTCCTATGCCGGTTGGCAAACCGTTGGGCCTTCTCCTGAGAGAGAGACAACCTCTCCACTACCTGGTCCCAAATCTGCTGCATTCGCTCCACAACAGAGTCAACACCCGGACAGACAGAAGCCTCCGCCTGTCCCGAAGAAAATCGAGGGTGAAACCCAAAATTGCAGAAAAATGGAGACATCAAGGTGGCAGAGCTAGCCCTATTATTAAGAGCAAACTCAGCCAAAGGCAAAAAAGAGACCCAGTTGATCAGCAGACACAAAACATCTCAAATAAGTCTCCAAGGTCTGGTTTGTTCTCTCGGTTTGTCCATTGGTCCGATGAAAAGCAGAGGAGAAAGATAACTGAACACCAAGTTTAGAACAAAATGTCCTCCAAAATCTGGAAACAAACTGGACTCCTCTGTCAGACACATTGTTCTCCGGGATGCCATGTAACCGAACCACGTGCTGAAGGAACAAAGGCACCAATTCGGAGGAGGAAGGTAACTTAGGTAATGGCACATGATGTATCATCTTGGAAAACCTATCACAGATTACCCAGATAACGGTCATTCTCTGAGAAACAGGGAGGTCGGAAATAAAATCCATAGAGATATGGGTCCATGGCCTCTTGGGCACAGGTAATGGCATTAACAAACCACTAGAGCGAGAGCAAGGCTTGGAGCGAGAGCAAGTCCCACAGGACTGCACAAATTCCCTGACGTCACGAGACAAAGTAGGCCACCAAAAGGACCGCCTCACCAAGTCTCTGGTACCAAAAATCCCGGGATGACCAGCCAACGCGGAACAATGAATCTCAGACATCACACTCTTCTTCCACTGGTCTGGGACAAACAATTTCCCAATAGGGCAGCGCTCAGGTTTATCCTCCTGACACCCTTCCAGAGCCAGTCTCAAATTGGGCGAGATGGCGGAAAGAACTACACCCTCTTTCAAAATAACAGTAGGTTCAGATAACTCAGGAGAGTCCGCAAAGAAACTCCTTGAGAGGGCATCCGCCTTAACATTCTTAGTGCCAGGAAGAAAAGAAACCACAAAATTAAAACGTGTGAAAAACAAGGCCCACCTGGCCTGTCTAGGATTAAGTCGCTTGGCTGATTCGAGATAAACCAGATTCTTATGGTCCGTGAGGACCACCACCTGATGTTTGGCTCCTTGCAGCCAATGTCTCCACTCTTCAAAGGCCCACTTCATGGCCAATAACTCCCGATTACCCATGTCATAATTATGTTCAGTTGGAGAAAATTTTCGAGAGAAAAAGGCACAAGGGTTACCCTTAGAGGTCTCTGGATCTCTTTGGGACAAAACGACACCTGCCCCAATTTCAGAGGCATCAACCTCCACCTGAAACGGTAGAGAAACATCAGGCTGCCGTAGAACAGGAGCAGAAGTGAATCTCTGCTTAAGTTCCTGAAACGCAGATACTGCCTCAGGAGGCCAATTCACCACATCAGAACCCTTTTTGGTCAAATCAGTCAATGGTTTAACAATACCTGAGAAATTACCAATAAATTAACGATAAAAATAGGCAAAACCCAAAAATCTCTGAAGAGCCTTTAATGAAGTAGGTTGGACCCAATCACAGATGGCCTGAACCTTGACCGGGTCCATTTCAATAACAGACGGAGACAAAATGAATCCCAGAAATGAGACCTTCTGTACGCCAAAAAGACACTTTGATCCCTTCACATACAGTGCATTCTCTCTCAAAATCTGGAACACAGTCCGAACATGTTTCACATGAGAGTCCCAGTCATTGGAAAAAATCAAGATATCATCCAAATAAACAAACAGAAATTTATCCACAAAATCCCTGAAAATATCATTCATGAAGGATTGGAAGACGGAAGGAGCATTAGTGAGCCCAAAGGGCATCACTAGGTACTCAAAATGCCCCTCTGGGGTATTAAACGCTGTCTTCCATTCATCCCCGTGCTTAATGCGAATAAGGTTATACGCCCCCCTGAGGTCAAGCTTGGTAAACCAACTAGCACTTTTCACCCTGGAAAACAGGTCAGAAATCAAGGGTAACGGATATTGATACTTCACAGTGATCTTATTCAAGAGACGATAATCAATACACGGCCTCAATGAACCATCCTTTTTGGCCACAAACAAAAAAACGGCACCCAAGGGTGAAGAGGATGGTCTGATATGACCCTTCTCCAATGACTCCTTGATATAAGATCACATAGCATCGTGTTTCAGGTACAGACAAGTTAAAAAGGCGACCTTTAGGAAATTTACCACCAGGCACTAATTCAATAGCGCAATCATAGCTCCTGTGAGGGGGCAAGGATGCAGATTTACTTTCACTAAAAACATCCGAAAAATCAGTCAAAAAGTTAGGAACATCGTGAGACTGGGGAGAGGCAGAAAAAACAGGAGTGTCGGCATTAACACATTGGCAGCCCCAACTGGTCACAGACACAGATTTCCAATCCAAAACAGGATTATGAGACTGTAACCAAGGGAATCCTAGTACAATAATGTCATGCAGATTATACAGCACCAGAAATTTGCAACTCTCCTGATGATCTGGTTCAACCCTCATTATCACCTGAGTAGAAAACTGGGGTTTATTCTCCGCCAAAGGGGTAGAATCAATGCCCAGTAGGGGAATAGACTTCCGCAGGGGTATCATGGGAAACCCACAACGTTTGGCAAAGTCAAAATCCATCAGGTTAATAACTGCTCCTGAATCAACAAAAGCTTGAGCAGAAAATGTGGACAGGGAGCAAATCAGGGTAACAGTCAACAGAAATTTAGTCTGAACACTACCCAAGACAACTGAGCGTGCAAAACGTCTTCCCCGTTTAGGGCAGACTGAAATAGCATGAGAGGCGTCACCACAGTAGAAACATAACCCATTGCGCTTTCAAAACTCATGACGCTGTGCCCCAGAAGTCACTCTATCACACTGCATGGGCTCAGAAGCTGGCTCACAAGGCAACACTATCTCACGCATACCTCTGCGCTCACGCAAACGTCTGTCAATTTGAATAGCCAATGACATAGAATCATTGAGACCAGAGGGAGCAGGGAATCCCACCATAACATCCTTTACATTCTCTGACAGCCCCTTCCGAAAAAGGGCTGCCAAAGCATCATCATTCCATTTGGTCAGGACTGCCCACTTTCGGAATTTCTGACAGCACAACTCAGTGTCTTCAAGACCCTGATTTAATGCCAACAAGGTTTTTTCAGCTTGATCAGTGACATTAGGCTCATCGTACAATAACCCAGAGCCAGAAAAAATTCATCAATATCATTCAAAACAGGATCCCCAGGTGTCAGGGAAAAAGCCCAATCCTGAGGATCGCCGCGCAGGAGAGAGTGACAATTTGAACCTGCTGTGCTGCGTTCCCTGAGGACTTAGGCTTTAAGGCAAAAAACAACTTACAGTTATTTTTGAAATTCAGAAATTTAGCCCGATCCCCCAAAAACAAATCTGACATGGGAATCCTAGGTTCCATAATCGGCAACCCAGCAAGATAGGCAGCAATACTCCGAACCTCAGTGGCAAACTGATCCACACGGCCAGACAACTGTGCAAGCTCCATTGAGAGAGAAAAAAAAAATCCTCAGCACCCAGAGAAACAGAGGGGAAAAAAAAATGCAACAAACAGGGAAAAGAAAAAAAAAAAATCTCTGACAACTCTGACAATCTTTTTTCTTTCCACACTATTTTTCCCTTCTGTGAGTACCATATAATTTTCAGTTTTGGCCGGTGATACTGTTATGTTTTGGTAGCTGAGGAGAGTAAGCAAAAACGGCAATACACCAGAGAGGCTGGAACCTATTGGATTGCAGTAACCTGAACTAACCACACAACTAGAGGTAGCCGTGGAGCGTTCCTACGTTGATCCTAGACGCCTCGTCACAGCCTGAGAGATAACCACCTAAAGGCAGAAAGATGAAAGCTATCTGCCCCGGAGCAGATCCCCAAAGAAAATAGGAAGCCCCCAAACATGTAATGGCGGTTGGACAAGAAGAAACACGGACACAGACAGAAGATAGAATGAGAAAACGCTTGGGCCCAATCTGTCTAGACAGAAAAGTACAGTAAAGGATACTCACTGCAATCCAAAAAAAACCCTAAAAAATACCAACTCTACTGATTGCAAAAACACCTGAGATCACACGACCTCTACCACCTAAATCAGTTCTCTGGTGTAACAAAACTAAGCCGCAGCCACTGAAAAAACAGGAAAAAGCAAATGAACAAACAACAGTGGCTCCAGATAAACTGAGAGGAGCACAAGCCCCCCGGAGGGGACCTGGCTGACCTCCACAGAAGTGCAGGGAACAATGCAAAAAGCAAGCACAAAAATAAAAGCAGAAAATATCTTATCTGATAGCAGAAGATGCAGGCAAGACTCAGCAATCTTCCAAATGAACCAGGAACCACAATTGAGACAAGAACAATTGATCACCGGCAACCATCATGGGAGGGAACCTCCCTTATATCAGACCAGTCCGTGATCCCAGATTGCCATTCCTCGCTGAAAGGTTCAGTACTGTCAGTAACTACCAGAGGGAGCCTCTGCTCAGAAACCATTTTTAGCACATTCATAACAGGATGGTATGAGTGCCCGACGTCGACAGATGGGGTTGTGCTCACAGCCCAACACTGTGCAGGACGCTTGGCATTTGCCACAGAACACTACGATTGGCAAATTCGCCACTGGCGCCCTGTGCTCAGATGAAAGCAGGTTCACACTGAGCACATATGACAGACGTGACAGAGTCTGGAGACGTCGTGGAGAGCGATCTGCCTGCAACATCCTTCAGCATGACCAGTTTGGCAGTGGGTCAGTAATGGTGTGGGGTGGCATTTCTTTGGAGGGCCGCACTGCCCTCCATGTGCTCGCCAGATGTAGCCTGACTGCCATTAGGTCCCGAGATGAGATCCTCAGACCCCTTGTGAGACCATATGCTGGTGCGGTTGGCCCTGGGTTCCTCCTAATGCAGGACAATGCCAGACCTCATGTGGCTGGAGTGTGTCAGCAGTTCCTGCAAGATGAAGGCATTGAAGCTATGGACTGGCCCGTCCGTTCCCCAGATCTGAATCCGATTGAGCACATCTGGGACATCATGTCTCGCTCCATCCACCATCGTCACGTTGCACAACTGACTGTCCAGGAGTTGGCGGATGCTTTAATCCAGGTCTGGGAGGAGATCCCTCAGAAGACCATCCTCCGCCTCATCAGGAGCATGCCCAGGCGTTGTAGGGATGTCATACAGGCACGTGGAGGCCACACACAATACTGAGCATCATTTTGACTTGTTTTAAGGACATTACATTCCACTTTAATTTTGTGGGTGACTCCAAATCCAGGCCTCCATTGGTTAATAAATTTGATTTCTATTGATAATTTTTGTGTGATTTTGATGTCAGCACATTCAACTTTGTGCAGAACAAAGTATTCAATGAGAATATTTAATTCATTCAGATCTAGGATGTGTTATTTGAGTGTTCCCTTTATTTTTTTGAGGAGTGTATAACATCGTTCCATCACAAGGTAGGAGAGGCGTGGGTCTATATCCCATCTGACCAAATGGAAAACAGTACCCTTCACAACCACAACAAAACAATAAGAGGAAAAAAGGAAGGGTAATTTAATTAAATTTAAATTTGCCTATTTTATTTTACGAAAAGTGGGAGTAACAAAAAAAAAAAGAGCTGCAGAGGTGAACATACCCATTAAAGGGGTATTCCCATCTCCAAGATCCCATCCCAATATGTAGTAGGTGTAGTAATAATAATAATAATAATATTAGCAAATACCTCCAGTTAGAAATGTAGTATAGTTCTTCTGATTAGCTATGTCCCTTATCACTTATTGCAGTAACTTACGTATCTCTGGCTACGACCTCGAACAACTTACTGTCGTTTATCTAATAGCTAATCAGAATAACTATATTACATGTCTAATTGAAGGTATTTGCTAATATTATTATTATTATTACACCTACTACATGTTGGAATAGGATCTTGGAGATACCCCTTTAAGGATATTTTTTAGCTGATTTGAATATTTATGTAGCAGATTCTGAATATGAATGTGAGAATAAAGAAACTTTAACATATGACTGTCAGAAAAAAATATTTGAAATCAAAAGCAATTCATTCATCTGTGGAAGATGAAATGCCTCTTCCATCATCTGTGCTGTTACAATAACAAGAGTAATACAGTAAAACATGAAAGCGGAATTGACATTTCTTTTCGCTGTCCCTGGCGTGACACCTCGTCTGTTTCTGCATCCTCTAATTTTCCTATCTAGCCATATTGCTTTGAAGCGGAATACAGTGAAAGAATAAAGAGCTGTGGACTGTGTGGTCCCTCCTGACATCCCTGCTTATATAATGCCCGTCTTCATTGTTATTAGCTTCTTTTTTTTTTACCATTTTAGTACCGTATTTTTTTGTTACCATTTTCATTGTGAAAAAGTCATACCATCTTGTTGTTCATTAATTTTGTCATACAGGAAATATTTTATCCCTTCGGAGGACAGGCATGCCCTTTCGTTAATTAATCTGCAAATTAATTATATAGCATGGACTTCAATAGGTTATTGCTCACATTAAATGTAACAGGTAGGCATTTTGTAGCCTAATGGTGCCAGATCTTTTGCCTTTGAATTTAGTGAATAAGTAATAAATTATATGGTATAATGGGACTGATCTCATTCAGCAAAGTAGGTCAACCCCTATGAACGCCAAATGTCTGGAGACTTTGGAAATGACTGAATAATTTACGCTGTTAATATCTTTCACGCGAGTATGTGAGTGTTGCTGAAGGTGGTCAGCACAGGAGTCCATTGTTCTTGACTTTCAATTGTTGCACGTTACTGATAATAGGATCAATCACTTCAAGGGAGATTTACCAAAACTAGTACAGGAAAAAGTGGAAGAGATCGCCATAGCGAGCAGTCAGATTCCCACTCATTTTTTATGAACCCTTAAGAAAATGAAAAATGCTATGGACAAGCAACTTCAATGTGTCATGATCCTCACTCTAACCTGTGCAAGAATAAACTCTACATACACAAGAATATGCGTTTTATTCATAGAAAACCTTGCGTTTTGTCTGGTGGAAGCCGGAGACTCAAAAAGGCTACTTCAAACACACTTGTCCCAAGCCACGCATGCCACTTCATCTACCAGATCCCACTGTAACCCTAGGCATCATCTCTATACAGTGATATGGAACTATGGGGACCCCGGGGTTGTGTCCACAAAGTGGCTGCTGACCGCAGAAGCGAGCCTGCAACAAGGATGGTCATACAAAACTGTGTCAATATCAAGAGTCACGAAACAAAGTACAGAATCAGTAGAAAAAACACACCCATTAGTCAGGCTGAGCACCCAGCTACACCAGTATCTCCGGCAGTGCCACCATCAGAGTAAAAATGGTGGTACCTAGTGACAGAAGCAGATATCACTGAAGCAAGTTTAGGTGGTATTGTGACAGCTTGTTGACTAGCTGTCTCTTATGTAGGCAAACTAAGGCGTTTTGGTGGATGAAGAAGCACCAGTACAGACTAGTCCTATCCCTGTTAATGAAAATAGAGAATAGGCAGGGGCATTACTATTGTGGGGGATGGGATTGCAGTTGCACCTGGACCCTGGGCATAGGGGACCCAAAAGGTTCTATTGGCCCAGATCAGAAGACCAATATTTTTTAAAACCTGTGATAGTTGGGGACCTTGATGAAAATTTTTTACTAGGGCCCTCTACTGAGAATAGGATCATGTCACTGCCATGTCCTGTAATGAATGGTATGTGGGTGGGGGATCCCAACAAGTGGTTAGCGCCCCCGTCCTGGGATGATGGGATATTATGGAACGTATCAGTTAGGGGATCCCATTCTGATTGCACCATAACCAACTCTTTACATAGAAACCTCTAATAAAGTGTCTTTAAAATGGAGGCTCTGAACGTGGGGCCCCACACTGTCAGTATAATGCCATATTTAATGTCACATAGCGGGTTTCTACATTTATTAGCTTCCGGCATTAATAAGTGATAACATGATTACATTTTTAGATGTTTTCTTCCATCTTGTGAATTTCCTGCTATAAAATGCTGAACATTTATTATGCACCTTACATTTTGGAGTAGTATGAGATGTTAGATATGGAAATATTAATATTTAAACTTTTCAACAACTGCTTTGAGCAAAATGACTGAATTCTGAATCCCATCACTAAAAAAAAGTCACTTTTGTTACCTGACATGGATGACACTTGCGTATTATGGTCTCAGGGTCCAGCATCTCCTCTACATAAAGGTAATGTATTATTGCAAATTTCATTATTCTGAGATGCTGAGGTTTCTCATGTGCTATCTGAAGCACTTTCTTAAGTGGCCAAGATGACGTACATTATTTAATTTTCAGAAGAAAATAATTATTGCCGTTATATCTACTGTTAAAATACTTCTCTTCACTAAGATATGACATTCACTATCTTTAAAGTGTAGAGGAACTTGCAGGTGACTTTTCAGAATAAGCTGCCACGTGTTCATGTGGAAAAACACTTTCTGACCGTTAAAAGATCCTGAAATTTTTGCAGTTTTGGTCTCATTCAGACGTCAGTTGTTCTGAAATACGAGAGAATTGAACCAAGTTTTATCAGTGATTTTCATAAGAGTTTCATCCGAGTTTCATCATTGTGTTATCAGAGATTTATCAGACTTTCATCAGTACGTGAAAAAAAAAAGTCTCTCCACCTTTTCCTATCTAACAATCCTTGGAAATCAGTCCGCACTCAGATGTCATCCAAGTGCGGTCCTCTTATTTCACGTACCCGACTTGCATTGCCAATTTTGATCTGACACTCCGTACATTATCATACATGTCTCTGTGATTTTGTGTGGACTGCTTGGTCTGAGAAAAACGACAGACAGATGAGCGCTGGCTGTGAAAAATATAGCACTGGTACACAAAAAAGTGATATTTCAATGACCCTTTAGGGCTCATGTAGATGTCAATGACTTTCTTGTTCAAGAAAATCTGTCTGAGTTTCATCAGTGTTTTTTTTATCAGTTTCATCCGAGTTTGATCAGTGTGTCAGGCTTTACCATCAGAGTTTGTTCTGTTTTTTTCATTAGCTTTTCTAGTATGAGAAAAATAATTTTTTTCTTCCTTCTCCTATGTAGCAGTTTGTAAAAAACGGAAATCACTCAAATGGCATCCGAGTGCGTTCCGATTTTTCTCACATGCCCGTAGAGTTGCATTTCTGGTTTTGATCCGACACTTGGATTAATATCGCAGATGTCCCTGTGATTTTGCATGGACAAAGGTCGGTCCACAAAAAAACATGGACATGTGAACGGTCCCATTTACAGGCAAGAGTTCTATCCGTCAAAACATGGATATTACTCTTACGGACGTGTTATTGAGCCCTTAGTGTCTGTTAATTGGGCTTCCATGGATAGGCTTAGTACCAGCTACTCCGCTGACCCGTTCCCATGGATTGCTCTGGCCTTCTATTAAACCTTGAACAGGGATTTGGCCTTACACAGTGACCACTGGGCAGGAGCCACAGAGTCAGCTGCTGACTGGTGGAGCAAGATGAAAGCAAGAGGGCTCATCACGTGCAGTCAATAGCAACAGGTCACGTCAGGGATAAAATCCGAAAGCAAGCGGGTAGTCAGAATACAAGCTGAGATCAGAAAACTGGATATACAAAATAGCACACAGGAGCAATGGATGAGAGTGACCAAGTGTTAGGTGAATTGAATAACTGGCAGCTAGAGATTGTTTGCTGGGGTATATATATAGGAAGGAGCCCTTCCCATGGCTCCCAGCAGAGAGCTAATTACATACAGTAAAACACAGATGGACAGGAAAGGAACAACTAGTCCCAAAAATCAAAAAGCTAAATTGTCACACGCTGAAATCCAGCAGTAACCTAATACGGCGCCACCTAGCAACCAGGGCAGGGGTTGCAGCAGTATGTTCAAACATGGATGTGACAGTGTCACGTTGTGTCTTTCCGCTTGTGTCTCCTTTCAGCTCCCACCTACCCTCATCAAAGTTTTTTTTATCATAAGGTGTAGTTGCATCGCTCACTGAAGACAGATTTGTAGTCAGATTTATGAGAGTGAATGATCAGTGCAGGGAATGAAAACTAACTGATAAGTGTGGAAAAAGGCATATTATTCTAATAGAATATAATACAAAGTTTCTTATCTTCACTTTTATTATTGATTTATGGGAGGTATTCAGAGATGTATGAACATACAATAAAGTTTTAGGAGATGCATAATAATTGTATGAGCATTCAGTAAATTATTGGGAGGTATACAGTAATGTATCATCGGATAGTAAATTATTGGGAGGTATACAGTAATGTATCATCGGATAGTAAATTATTGGGAGGTATACAGTAATGTATCATCGGATAGTAAATTATTGGGAGGTATACAGTAATGTATCATCGGATAGTAAATTATTGGGAGGTATACAGTAATGTATCATCGGATAGTAAATTATTGGGAGGTATACAGTAATGTATCATCGGATAGTAAATTATTGAGAGGTATACAGTAATGTATCATGGATAGTAAATTATTGGGAGGTATACAGAGATGTAGAACAAATAGAAAAATATTGGAAAGTATACAGTAATGTATGAGCATACAATAGGTTATTGGGAGGTATTCAGAGATGTATGAACATACAATAAAGTTTTAGGAGATGCATAATAATTGTATGAGCATTCAGTAAATTATTGGGAGGTATACAGAAATGTATCATCGGATAGTAAATTATTGGGAGGTATACAGTAATGTATCATCGGATAGTAAATTATTGGGAGGTATACAGTAATGTATCATCGGATAGTAAATTATTGGGAGGTATACAGTAATGTATCATCGGATAGTAAATTATTGGGAGGTATACAGAAATGTATCATCGGATAGTAAATTATTGGGAGGTATACAGTAATGTATCATCGGATAGTAAATTATTGGGAGGTATACAGTAATGTATCATCGGATAGTAAATTATTGGGAGGTATACAGTAATGTATCATCGGATAGTAAATTATTGGGAGGTATACAGTAATGTATCATTGGATAGTAAATTATTGGGAGGTATACAGAAATGTATCATTGGATAGTAAATTATTGGGAGGTATACAGTAATGTATCATCGGATAGTAAATTATTGGGAGGTATACAGTAATGTATCATTGGATAGTAAATTATTGGGAGGTATACAGTAATGTATCATCGGATAGTAAATTATTGGGAGGTATACAGTAATGTATCATCGGATAGTAAATTATTGGGAGGTATACAGTAATGTATCATGGATAGTAAATTATTGGGAGGTATACAGTAATGTATCATCGGATAGTAAATTATTGGGAGGTATACAGTAATGTATCATTGGATAGTAAATTATTGGGAGGTATACAGTAATGTATCATCGGATAGTAAATTATTGGGAGGTATACAGTAATGTATCATCGGATAGTAAATTATTGGGAGGTATACAGTAATGTATCATTGGATAGTAAATTATTGGGAGGTATACAGAGATGTAGGAACAAATAGTAAAATATTGGAAAGTATACAGTAATGTATGAGCATACAATAGGTTATTGGGAGGTATTCAGAGATGTATGAACATACAATAAAGTTTTAGGAGATGCATAATAATTGTATGAGCATTCAGTAAATTATTGGGAGGTATACAGAAATGTAGGAACAAATAGTAAAATACTGGAAATTATACAGTAATGTATGAGCATACAATAGGTTATTGGGAGGTATACAGTAATGTATCATCGGATAGTAAATTATTGGGAGGTGAACAGAAATGTAGGAACAAATAGTAAAATATTGGAAATTATACAGTAATGTATGAGCATACAATAGGTTATTGGGAGGTATTCAGAGATGTATGAGCATACAATAGATTAATACTCAGGAATACTAACAGTACCCTGCAGTCTTCACACATTTTTACCTGACCAACCTCATAATAAGGTAAGTTTATCATATGTTTCTACCGTATATATACAGTTAAAGGGTTTTAGCTTTCGTTAATTTTTTATGGCTTTTAAAGACAGATTTGGTGATACAGGGAAGTGTCTTAACAAGCCTCTGAGTTTTCAATGGTTTTAATGAATTATCACCACATTCGTTTTAAAGGAGCCATCTGAACAGTGTGATCCCTGGTACGTCACTCCACTCCAGTGACCCCAGTGTGTAGTAAAGCAAATGCCCCATTGTAGTAATACTCCATTCAGACAATCCTAGGTGACTGTACCTGTGGCTCCCTAAGAATAAACCAGCAAAGTAAACCGAGTAAAGCCCTTTAAAGGGTGCCATTACAAGGAATACAGGCATTTACACTGCACTTTCCTTATACAGTGGGGTAATAAGTATTTGATCCCTTGCTGATTTTGTAAGTTTGACCAAAAGGGATCAAATACTTATTTCCCCCACTGTATGTCAGGAGAACATTAGTGCTGGGGCACCAACAACCTGTAAATCAGTTTTCCAAAGTTCACTAACCCTCTAACTTGGGTCTGCAAAAGTTTGTGTTTGGACAGAATAGCTGTATTCTCAATGATATAGGGGAAGTGTTTCTCATCTAGTCATGGTGACCACCAGTTCATAAGAAAAAAATTGAAGTATGTCATTGTGTTATAATGTATTTTTCATATCTTTTGCCTTTACTGTAAAGAATTTCAGCAGGTAAAAAAATCAAATAAGGATGATTCTTTGAGTAATGCCCATAGGAGTCATTGGTGTGTGAGAATCCATGCCATTACTCCTCTAACCCTATGACCTCCTCGGATCGGATACAGATTTTGGCTGGGTATATGCTGCACTCTATAAACCGCTATAATTTACCACACTGTCTGGATTTTTTGGGGGCTGAAAACACAATTATTATTCATTTTGACAGGAACATTTTTAGGCCAAGATTGGATTCTAGCTTCATGGGCGTATAGTCACCTCAGACATTTCTGTCAGGATATGCCCAGATGCCTGGTAGTGAGTCCCGGAGGGACCGGCAGGGTGCCATTAGGCGACCATGTAGCCATGTGTGGTGGCTACTGTGACTGGAGAAGTGGCTGCACATGTGTGGCTCTCTCCATTCCTCTCTAGGGAGGTTCAGAAAATGGCTGATCAAGAGCTGTTTCTAGAACTGTCATAAATGCAAATCGAGAAAGCTGGGCACACGTGGCCTCCTCTCCAGTCTCAGTGGCTGCGGCACAAATTGAGGAATCTTTTTCTGGGTCTCAAACCTATAACATCTGAATCTGTGAGATGAAAATACCGCTTTAAATAGTGCCGCCATATCCTGCAGTGCTGTACAGAGATCGCCATCGGTCCCTGATCCATTCATTTGTAAGGGCAGTGAGGTAATGTGTCCCTCTGCAATAGCATCTGATCAAGGAAGTCCCTCGAAGCAGGAACCCATTCACTCAGCGAGACATCTCCATTAATGACATGATATAAAGCACGGTAACGTCCTGTAACCATGACAACCGATCATATATGAGTATATGTCAATCAAGAACAGTCACTGATATCCGATGATTACTGCGGGTAAGAAATACTTGTCTCTGCCCCATCAACACTGCTCTGTCACAGAAATAGTCATTGATGAAGATCCGCACATGGACAATCCGCCAGGAAAGAGAACATTTTAATCCTTAGAAAAAAACATTACAGAAACTAAAATCCGAATCACGCAAGAAATGACTTTTCTGGAGAAAAAGGCTAATGCATTATCTATGTTCCTCTGGTTTGGAAATAACTAGTAATATAATAACCAGCGTCTTTGCTCTTTCAGGGTTCTCAGCACAGCGGCTCCTCTACCTCATTAGCATCCACCAAAGTGTGCAGCTCTATGGACGAGGGCGACATCTCCGTGGAAGGTAAGATGAGAAATAGTGTAACCGAGAAAGACTACACCACCTACATATACATAGAATTTTTTACATTTTATATTACTGTGCAATTGGAGCACTAAGCAGGTGTATCTGTGCTTGCTGCTCTACAACAACAAACATTTGCAATGCGCTTTTCCAGGCACAAAGCACAGCCTGGAAACTCTTGTTACAATGAAATCTAGGGCGAAGTGTGGTCAGTGGTTTCCATATGGGCACCGCACCCCAAAACCAATGAACCTTTCAGTATAGCTTTGTAGTGTGGGAGGAAACATGAGCACCCAGAGAAAACCTGCACAAAAATAGCCCCAAGTGCTTCAGGACCACAGTGCTAACCAGGGGGCCACCATGCTGTATGTGGGCTGAACCCCATCTGGGAGACCCCACGTTTCCAGTTACATTGACTGTTCTTTCCCCATACACACACATAGGAGGAGACCTGTCAATCATGCAAAGTCAGGCAGGGAAAAGCCAGTGGGGTCATACCTCTGTGACTGGTCATCCTAGTCACCTCATTCCATTTTAAAGAGGATCTTTGAATGTATTTTTTTATTGAATCCAGTACCTCCTCTAATTGCTGCTGCTCCACTGATACTGAAACAGTTTTTCTTTTTCTTCTGTGCCCCTCCGTTTCAAAGTTATTCCTCCTGGAAATAGAGATGCAAATTTTCCTCTTCCACAGAACCTTCTGTGGGCGTGGCCATGTTTTGATTGACCAATGTCAGAGGAGGAAAGACACACACCCACAAGTTCTGCAGTATACGCCCTATTGGTTGAAGGGAAAATGTGCATCTTTATTTCCGGGAAGCATAACTTTGGAATGGAGAGTCACAGATGAAAAATATGAACTATTCCAGCATCAGTGGAGCAGCAGCTATTGGAGGAGCACTCAGTTTAAGATGAATTAATTATGTGAACAGTCCTTTGAAGCATGTGACGCGCACCACATTGGTGGTACCAGGGCTATGGGGTACTCGGAACCGAGCCCATGGAAGTCTATGGGAGTTGTCACTGGCAGCAGAGCTCGGTCCGTGGCCCTGGCGGTCATGCAATGGGGGAATATTTACAGGGGATTGTAGTTATAGTAGTTTGTGACAGCCACCTGTGGTTTCTGATCTGATTGACCAGCGCTGCAGGGTAGATCTCTGAGGGGATGTTATGGCAGCTAGGTGTTAAGTCCCCCACAGGTGGGACTGGTCCCTCAAAGTCTATGGTGGTGATGCAGGGTGCAGATAAGAATTCAGTCACACACAATGCAGTCTCTTTCCATACCTTTACTTGTAGATGTTGCAGGTATGTCCCGGGAAGCTGGTCAGGTTGGAGAATGCACATTCAGGAAAACTGTTGAGCAGGTTAGAGGCCTCCTTTATCCTTTTTCTGTGTGTGAGTACAACTTGCATAAAGTCAAGTGCAACTCTTTCAATAGCAACTACGCCCGGCCAACATTGTGGTGGAGCCTTCTATGTCTCTGATTATCAGATGTTGAGAGAACTAAGTCTATATTTGCTGATCAGGCTAGACTCCTGTTCTCCCTGACTCCGGTTACGTATCAGCACTTAGGGCTACCTTCTGCGACTTGTAGTCCAGAAAGCCTCCGGTTTTCTTATTACTAGGCGTGAAGCACTAGCAACGCTTCGGACCCCGGTGTCCGGTTAACTGAGTGAGGGTGATTTGTCCCTTTGTCACTCTTACTTCTCCACTCGCCCTTCGCCCTGCTCTCGCTCTTAACATAAGCACGTGTAGCAATCGTACAAAGGTCAGCTTTCCTTCAGTGCTCACTGACCTGTCCTCAGTTGACTCGTTGGTATAACTGCTGTAATTCCTTTCCTTCCTTCTTTCTTAAGGAACACAGACAGCTTGTTCTGAGTAGCAGGTTAAGGGGTAGCTCTGACTAGGCTAGGATGATTCACTTCACCCGTACTAGCCTCCACTTTCTTATCAGATGAGCTACACAAGCTCTGTGTGGGTTCAGTCTTCTCTCCTCTCCCTCCAAGACTAATCTGATCTTCTCTGTCCAAAGACAGGAACTTGAATCTCCTCTGTCTAGCTCAGACTGAGCTCTGACTGGAATGACTCACTCCTGAGCCACCCTAGGCTTGACTGCACTGTCCTAAGACAGGAAACAGACTGACTACTGACTGCTACGTCACACTACTAAATAGTCTGATATGCCTCTAGTGGCAATGCTGAGAAGTGTGCGTGAATGAATATCAAGCTTTACAGTTACCTTCCTGTGCATTTTCCAGGAGACAGGTGTGCCTTGCGAAGCTGGGCCACACATCCCCCCCTAGTTAAACTCAGCACTCCCGGGCTGAAATAGAAAAGAAAAACATTTTTGTTTTGCATATAACATCAACATAATAACTCATCCCTTGCGGGAGGTACGGACTCTTGAACGTTACAATTTGTACATAGATCAGTAGAAAATTATCAAAATACTTTTCAATAAATACATACAGTATAAGACAAGATTCTTGTGGAGGACCCGCACCAAAAACCTCCCACGTGGGTCCTGGGTGGGCTGCAGGACTTCATTGCTGCAGACCTCACTCTAGGCCACACCATACGGGTTTTTCTTCAGAGGTAGTAAGGCTTTATGTAAAACCAAAATGGGGCACCGAAGTGCGAACTATTTACAATAAAAGTTTTTGGGCTGGCAAAGTCCACAGCCACGCAGTCCTTTGCATGATAAAACATTTTTCAAGTAAAATCACATTATACTTTAACCCTTCTTTACCCAGCCGGGTATTCTACTTTAAATAAGCATAGTAATAAACATTATTCAACATTTCTATAAAGTGCAAATTTTTATAAAACTTCTTCAAACTTTGTACATGTTCAGGTGCAGTAAACCCCTGTCTGGGTCCTACTGTTTTTCTTCTTTACTTAGTAGTGGCGACACCTGGTGGCTGTGCAAGCACAGGACCATTCCTATTCACGGGCCCAGTGACTAACACCAGGATCATCGATTCCACCATCGGGGTCTGTGTGGCTGGTGTGCACTGGGCTGGTGGGGGTGTCGGGGGTTCCAGCAGGGTGTCATCATCTGCAGCAGGGATATCATCGCTGGTTACCTGCAGAGCCGGTTCACTCCGGTCCTCTAGGCCGCAGGGCCTGTCCTCCTCTGGGGACGCTGTTGCAGCATAAGATGTTGGCTTGTGTAGTGGCTCAATTGGGGACGCACTAACCTGCTGCTGTCGCTGCTCCATCTCTTCCCAGTCGATCTCCATCACTGACGGCTGGGTCCCCTCCGGTGTCCCTACCAGGGGACTGTGCTCCGCTGTGGCCTCCTGGCCTGGCTGGTATACCGGTCCGTCTCCCGCCGCTTCATCGGTGGAGTCGGGTTCAGCTCCTTCATAGCTGGTCTCCGGTTTCCCTTCAGCCGCTGGCGTTGGTGGCACAGGGGACGCAGGCAACGATTTCGTTCCTGGAGGGGTGAGCACGGCGTCCCACAGCAGCCGCTGTTTCCGGGTACGCCAGCGTTTCTCAATCTCCTTCACTTCTTTGCGGTGGCGGGCCACATCTTCCAGCACCGCATCCACCTTCTCCATGACATAGAGGATGAAGAGGAGGCGGATCTCCCTTGCAGTGGGGTAGGATCTCACATTATAGTAGCATTTTGAGAGGGCGGCCAAAACTTTCGTGCCACAGGGGGGGTACACGCCCACGAATGCACGCCCACCTTCTTCACCAGCGCCTCAGGGCGCGAATATGGCGGCAAAATGGTGGTAAATGGCGCCAAAAATTACAAAACAGCAAACAGTCTTTTCTGCACAAAACAGTTCAATAGGCACACAGGACTCACAATTTGCAAGCTTCGTATCCTGTTCATGACGCCAGAAGATGACGCGCACCACATTGGTGGTACCAGGGCTATGGGGTACTCGGAACCGAGCCCATGGAAGTCTATGGGAGTTGTCACTGGCAGCAGAGCTCGGTCCGTGGCCCTGGCGGTCATGCAATGGGGGAATATTTACAGGGGATTGTAGTTATAGTAGTTTGTGACGCCACCTGTGGTTTCTGATCTGATTGACCAGCGCTGCAGGGTAGATCTCTGAGGGGATGTTATGGCAGCTAGGTGTTAAGTCCCCCACAGGTGGGACTGGTCCCTCAAAGTCTATGGTGGTGATGCAGGGTGCAGATAAGAATTCAGTCACACACAATGCAGTCTCTTTCCATACCTTTACTTGTAGATGTTGCAGGTATGTCCCGGGAAGCTGGTCAGGTTGGAGAATGCACATTCAGGAAAACTGTTGAGCAGGTTAGAGGCCTCCTTTATCCTTTTTCTGTGTGTGAGTACAACTTGCATAAAGTCAAGTGCAACTCTTTCAATAGCAACTACGCCCGGCCAACATTGTGGTGGAGCCTTCTATGTCTCTGATTATCAGATGTTGAGAGAACTAAGTCTATATTTGCTGATCAGGCTAGACTCCTGTTCTCCCTGACTCCGGTTACGTATCAGCACTTAGGGCTACCTTCTGCGACTTGTAGTCCAGAAAGCCTCCGGTTTTCTTATTACTAGGCGTGAAGCACTAGCAACGCTTCGGACCCCGGTGTCCGGTTAACTGAGTGAGGGTGATTTGTCCCTTTGTCACTCTTACTTCTCCACTCGCCCTTCGCCCTGCTCTCGCTCTTAACATAAGCACGTGTAGCAATCGTACAAAGGTCAGCTTTCCTTCAGTGCTCACTGACCTGTCCTCAGTTGACTCGTTGGTATAACTGCTGTAATTCCTTTCCTTCCTTCTTTCTTAAGGAACACAGACAGCTTGTTCTGAGTAGCAGGTTAAGGGGTAGCTCTGACTAGGCTAGGATGATTCACTTCACCCGTACTAGCCTCCACTTTCTTATCAGATGAGCTACACAAGCTCTGTGTGGGTTCAATCTTCTCTCCTCTCCCTCCAAGACTAATCTGATCTTCTCTGTCCAAAGACAGGAACTTGAATCTCCTCTGTCTAGCTCAGACTGAGCTCTGACTGGAATGACTCACTCCTGAGCCACCCTAGGCTTGACTGCACTGTCCTAAGACAGGAAACAGACTGACTACTGACTGCTACGTCACACTACTAAATAGTCTGATATGCCTCTAGTGGCAATGCTGAGAAGTGTGCGTGAATGAATATCAAGCTTTACAGTTACCTTCCTGTGCATTTTCCAGGAGACAGGTGTGCCTTGCGAAGCTGGGCCACACATCTGCACAAATGCCATTACAGAGCTGATCTCTTTCATACTGCCTAAGATTGGGGCAGCATGAATCATCTGATAGGTTCCCTTTAAATTGACATGCATTAATATACTGTAATCAAACCTTCTGATGATATATTGTATAATGTGGACTGCTCATTTAGGTAATGCCAGTGAGCTCCTGGTAAGAGTGGGGGCGGGAGATCTAAAAACAAAAAAAGTCTATAACAAAAACAAAGCAACAAAATAAAAACAATGCTCAATTAATTATGTTGTTGTGTTAAACCTACTCATGTGTGTTTGGTAAGATGCCATTGTTGTCAGGGGCCCTAGTCCATGCTCAATCCTCCCAACTATGAATACAATGGTTAACCCTTACTTATAAGCTTCTCTAAAATAAAATGGGGCTCTCTTGCCATCTAGTGGCCACACTGTGCAATTAACCTCTTTAAAGTAGATTGGTTAGGACAGAGAGATGTTAGGACAGACAGATCTGCAGGCAAATATGTATAAGGGCTGGTGCAGACAACCGTATTTTCGATCTGAGTGCCATCCGACAAACCCTTGCATCGCACTCGGACCTATATTATTCTATGGGGCTGTAAACAAGTGTGATCTTTGTCCTTGAACCGAGCCGGTCCTAAAAAAAAAATTGTGACATGCCCGAGTTGGATCTATTTATAAGATCACACTCAGCCATGCAAGACACTGAGTAGGTGGAAAACATCGGACTGCACTCGGAAGACATCTGAGTGCAGTCCGATTGTCACAAACTGACACAATGGAGTAGATGGAGATTTTTTTTTCCCATCTTCTCCTCATCCAAGAGAATTGGATCACACTGTGTTGACACTCTGAATAGTCTCAGATGAGAGAATATACAGTGGTGTGACCCTAGCCTAAAAGTGGAACATTTTCAATTATTTAGTTTTGTGGCCTGCATTATACCGTATATAAGTATTCACATTTCTGGTACAGATATCATGGATGAAGGTTTCCAGGTACCGGTGTCCATAGCAGAGAGATACAAAGTTGGAAGAACCATAGGAGATGGAAATTTTGCCATAGTGAAAGAGTGTATAGAAAGGTAAGTAACAATTTTTCTCTGGAGATCTCACTAAATATTATTTAACTACGATCATATTGATGAGCTACGTTATAGATAGGTCATCAATGCCAGATTTGGAGGAAGTCCGGCACTTGCCGATCATTTGAATGGGAGCTGATCTGTAGTTCCCGACTGCATTTGTTAAACCATTGACAGAGCTGGAGCATTCATCTCTGCAACTGATCGCATGGGGTCACCACCAAAGCTAAGAGCCGATTGGTCTCCCATGATCCGATTTTGGTTACCTAGATTGCTAAATCGGTCGTAATACTATAATAAAGAAAAAGACACATGCATAACCAGGGATCACCGAAACAAATATGGTCAAAACATATCAAATTGATTGAAAAAAGACAAACCATAGTGAACACACAGTTAAAAACATCTAAAAAACACACTAATTGCGTATCACACCTACCTTGATAAAGACACAGTTTGTGTCGGAACGCGTTGGTCCATTTCTCCCACATGTCTGTCTTTTGTTCCAGGGGATGAGCACATAGGATATGGCTAAGTGTGGTCTATTTACCATATGAGGCTTTCCTTTGGTTGGGCTGTATTATAGGTGATTTGCCTCGTTTATTGCATTCAGGAACCTTGGTATATTCTTTATACAAGTCCTCCATTTCAGGCCATTAATGCTAGTATATTATCCTATGTGATTGTTTGCTTCTTTTGTGATTCTCTCCCCATTCTATATATACTTGGTTGCATATGTTATGGTGATGACAACATGGGTATATTTTTTTGCCGGTATTCTTTAATCTCTATATACGGTGCAACATTTATTATCTGATCTATTATAGACATGTGGGTGTTTCTTTTGAATATTGTATTCTTTATTAAGGACTTTTTTGTATACGCAATTAGTGTGTTTTTTAGATGTTTTTAACTGTGTGTTCACTATGGTTTGTCTTTTTTCAATAAATTTGATATGTTTTGACCATACAGGTATTTGTTTCGGTGATCCCTGGTTATGCATGTGTCTTTCTCTTTATTATAGTCTTTAGCTTTTTCACATGCAGGGGTGATCCCGTTTATCTGATATTGATTATTTTTTAGGTGGTGCCCGCTTCACTTTAATTGTAGTTAAATCGGTCATAATAGCACAGTTGTAAACTCCCCTTTAAAGGAAGTTTGTCAAACTCAATTTAAACTAATCAAATGCTCACTTACAGGTCTCATATAAATCATGCATATGAAGTTTTCGTAGCTTTGATTATAAAGAAAATGATCCTTAATCTTCAAGCAAATGTGGGTGCTCGGTGCACCCTTAGTGTGGCCAGAGCTCTCAGTGCACCGTTCCATCCCTCCCCCTTTGCTGATTGACAGTGCTGTCTGATCTGAACACCGCCATGCACGCGCACACACACTGACCCAGCAGAAGTGGAGTGCACACAGCTCAATCAGTGCAGGTGACACGCAGGTGCGCACACATCCACCATCCTGTCTGTTGTGGCTCCTGCACTGACACTGTGCACTCTGCTCCTGTGTGTGAGTTATAAAGGGGTTGTCCACTACTTTATCACTGATGACCTATTCTCAGGATAAGTCATCAATGTCTGATCAGTTGGGTTCCGACGCCCGGCACCCCTGCTAATAAGCTGTAGTATTGGCGGCAGCGGCTCCCTGCTGGAAATGTTCACTTGCGGAGCTGCTCCATCTTCTGATAGTGGCTGCGGCAGGGTACTACACATCCGCCCTCTATTGATATGAATAAGAGACGGATGTGCAGTACCAAGCCACGGCCACTTTTAGGCCGGGGTCACACTTGCGACAAAATCGGACTACTGCAATGCGATGAAATATCGCATTGCAGTCGGACCTATGTTAATCTATGGAGCAGCTCCCAGTATCAGATTTTTTGTGGTCCGTTTTAAACGTGCGAGTGCAATCGCAGCATGCTGCGATTGTCACCGATTGTGGGTCAACTATCGTCAATGCAAGTCTATGGGAGCGCTGAAAAATCGGATTACAAACGGACCGCACGTGTGACTTGCGATTAAATCGCACTGGTGTCCTTTAGAAAAGCCGGCAATTCATCCCCGGCTATACTGTAAAAGCACACTGACAGCTTTAATAAAGAATGTAAAGAATAGATGTATACACATAGAATACATATATATTATATTATATATATATATATATATATATACATGTCATTGTGACATATATATATACATATATTTATAGTTCATGCACTTCTACATACTGTAATAGCCGCTAATTCAATTGCCGGGTTTTGTGAAATTACAGAACCCGACATGAAATGACACATGGTTTACATACAGTTAACCATGTAATTTCATGTAGTTTTATATATGGTTTAAACTTACAATTACATGGGTGTATGTGTGCAAAATTGCAGACATGTAGGGGTTAATTAAAGGTATAAATTCGTTGAAAAAAAATGCGTGGGCTCCCGCTGTATTTTCTCCACCAGACAGACAAAGCCAGCGAGTGGGGGCAGATAATAATAGCCTAGGGAGGGTACATTTATTTTGTGCCCCCCCTGGCTACTAACATCTGCCCCCAGACACCCCAGAAAAGGCAAATCTATAATTTCTGGCACTTTGCCCGTCTATTCCCATTGCCCTGTAGCGGTGGCGAATGGGTTAATAAGGGGTTAAAGCCACCTTGCTATTGAAAGGTGACTTTAAGCCAGGTTAATAATTGAGAGCTGTCAATTAGACAACTATCAATTATTAATCCTATTGTATGAAAGAAAAATCAAACACACACACTTAAATAAAAAATCATTTTAATGAAATAAGCAAACAGTTTTTGACCATCTTTTATTTTCCTCTAAAACCATTTCCTATAATAAAAATAAAATAAAAAAGCAAAATGATTCTTACCTATCCAATGCACAGTCAGGTCCCACGCTGTAATCCATCAGAAAGGGTTAACAGGTTATAGCTAGCAGGCAGCTAATGCTGCCTGCTGAGCTGTTACCCCCTGAATGAATAAGTTCCTCTCCCGGCGACAGGAGAGGAAGTGATTAATGTGTGAAGCTTAATTGATAGTTTCCCACAGTAATCAGTTCAGGTCAGGTCACCTGATTACTGTGGGAAGCAATCAATTAAGCTTTAATTTTTTATTAAAGTGTGTGTGTTTGATTTTTCTTTTATACAATAGGATTAATAATTGATAGTTGTCTAATTGACAGCTCTCAATTATTAACCTGGCTTAAAGTCACCTTTCAATAGCAAGGTGACTTTAACCCCTTATTAACCCATTCGACACCGCTACAGGGCAATGGGAATAGACGGGCAAAGTGCCAGAAAGGGCTAATCTAATTATAAATTTGCCTTTTCTGGGTTGTCTGGGGCAGATGTTAGTAGCCAGAGGGGGGCACAAAGTAAATGCACCCTCCCTGGGCTATTATTATTTGCCCCCACTCGCTTGCTTTGTCTGTCTGGTGGAGAGAATACAGCGGGAGCCCACACATTTTTTTTCAATGAATTTATACCTTTAATTAACCCCTACATGTCTGCCATTTTGCACACATACACTCATCTAATTGTAAGTTTAAACCATATATAACACTACATGAAATGACATGGTTAACTGTATGTAAACCATGTGTCATTTCATGTCGGGTCTGTACTTTCACAAAATCCAGCAATTGAATTATTACAGTATGTAGAAGTCTATGAACTATAAATATATATATATATATATATATATATATACATGTCACAATGACATGTATATATATATATGTGTTCTATGTGTATATATCTATTCTTTCTTTTGTGATTTAAATACTATTCATTTGGATCCATTATATGTCGGTTTTGCAAGCCTGCGAGAAAATCTCGCAAGTCGGATGTAAATCGGATGTTACAACTATGGTCAGATGCGACTAAATCGCATCTTTCCAGGAAAATCGGATGCCAGACGGATGACTGTTCATGACATTTTGCTGCGATAATCGACAGACTAAAACGGTCAGATTTTTTAGTCGGTGTGTGTGGCCCCAGCCTTAGAGCAGCTCCACAATTGAGCAGTTCCGGCCGACTGCGACCGACACCGATAGCCGCTAATTGGCAAGGGTGCCAGGTGTTGGACCCTGGCGAATCAGACATTGATGACCTATGATGAGAATAAGTCATTTTTGACAAAAATAGTGGACAACCTGTTTAAGTTCAGACAGCTCTGTCAATCAACCAAGGTTGGAGCTGTGGAATGGTGCACTGAGAGTTTTGGCCATAACAGGATGCACCAAGAACCCACATTTGCATATGGAGTAAAGTACATTTTCTGGATAATAAAAGCTAAGAAAATTAAACAACAGGCATGATATTATGGGGCAAAGTCCCCTATATGACCATCTAATTAGCTTAATCTGAAATTTGTGGTGGTGACTAGTGATGACGCTCGGGTGATCTCCGAGTATTTGAAAGTGCTTGGAGATTTAGTTTCTGTTGCTGTAGCTGCATGATTTATGGCTATTTGACAGCCTGAATACATGTGGGGATTCCTTAACAAACATGCATTCCTCATATGTATTCAGGCTGTCCAGCAGCCATAAATCATGCAGTTGCGGCAACAGAAACTGAATCTCCGAGCACTTCCAAATACTCGGAGGCCACCCGAGCGTGCTCGGGAAAACCCGAGCAACGAGTATACTCGCTCATCACAAGTGGTGACATATTCCCTTTAAACAACCATACCCATTGGTGATTCTTCCTGTATACTTTATTAAACAAGTGTTATATAACTTTTATATCTTCCATGTTATTACTTTTTTCATAGTGTCATACTTACCACGTAGGTAGCCACTGATAAGAAGTCCGTGATGATATGGAGCGCAGCACTGAACCGCCTCCTTCATACGGACATAGCGTTCAATTAAAAATGCTTCTTCCTGCAGATATCAGTAGCAGACACTTACAGAGCTTTTTTCAGTTAGGTGATGGTATACAGTTAGGAAATGCCATAATTTTCTGCTCAATGTGGATTCGACTGCTGAGAACCCACTAATATACAGTAGAGAATGAAGGGGCCGCAGTGGTGGATAAACACTGCGTTTCCTGCTAAGTTCATCCGGCACAGTAAGGCTCACTGCTCTGGTTGCACAGGTTATTGTAGCACAGACAGTATGAAAAATTGTAAATGAGCCACAGCACTATATCTGTACTATTCTCAGGACCGGCTGTGGTCCAGGTTGTCACCCCCTCGCCGTTCAAATAATGGTGATATATCCTAGTGAGATGCCAGCATTTTATGAGATGGACAAAACTCTTAAAGGGAATCTGTCAGTAGGATGAACCCTCCTAAGCCGTCTATATGGGCCTGCAGGTCATAGGAAGCTGAATAAAATGATACCTTGATATCTGTGATCCGATACCTTACTTCAGAGATATACACATTTTTCTTAATATGGATACGAGCTGTTAAGATCTTTGGGCCAGACATAGATCTTCCTGAGAATCTGCCTCCAGAGATTTTTTTACATGAAATGGGGTGTTACTAGTGTGAGACATGTAGATCAGGAGAGCAGACTGTCAGTCATTACATGTCTCACACTGGTAACGCTCCCTTTCATTTATAATAAGCTCTGGAGGCAGATTCTCAGCGAGATCTATGTCCAGCCCATAGATCTTAACATCTCATTTACATTTTAAGAAAAATGTGGATTTCTCTGGAATAAGTGACACGGGTTTACCACAACAGAGAGGAGCCAGAACTCCGAAACGTCTGATTTCTCCTACTCTTGCACTGATTAGAAGCACTTCATCTTCATATTAAGTATTGGGGCCTGCTGGTTCAGCTGTGGCCGAGGTTGTGGGGGTTGTAATTTATGTTTGTATAATTTTCTGTACAGTCCTTCTTTATGTCGTTTCATAATGTTTCAGGTTCTCAGATTCGCTCTATTTTTTTTGGCAGTGCAGGGGTAAATCGGCTCAGTTGAGAGCTCTTGGAGTGTTCAGACTCTTAGCTGTGCACTGTTAGCCACTCCCATCTCCTATATAATCTGGGCCCTGGATAGCACTCATTGTCAGAGCTAGCTTATGCTGCATGGCTGAAGGTTGTTGTTGGTTAATACTGGAAAAGGTGTTTGGTGAATTTATCTGTGACTGATGCTAGGTTTTGAGTGTGTGATAATTCCCTTTCTTCTCCTACTTTGGTTTAACCCCATCCTCCACTCCTTGGTGCATTCCTCTGTTATATGTATGAGTATATTTGTATGTTTGGTATTTTTCTTTACCCCTGTTCATATTACCTTGTTAGTCTGGTTGGTGTATTACGGTACACTGCTACTCCCCTCTTCCCTGGGTTGGGGAAGGGTACTGCCTGAGGACGGATTCAGGAGCTAAGGCAAGGTACGTGGCCCCGACATCTTCACCATCAGATGTAATCCAGGGAGCAGGGAGAGCTATGGCATCCCTATCATTAGGGAGAGGGAAGGAGCCCCTGGTCCAGGGACACCCGACAGCAGAGTCGTGACAATAAGACGTCGGATTGCAGATATCAAGGTATCATTTTATTCAACTTTACACGACCGACATGCCCATATAGGCAGCGTCGCAGGGTTGATCCTATTGATATATTCCCTTTAACACCATTACTGCATGAAGATAAGCAGGGAAGTTGGAGCTCTGTATTAGAAAATGAAGTTACCACTATTGTAATGATACATTAACAATCAATTAGCACTAACTTAAAAATGAAATCTCTGACAAGGAAGATATGAAATGCTGGTCTATAGCATGGCTAAACTATATACACGCATGCGCATACAGTCCATCCGTACATATGTACGTAATATAGTGTACAGCCAGATAGTTGCAATATCATTTTCATTTTTTTTGCCCTTTTCCACCTTTTGAGTTAGGTTCATTCAGAGGTTTGCTATGCCTACTATACTATTAATTCTGCGTCTCACTCATACATGGCAGTCATGCAGGATGTGATGGGTGAAGGAAAGTGAGTAACTAAATTACAGGTCATCCTTCCGGTATCTACACTATAACTGTCGTGGACGAATATATATTAAGAATCAGGCATATTTACACCTGCCTGCACAGACCATAGAGAAGTGATCGGAGGGTTAGCAAGCACTGACCCGTCGCCATCTCCCTCCTACAGATCTTCATTATATCTTATGTAACTCTCAGCTATAGGGACATTGGAAAAATAACATTTATGACATGAGTGAGAAATCTGAAGTCAGTAGATGGATGGCTTCGCCGTGACATCTGTTTTATTCTCACTTTTATAAACCTGTATAGCTTATTATACTGTGATTCCCAAAAACAGGCCGGAATAGGACAGTATTTTTTTATGAGGACCACGGGTCAGTGAGAAAAAACTTGTGTGCATAGCCCCATTGATTTTTATAGGTCTCCAATGCGCTAGATATTAGCATGGTGAAGAGGGGAGAATGCTGGATTTTTTATACAAATTGGAAAGATCAAAAGAAATAGATGAATATTATTTTGCTTCATATTATTGTGCAATTTGGGGGTCTCGCTTTGCTGCCATTTTGTCAATGGTCAGTGACACCGACTCAGTAGTGCAATAGAAATGTTAAGAGATTGTGCAGCTCAACCATCGGCAAGTGATTTGGATTCTGCAATACCAGAAAGAGCAGACTGACAACAGTTGTGCTGTTTCCAAAAAAGCAGATCCATTCTCATGCATCCAGGATATGGACTTTATGGAAACTTTTGAGGTCATTTTTTTTTCTTAGGGATATGTATTTTGGGCTAACAATAATTTTTGTAATTGGCTTTCATTAAAAATATTGCACTATTTGTCTTTTACAGGATTTTTATCTCCCTACATACAGTATTATTGGCTGCAGAATGAGTTAACTAAGGCCCACCAGTGAGCTTGTTCTGACAGGGAGTTTATTAGTTTTTTTTTTAACTTTCTATTACTGACCACTCTCTGCTAATTTATGACCACATGACAGAACAGCTCAACTTAGATGGGGTCTGTGGTCATAAATAAGCTGAGAGGAGCATAATAAAAAGATACATAGAGTTACAAACACACCTTGGAAAGGAGTTCACTTATGAATTTTCAGTTAACTCATTCAGCAGTCAGTTATATGAAAGGAAACCGCCTAAAAAAGCACACAGTAAAGTACATTTTTAAGTAAAAAAAAAATGTCAATAAAAATTTAAAAGTATAATGAATAAAAGCCCAACACATAAGATTTGGTACAGCTTTAAAATTATTTTCTGTTCAGGTCAGCTTGGAACACAGAGCGAGATACGCTGGAATCACATTGCAGATCCTCCACTGTAATAATATATGCACTTCAGATTTATTACAACCCAAATTGTCTCTCGGACAGTTTAAGAGCTCCCTAAGGGGTCCCGGCGTCCATTACCCGTGGACGTAACTGATGTATTGTACAAAGTTTGTATCGTAGGAATCTTGACACATATGTAGAGTAGAGTCTGTCACTGGCACAATAAATTTCTACTATCCTGCAAGTTCAAGTGCTAAATTACAATTGCAGGATAGACAGATGGATGAAGATGACATATTTGCTTGAATATGGAGATTTTCAAAATCTAATCGAAGTTCACTGCTGTCTTGCATTTTTTTAATAAAAGTATTGTAACTTTAAAGGAAACCTAACAGCTGATAGATAAATGCTACCCGATCAACAGGCTGCATGATTTCAGCCAGGTATGTTTGACTCTCAAATGCTGCAACATTTCAGACTAAAACAGTTTAAAAGCTGTCAGTGACAGAGCTGCATGGGAAACTAGTCGGAAAGGCAGGTCTGACACTAGTCACTACTCACGGACTAGCCATGTGTCACGACACAGCTGGCCGGTGACCCAGGACCAGGGGTTCCTTCCTCGTCTCTAACACTAGGGGGCGCCCTAGCTTGCCCTGCTCCCCAGGATACTTCATATGGCGAAGGCCTCCGCCCTTGCCTTATTTCCTAAGTTAGCCCTTTGTCTTTCCCCTTCCCCCACCCAGGGAAGAGGGGGCGCTACTATGCACCGTAATACACCAACTCGACAAACAAGGCAACACAGACAAGGGTTAACAGAAAACTCCAGGCATACAAAATATTCACTCACATGTAATAAAGGAATGCATCGGGGTGTGAATGTAGGGGAATAAACCAAAACAGAGAAGGATAAGGATTTACCAAACATACAAACCAAACAACAGTCACTAATAACTCCTTCAACTCTTCTTCTCATACCAACTCCTCTGCCACCGATAGCCATGCAGCCAGGGTGGATTTGATTTAAATCACGATTTAAATCACTAGTCAGTAAGGCTTGATTTAAATCAGTGATTTAAATCAAAGTTTCTACCTAAACTAGTTCTTGCTACTTTAACATGCAAGTAGATGAAGATTTTTAGAATCACTTTTTATATTACAATTTTCTCCCCAGTTTAATGGGTTAATCATTCATATTTGGACACCACTGTTCTGTTGTACTTAGGAAGGAGAAAAATAATCCTGACCTTAATAACAATTTAAATAGATTTATTCAACTGAAACAATAACAACATTACAGCATAAGATATTTGCTTAAACAAACATCCATGTTTGTTAACTAATTTGGCTAAACAAAATATATATATTTTAAGAAACTTAGACTGTCAGCCCAGCCGACACATGAAAAACTTAAATACTACTGTCCCTGCTGTCCTCTGTAGCTCACTCGTCGTCATCTTCATCATCATCTTCTTCTTTGTTCCTATTCATAATCTGGAAAAGAAAAACAAGCTTTCCTGCTTTATTGGGTCCCAACCGATTTCTCAATTTAGAATGAATGAGTCCAAAGGAAGAGAATATTCTTTCAACGCCTGCAGAAGAAGCTACTGCTGTTAAAAGTGAAATTATTACTTGAACAGTCTCTAAATCCAAGCGCTTATGACTTCCACCAGTTTACTGGTGTGACCTTCCTTAAAATATCTTCAGCAAACATATATTTCTTGAATGGTTCCCCCTTAGCTCTGAAGTTTATTATAGTTGGCATTAAAGATGGATGATTGCTGGATACCCATGTCATAGCTAACTCCTCTTCCTCAGCACTTAGGTTTTGACCCTGATATTGGATATTGACAATATTTGCCAAAAAATGAGCTGGAGTCAGTGCTTGTCCCATTCGTTTGTTTACTGCTTGTAATTTAATTCTGTCCATGTGTAGTTCTGTTTTTAAGTGTTCACTCAGTTCCTTCCAAATTTCAACAGCATCCGCAATAAAACAGCTATTTTTCTGTATTTTGTTTAAAGCTTGAGAGATGGGTTTCAGGAAGCTCAGCATATGTTCAACATTTCTCTTAAGCCCAATGTTGAGGATTTTGGCCGTGACAGTGCCATCTATTTTATCTCGATTTTCTTCACAAAGTGTCATCAGAATAGGCCAGTTTTTGATATACTGCTCAAAACAGTCCACCACAGAGTTCCATCTAACATCTTGTGGGAGCGTTAGCTTGGTTCCACCCATTCTTTTCAGAGCTGCTGCAGCAAAATGATTATTACGGAAGTATTTAGCAATTTCAACAACATTAGCCTTTATTTCTGGAACACTTAAGTCTTTGGCTAAGAGGTGCAGCAAATGAGCACTGCAACCATATGTTATTAGCTTTGTATTCCCTCCCTGCTCTTCTAAATTTCTTCTCATCTTGGATACGTTTGCAGCATTGTCAGTGACCAAACTGCGTACTAGACATTTGAATTTTTGTTCACATGTTGTTATAGCTTTTACTGCCACTTCTTGTAAGTATTCTGCTGTGTGTGCATTTCCTGACGTATCAGTTGTTTGTGCAAGGAAGACTTTACCGTCTTCTGTTGTTATACAAGCACATACAATAGGATCATTGTGGACATTACTCCACCCATCAATACTTAGGTTAACAATTTTACCCTCCAGGGCTGTTGCACATTGCTCCATTTCTCTGTCATACACTTGATCCAGCAGTTTCCCTGCAACATCAGCTCTGCTGGGTGACTGTATCCTGGTCTCAGTGACTGAACCATATTAATGAAATGTGGGTTCTCAGTCAGATGGAAAGAAGAGTTCGTTGCATAAATAAACTGGGCAATTTTTTCATCAATCAACTCTTTTTCTAATCTGCTAGTTCTTATCACAAACCTATCTATGGTGGTTCCAGGAGGTAAAGGTTTTTTCTTCCTTTTGGGTGATGGTGATATGTGGCTGTGGGTGTCTGATGATGATGCTGCTGCTAATGAAGCACTATCCTGGATGGATAACTCTGAAACTGTAGAACAGGATGATGGTGATCTTGGAGGTGGATAGTTTCCAGAATCCATGAAGAATTCCCCTAAACAAAAAAAGTCAATGCTGTTATTTTATTGTTTATACAATTTCTGCTTATTGTACACAACACAGCAGTGCCCAAAAAGGAATATTTGTTTTTCTTCATAACTATACCAAATGACAGTAACATGCAGTAATAATAAGAAATATAATTTTTCTCACACATGACAGTTCAGTCTTTAGAAATAGGA
>JARQOD010000002.1:66574638-66686108 GCA_033576555.1 Oophaga sylvatica | reverse complement strand
AAACCTATCTATGGTGGTTCCAGGAGGTAAAGGTTTTTTCTTCCTTTTGGGTGATGGTGATATGTGGCTGTGGGTGTCTGATGATGATGCTGCTGCTAATGAAGCACTATCCTGGATGGATAACTCTGAAACTGTAGAACAGGATGATGGTGATCTTGGAGGTGGATAGTTTCCAGAATCCATGAAGAATTCCCCTAAACAAAAAAAGTCAATGCTGTTATTTTATTGTTTATACAATTTCTGCTTATTGTACACAACACAGCAGTGCCCAAAAAGGAATATTTGTTTTTCTTCATAACTATACCAAATGACAGTAACATGCAGTAATAATAAGAAATATAATTTTTCTCACACATGACAGTTCAGTCTTTAGAAATAGGATTCAATAAAAATGTTTACCAACCTGAAGATCCTGCCTGTTCAGAAGTATTTCTTTGGTCATCTTCATCACCGCACTTCTCATGATGTTGCCTCATTCGCGCCACCAGGCCTTGCATCTCTTTGTTGCATCGTTTGCATTTTGCACGCATGCCTGCCTTACCGATAGGCGAAGGAGCTTCATTAAAATATTCCCAAACTGGGTCTCTTTTACGGCCTGCTGCCATTATAAGGAAAGACTGTAATAAACCTCAGATCGTACACACAAACAGATCCAGACTTGTCTGTCTGTGGCTATGCTGCAGTATTGTGCTCAAAGTTTCACTTTCATTTTCTTGTCTGCTTGCCCTTCCTCCTCCTCACACTTAGATTCACATTCTTCTTGTGTTGTGCAGATCTATTCCACTCCAAACAATCAGAAACATATTGTCTAACTTCTTGGACTTGGCACTGAAGGGGTTGATTCTGTATTCATAGGTTTGTAGAACAATAGGATTAAGGTCTTTTTCTCAACTCTGTTCATGACATGTTGTAACATTTTTGCCGTCAAGAAGAGGCTGGGACCTCTGCGGAGTCAAATTCAGTTTTGAGAACTGCGTAAGTAAAGCGAGCGTCTGTGATAATATAGGAGAGAAACTGCCCACTAATCCTACAGAAACCTCTGGAAGAGCATGGCATTGTGAATGTTACACATATACAGCCTTTATTCTACTGAGTTAAACAACTCAGCTTTATCTCATGATGGAAGAGCCTTTGGATGGTAAAATATTTTCCTCAAAAAGCAGTTTATTGAAAAAAAATCCGATTTAAATCAAAAAAATCCGAATTAAATCAAAAAAATCCGATTTAAATCAAAAAAATCCGATTTAAATCAAAAAAATCCGAATTAAATCAAAAAATCCAATTTATATCAAAAAAATCCGATTTAAATAAAAAAAATCCGAATTAAATAAAAAAAAATCCGATTTAAATCAAAAAAATCCGATTTAAATCAAAAAATCCGAATTAAATCAAAAAAATCCGATTTAAATCAAAAAAATCCGAATTAAATCAAAAAAATCGGATTTAAATAAAAAAAATCCGATTTAAATCAAAAAAATCCGAATTAAATAAAAAAAATCCGAATTAGATCAAAAAAAATCCGAATTAAATCAAAAAAATCCGAATTAAATCAAAAAAATCCAATTTAAATCAAAAAATCCGATTTAAATAAAAAAAAATCCGAATTAAATCAAAAAAATCCGATTTAAATCAAAAAAATCCGAATTAAATGAAAAAAATCCGATTTAAATAAAAAAAATCCGAATTAAATCAAAAAAATCCGATTTAAATAAAAAAAAAACGAATTAAATCAAAAAAATCCGATTTAAATCAAAAAAATCCGAATTAAATCAAAAAAATCCGATTTAAATCAAAAAAATCCGAATTAAATCAAAAAAATCCGATTTAAATCAAAAAAATCCGAATTAAATCAAAAAAATCCGATTTAAATCAAAAAAATCCGATTTAAATAAAAAAAAAAACGAATTAAATCAAAAAAATCCGATTTAAGTCAAAAAAAATCTGAATTAAATCAAAAAAATCCGATTTAAATAAAAAAAATCAGATTTAAATCAAAAAAATCAGATTTTTTTGATTGTTTTAAAAAAATCATTGATTTTTATCCACCCTGCTGCATGCAGCAAATGCTTGCTCTGACAAGGATTAGTAACAGAATCCAGATTATAAAGGGAAATGGAGTGGCTAACCGAGCACAGGGATTTCCAACATGGCCGATTAACCCCTGTTCTGCCAAAAGAAATGAACACATTTAAAATGAAGGAGAAATGCTTCTTCTCAGCGCCGGAGTAGGAGCAATCTGTCAATGTGGTCTTCTTGTCTTACACTGTCGCAGTAACCCCGTGACACCATGAGGCAGGGTAGCCTATTGTTCCAGGGTCAAATATCAAGAGAGCATGTAGTAAACTAAAGGGGAAAAACAAAGGAAAAGACAGGTCACGGTCCGAGGTCAAAATACCAGGAAGATAGCGGATCAGAGCAAAGGGGCTAGGCAAACAGATGGTCAGAACAAGGTCCAAGGTCGGGCAGCAATAGATCAACAAACAGAGCACAGGAATACAAGTCAAACCACCAAGCAAATGTAACGTCTGGCAGAGATCCGGGTCTGTCAACTTAGCTAAGTAGCTGAGTAATCACTTGGAACAGGTACCATCTGAAGGAAGCTCATCACCTCCCAGTTTCAGATTGTACTGCTGAGCTGTCAATCAAAATACCAACAGCTCAGCTCGCCCTGCACTAGATTAGACGATTGAGCTGTCAGTCACTGCGTCCAAGACACACTGAGCGGAGGATTCGTGACAGCAGGTCCCCGGTGACTTCTGCCTGCCCTTTTCCTTAGGGTAGCGTTATATGACCGTTTACAAAATTGTTCAGAGTTTCATCCAGAAAATCTGGACGACTTATTTCTCTCGTGTCATCAGTCCGCATACATACTAGTTTTTTTTTTTGCAGCAGCTATTAATAATTTACAAGACCATTTACAGTTTCGTATATTACAGAATTGGAATGTATCCGTAAAAATCGGATGCTATGATGTGGCATACAATTTTTTTTTTCACACTAGTAGACTTCAACGGACAGCACTCGGACCAATGTTGTGTGAAAGAAATCGAAGTATGCATAAGTTTCTTTTGTAAATCGGATGAGACTCACCTACTCAATTCTATGGGTGCTCAAAAAAAATCGAACGCTACGGTATAGCATGTGAATTTTACTGATACATTGCAATTCTGTAACATAGGAAACTGTAAATGTGTTGTAAATGATTTATAGCTGCTGTAAGAAAATGGATTGTATATGGATGACAAGTGAGAAAAAAATCATCCCACTTTTTTGAAGCTCTGAATGATCAGTGAAAACAATCGTTCATCTGCACTGCCCCATTGACTAACATTGGTCCAAGTGTTGTCTTCATTTTTCACAGATACCACTCGGACCAAAATTACGGTCGTGTGAATGAGCCCCTAGAGTGACGGGCGTCTCCCTGCGCGTGAGTATAAGGGAGACCTGTTGTCAGTCACTGGCAGCGGATGGGGAGAAGCCGCTGGGGACCGGCCTTTCTATTTAGTCTCCTGTGCGACTTGGTCCCCTTCATATCCTGACCCTTCTTGATCCGATTACGTAATTTACAATTTTTCGGTTTCTCATTTATTTAACCCAATTCCAAAATAAAATCAGATGTTTTTAAATGATAAAGTCTTACAGGATTAGGAGTAGAAGATCAGATTTTCAAGAAGGCAATCTACTTATCAAACCATGTTATCTTTGGTCTTGACCCAAAAGGTCTAGACTAACTCAAAAAGTCTAATTATTACATTATGTGCAAGAAATATCACCGACGTGATGAATAGTGGAAAAAGCTCCGACCTTACTGATGTGTAATGCCAATGTATAGCCGCTCAGCCTATATCAGTCTCCAGCGTAATGGTGAACGAGGACAAGAACTTAATTAATGCCCCGACTATAAACTGTATTAATATTGGTAACAGAGAAAATTTGAAGCAGTGATAGTAGGATGATTAATGTGCAACAATAAGGAGCAGCTGCACGGTTTAGCGGATGGATGAACTATATTAGAGCTTTCAATAAAATGTATATAAATGATTTCTAGGCGCAGCTGGAAAAAATAGCGGTTTAGAAATGAATGACATAAGATAGCAATTACTTGTAACAATGCCTTTGATCTTTCATTTTAATCGTCATAATTAAATATTGCAAAGCATTTATAATTAAGGTTTTCTTTTTATTATTACGTTGCTTTACTCACATAGTAATTAGCACAGATCTCCAGGTCCCCCCAATACTGAAGCTCAATGGCTCAGGCTACGTGTGAAAGTCTCTTTTTCTCACTGGGGCTATAGATGCTTGTAGTTTAGAATAATTTTTTGCTGCTATTATAGAAACCAGATCATAATACACCGACTTTCTTGTACTGTGACACTTACATCTCAAGAAATCCAAACCTGTTAAATGTCTGGCCACGTGCGGATCTCTGATTCAAAGTCCCCAACGTGACCACATTCACATCCGTTATGTTATCTGGGTGCTGTCTAACGGTCAAAGTCGCTGTGTAGGTGATTTAGGGCCCTGGCCCTGAGCTGTGATATTGAGGAGATGGGTCCTGTCCCTGAGCTGGGACATTGAGGAAATGGGGTCCTGGCCCTGAGCTGCAACATTGAGGAGGTTGAGCCCTTGCCCTGAGCTGTGACATTGTTGAGGTGGGCCTCTGATCTGTGACATTGATGAGGTGGGGCCCTGATCTGTGACATTGAGGATGTGGGGCCCTGGCTCTGAGTTGTGATATTGAATACATGGGGCCCTGGTACTGATTTATGACATTGAGAAGATAGGGTCCTGGTCCTGAGCTGTGACATTGATGAGGTAGGGCCCTGATCTTTGACATTGATGAGGTGGGGCCCTGATCTGTGACACTGTGACACTGAGGATGTGGGACACTGGTCCTGAGCTGTGATATTGGGGATATGGAGCCCTGGTCCTGACCTGTGATATTGGGATAAGGGGCCCTGGCCCTGAGCTGTGACATTGAGGAGGTAGAGCCCTTGCCCTGAGCTGTGACATTGAGGAGGTAGAACCCTTGCCCTGAGCTGTGACATTGAGGAGGTAGAGCCCTTGCCCCTAGCTGTGACATTAAGGAGGTAGAGCCCTTGCCCCTAGCTGTGACATTGAGGAGGTAGAGCCCTTGCCCCTAGCTGTGACATTGAGGAGGTAGAGCCCTTGCCCTTAGCTGTGACATTGAGGAGGTAGAGCCCTTGCCCCTAGCTGTGACATTGAGGAGGTAGACCCTTGCCCCTAGCTGTGACATTGAGGAGGTAGAGCCCTTGCCCTGAGCTGTGACATTGAAGAGGTAGAGCCCATGCCCCTAGCTGTGACATTGAGGAGGTAGGCCCCTGGCCCTGAGCTGTGACATTGAGGAGGTAGAGCCCTTGCCCCTAGCTGTGACATTGAGGAGGTAGAGCCCTTGCCCCTAGCTGTGACATTGAAGAGGTAAGGCCCTGGCCCCTAGCTGTGACATTGAGGAGGTAGAGCCCTTGCCCCTAGCTGTGACATTGAGGAGGTAGAGCCCTTGCCCCTAGCTGTGACATTGAGGAGGTAGAGCCCTTGCCCCTAGCTGTGACATTGAGGAGGTAGAGCCCTTGCCCCTAGCTGTGACATTGAGGAGGTAGACCCTTGCCCCTAGCTGTGACATTGAGGAGGCAGAGCCCTTGCCCTGAGCTGTGACATTGAAGAGGTAGAGCCCATGCTCCTAGCTGTGACATTGAGGAGGTAGAGCCCTTGCCCTGAGCTGTGACATTGAAGAGGTAGAGCCCATGCCCCTAGCTGTGACATTGAGGAGGTAGAGCCCTTGCCCCTAGCTGTGACATTGAGGAGGTAGAGCCCTTGCCCCTAGCTGTGACATTGAGGAGGTAGAGCCCTTGCCCCTAGCTGTGACATTGAAGAGGTAAGGCCCTGAGCTGTGAAATTGAGGAGGTAGAGCCCATGCCCCTAGCTGTGACATTGAGGAGGTCAGAGCCCTTGCCCCTAGCTGTGACATTGAAGAGGTAGGACCCTGGCCCTGAGCTGTGACATTGAGGAGGTAGAGCCCTTGCCCCTAGCTGTGACATTGAGGAGGTAGGGCCCTGGCCCTGAGCTGTGACATTGAGGAGGTAGAGCCCTTGCCCCTAGCTGTGACATTGAGGATGTGGGCCCTGGTCCTGAGCTGTGATATTGGGGATGTGGGGCCCTGGCCCTGAGCTGTTGCATTGAGGAGGTAGAGCCCTTGCCTCTAGCTGTGACATTGAGGAGGTAGAGCCCTTGCCCTGAGCTGTGACATTGAGGAGGTAGAACCCTTGCCCTGAGCTGTGACATTGAGGAGGTAGAGCCCTTGCCCCTAGCTGTGACATTGAGGAGGTAGAGCCATTGCCCCTAGCTGTGACATTGAGGAGGTAGAGCCCTTGCCCCTAGCTGTGACATTGAGGAGGTAGAGCCCTTGCCCCTAGCTGTGACATTGAGGAGGTAGAGACCTTGCCCCTAGCTGTGACATTGAGGAGGTAGAGCCCTTGCCCCTAGCTGTGACATTGAGGTAGAGCCCTTGCCCTGAGCTGTGACATTGAAGAGGTAGAGCCCACGCCCCTAGCTGTGACATTGAGGAGGTAGGCCCCTGGCCCTGAGCTGTGACATTGAGGAGGTAGAGCCCTTGCCCCTAGCTGTGACATTGAGGAGGTAGAGCCCTTGCCCCTAGCTGTGACATTGAAGAGGTAGGGCCCTGGCCCTGAGCTGTGAAATTGAGGAGGTAGAGCCCATGCCCCTAGCTGTGACATTGAGGAGGTCAGAGCCCTTGCCCCTAGCTGTGATATTGAAGAGGTAGGGCCCTGGCCCTGAGCTGTGACATTGAGGAGGTAGAGCCCTTGCCCCTAGCTGTGACATTGAGGAGGTAGGGCCCTGGCCCTGAGCTGTGATATTGGGGATGTGGGGCCCTGGCCCTGAGCTGTGACATTGAGGAGGTAGAGCCCTTGCCCCTAGCTGTGACATTGAGGAGGTAGGGCCCTGGCTCTGAGCTGTGACATTGAGGAGGTAGAGCCCTTGCCCCTAGCTGTGACATTGGGGATGTGGGGCCCTGGCCCTGAGCTGTGACATTGAGGAGGTAGAGCCCTTGCCCCTAGCTGTGACATTGAGGAGGTAGAGCCCTTGCCTCTAGCTGTGACATTGAGGAGGTAGAGCCCTTGCCTCTAGCTGTGACATTGAGGAGGTAGAGCCCTTGCCCTGAGCTGTGACATTGAGGATATAGGGCCCTGGCCCTGAGTTGTGACATTGAGGAGGTAGGGCCCTGGCCCTGAGTTGTGACATTGAGGAGGTAGGGCCACTCTCAGACCACTCTGCTGCACATACGGTAGAAAGATAGACAAGACTCAAAAAGCAGCGCATTATATCCCTGATGAACAGAACACTTAATACTTCTTTATACTATTGAACTATTGAGCTTAATAATATAAAGAAATATTGAGTGCTTTTTTCGTTGGGGAAGAGACACACTGCACTGATCACAAAGGAAGAAGAAATGGCAGTGGCGCTCAGTAAATTCCACAGCTCCCGGATTTGTCAGTGGGCATCTCCGTGTGAGACCCCCTTTACACGTTTGCTTTAAAAAATGTACACGTGAGACGGTCTGTTTTTACCGTCTGTGTGGTTTTCTGTTGGCCGTCCATGTGTACCATCCGTGTGACATCCATGTGCTGTCCGTGTGACATGTACCAGAATAGAATGCAGAATAGAAGTGACAGATTTTTATGTGTTAGAGATTTGCAAAGATAGAGATGGATAGATAGAAATCACAAACCGAGGAAATAGGGGTAAAAAAGATACAGAAAAAGGTGATAGAGCTGCAGACGGAATCACGGATCCTGTGTGATAGACCGTTTAAAATGTCAACATAAAAACAAACATTAATAGCCCGTTGCGCTATTCACTGTACATGCTGTCAATCATAAACATTCAATTGCATAAATTTTCCTAGAAAAGAGGATCAAATACAGCATATTGGAACAACAGGAAAAAATAAATTAATAAAAGGTTAACAATAAATAGCCTGTTAAAATGCCCTCCCAGGCTAAAAATACCAGCCCCCCAGTCGCCCCAGAAATGAAGCATCACATGATATTCTCCAATTCTGACGCTTGGTCTTCTCTGTTGCCGATTGTTCTGGTGCATTGGCAATCGAGATAATGGTTTTTGAAGGTTGTGAATTGTCCATAAACACAGCTGACATCAAGCCCTCGTGTTAGTAATGGAGAGGAATCTATCAGACACCCCCATTGCTAACCAATGAAAAAAAAACACACACAAAAAATACTTTATTTAAATAAACACTCCCCACTCAGTTGCATCATAATCCAGCAGATCCGACGTAGTCCAGTAAATGGAAACCTGAAAAGAAAATACACCCACAAACTCAGAGAAAAAAAATAAATACACTTCCCCTTGTTTACGACTTTATTTTAAAAAAAAGTTCACATTCAGATCCGATGTAGTCCACCAAATCCAGCAAAGTCCAACAAATCCGCCGAACAAAGTGTATGTAGCCTAATTGTGAGGCTCCATAGATTTTGAACAGAGAATTCGCTGGATTCGGTGGGCTATGTCGGACCTGCGTGGGAACTTTTTTCTATAATAAAGTGGTAAACAAGGGAAAGTGTCTTTGTTTCCTTATCCCTGTGTATGTCCTTTATAGGTTTACATTCACTGGACCACGTTGGAGTCGCTTGACTATGTCGGACCGGCGTGGGATTTTTTTTCTAAAGTGGTGAACTAGGGAAAGTGTTGGGAGTGTTTATTTAAATAAAGAATAACATACACAAAAAAATATTTTTTCTTCATGTGTTAGTAATGGGGGTGTCTGATAGACACCTCTCCATTACTAACACAAGGGCTTGATGTCAGCTGTGTTTTTCGATATTTCATAGCTAGCATCAACCCCAAAACCATTACCTTCGATTGCCAATGCACCAGTGTTGTGAATGTGCTAGAAATAAATTCTGAGCAGAAGCTCCCTCTGGTGGTTGCAGGCAGTGCTGAACTATTCAATGAAGATTGTGAAGATTGGCGATCAGGTGTTACTGACTGGTCTTATATAAGGGAGGTTCCCTCCCATCAGGGTTGCCGATGATCAATTGTTCTGGTCTCAACTTTTGTTCCTGGTTCACTTTGAAGCCTGCTGTTTCGTGCCTGCATCTTCTGCTAACAGATAAGACATTTTCTTCTTTAGTTTTTTTTGCTTGCTTTTTTGCATTTTGTCCTGCACTTCTGTGGGGGTCTGCCAGGTCCCCTCCGAGGGCTTGTGCTCCTCTCAGTTTAGTTCAGCCAGTTGTTTGTATATTTGCCTTTTCCAGTTTTTTCTTTGGCTGCTGCTTAGTTTTGTTACACCAGAGAACTAATTTAGGTGGTAGAGGTCGTGTGATCTCAGGTGTTTTTGCAATTAGTGTGTTGGTATTTTTTTAGGGTTTTTTGGATTGCAGTAAGTGACCTTCCTATCCTTTTCTTTCTAGGAAGATTGGGCCCCAACGTTTGCTCATACTATTTTCTGTCTGTGTCTGTATTTCCTCTTGTCTAACCGCCATTACATGTTTGGGGGCTTCCTATGTTCTTTGGGGATCTGCTCCGGGGCAGATAGTTTTCCTCTTTCTATCTTTAGGTGAAGTTAGCTTCTCAGGCTGTGACGAGGCGTCTAGGACCAACGTAGGTACGCTCCACGGCTGCCTTTAGTTGTGGTGGTTAGTCAGGGTACTGCAATCCAATAGATTCCAACCTCTCTGGTGTATTGCCTTTTTTGCCTGCTCTCCTCAGCTACCAAATCATAACAGTATCACCGGCCTAAAACTGATAATTATATGGTACTCACAGAAGGGAAAAATAGTGTGAAAGAAAGAAGATTGTCAGAGTTGTCAGAGATTTTTTTTTTTTTTCCCTCTGTATCTCTTGGTGCTGAGGAGGATTTTTTTTTTCTCTCAATGGAGTTTGCACAGTTGTCTGGCCGTGCGGATCAGCTTGCCACTGAAGTTCGGAGTACTGCTACCTATCTTGCAGGGTTGCCTGTTGGGGAACCTAGGATTCCCATGCCAGATTTGTTTTTGGGGGATTGAGCTAAATTTCTGAATTTCAAAAATAACTGTAAGTTGTTTTTTGCCTTAAAACCTAAGTCCTCAGAGAACGCAGCACAGCAGGTTCAAATTGTCATCTCTCTCCTGCGCGGCGATCCTCAGGATTGGGCTTTTTCCCTGACACCTGGGGACCCTGTTTTGAGTAATGTTGATGCATTTTTTCAGGCTCTGGGGTTATTGTACGATGAGCCTAATGTCACTGATCAAGCTGAAAAAGCCTTGTTGGCATTAAATCAGGGGCTTGAGGACACTGAGTTATACTGTCAGAGATTCCGAAGGTGGGCAGTCCTGACCAAATGGAATGACGATGCTTTGGCAACCCTTTTTTGGAAGGGTCTGTCAGAGAATGTAAAGGATGTTATGGTGGGATTCCCTGTCCCCTCTGGTCTCAGTGATTCTATGTCATTAGCAATTCAAATTGACAGACGTTTGCGTGAGCATAGAGGTATGCGTGGAATAGTGTTGCCTTGTGAACCAGCTTCTGAACCCATGCAGTGTGATAGAGTGGCTTCTGGGCACAGCGTCATGAGTTTCGAAAACGCAATGGGTTATGTTTCTACTGTGGTGATGCCTCTCATGCTATTTCAGTCTGCCCTAAGCGGGGAAGACGTTTTGCACGTTCTGTTGTCTTAGGTAGTGTTCAGACTAAATTTTTGTTGACTGTTACCCTGATTTGCTCCCTGTCCACATTTTCTGCTCAGGCTTTTGTTGATTCGGGAGCAGCTATTAACCTGATGGATTTTGATTTTGCTAAACGTTGTGGGTTTCCCTTGATACCCCTACGGAAGTCTATTCCCCTACTGGGGATCGATTCTACCCCTTTAGCTGAGAATAAACCCCAGTTCTCTACTCAGGTGATAATGAGGGTTGAACCTGATCATCAGGAGAGTTGCAAATTTTTGGTGCTATATAATCTGCATGACATTATTGTACTTGGTTTCCCTTGGTTACAGTCTCATAATCCTGTTTTGGATTGGAAATCTGTTTCTGTAACCAGTTGGGACTGCCAATGTGTTAATGCCAACACTCCTGTTTTTTCTGCCTCCCCCAGGCTCAGGATGTTCCTGACTTTTTGACTGAGTTTTCTGATGTGTTTAGCGAAAGTAAATCTGCATCCTTGCCCCCCCATAGGAGTTATGACTGCGCTATTGAATTAGTGCCTGGTAGTAAATTCCCTAAAGGTCGCCTTTTTAACTTGTCTGTACCTGAACATGACGCTATGCGGTCTTATATCAAGGAGTCATTGGAGAAGGGTCATATCAGACCATCCTCTTCACCCTTGGGTGCCGGTTTTTTCTTTGTGGCCAAAAAGGATGGTTCATTAAGGCCGTGTATTGATTATCTTCTCTTGAACAATATCACTGTGAAATATCAATATCCGTTACCCTTGATTTCTGACCTGTTTTCCAGGGTGAAAAGTGCTACTTGGTTTACCAAGCTTGACCTCAGGGGGGCATATAACCTTATTCGAATTAAGCACGGGGATGAATGGAAGACGGCATTTAATACCCCAGAGGGGCATTTTGAGTACCTAGTGATGCCCTTTGGGCTCACTAATGCTCCTTCCGTCTTCCAGTCCTTCATGAATGACATTTTCAGGGATTTTGTGGATAAATTTCTGATTGTTTATTTGGATGATATCTTGATTTTTTCCAATGATTGGGACTCTCATGTGAAACATGTTCGGACTGTGTTCCAGATTTTGAGAGCGAATGCTCTGTATGTGAAGGGATCAAAGTGTCTTTTTGGCGTACAGAGGATCTCATTTCTGGGATTCATTTTGTCCCCATCTGTTATTGAAATGGACCCGGTCAAGGTTCAAGCCATCTGTGATTGGGTCCAACCTACTTCATTAAAGGCTCTTCAGAGATTCTTGGGTTTTGCCAATTTTTATCGTAAATTTATTGGTAATTTCTCTGTTATTGTTAAACCATTGACTGATTTGACCAAGAAGGGTTCTGATGTGGTGAATTGGCCTCCTGAGGCAGTTTCTGCGTTTCAGGAACTTAAGCAGAGATTCACTTCTGCTCCTGTTCTACGGCAGCCTGATGTTTCTCTGCCATTTCAGGTGGAGGTTGATGCCTCTGAAATTGGGGCAGGTGCCGTTTTGTCCCAAAGAGATCCAGAGACCTCTAAAAGTAACCCTTGTGCCTTTTTCTCTCGAAAATTTTCTCCAACTGAACGTAATTATGACGTGGGTAATCGTGAGTTATTGGCCATGAAGTGGGCTTTTGAAGAGTGGAGACATTGGCTGGAGGGAGCCAAACATCAGGTGGTGGTCCTCACGGACCATAAGAATCTGGTTTATCTGGAATCAGCCAAGCGACTTACTCCTAGACAGGCCAGGTGGGCCTTGTTTTTCACACGTTTTAATTTTGTGGTTTCCTTTCTTCCTGGCACTAAGAATGTTAAAGAGGAGTTTCCTTGCTGACTCTCCCGAGTTATCTGATTCTACTGTTATTTTGAAAGAGGGTGTAGTTCTTTCCGCCATCTCGCCCAATTTGAGACTGGCTCTGGAAGGGTGTCAGGAGGATAAACCCGAACTCTGCCCTATTGGGAAATTGTTTGTCCCAGACCGGTGGAAAAAGAGTGTGATGTCTGAGATTCATTGTTCCGCATTGGCCGGTCATCTCGGAATTTTTGGTACCATAGACTTGGTTAGTCGGTCCTTTTGGTGGCCTACTTTGTCTCGTGACGTCAGGGAATTTGTGCAGTCCTGCGGGACTTGCTCTCGCTCCAAGCCTTGCTCTCGCCCTAGTGGTTTGTTGATGCCATTGCCTGTGCCCAAGAGACCATGGACCCATATCTCTATGGATTTCATTTCCGACCTCCCTGTTTCTCAGAGAATGACCGTTATCTGGGTGATTTGTGATAGGTTTTCCAAAATGATAACATCTTGTGCCTGTAATACTATTGTAGGAACTCGAGGATTCTGATAGCGTGGGGCAATGAACAATCAGAGACGGGTTTCTTTGAATGCAAATAATGTATTTGTGAAACAGCAAAACACCCAAAAACAATATTCAAACAACCCGTAGTGACATGCAATGAGTCCATATATATATACACAAGTCCAGTTATATGAATCCGGATATATAAGTCTTTGAACCTCTATAGCGAGGGTGGTAAAGTTCTTACGACGGAGTCCTCACACAAATGTGACCACAAGGTAAGTCTGATGCACAGATAACGTGGCTGGATTTACACACTGCTGGTGTGTGAAGAGTCAGATCCAGGTATGAAGAAAACACAGGGAGGTCCAGGAACAAGTTAATCTCAGTTGTGGCTTAATTCAGTGAAGTCCAACAACAAGTTCATATGTCAGTAAGGTTCCAGTAACAGTTCCAACAGCTCTCACCAGAGGTAATGCACAAAGGGTTAAACAGCAACAGTTCAGAAACACAGTTCTTATCAGATGGAGTGAACCAAGGGTTAAATTCCCAAGTCAACAGTTTAGTGATAACACAGTACTTTGTGCAACTTACATATGCAGAGAATGTCCAGAGCCATGGTAGAAACTGCTGTGGCTGAGAAACACCTGAAGATAAGGCTATGCACTTTCCTGGTAAATACACAAAAGATCTGTGAGGAACAAAGCAGCTGGGTTGCAGGGAAACGGAAGCAGAATATTCCAGCAGTGAAACCAACACCTGAGCCAGGCTTTAAACAAACGAACAGGAAGTAGGGCACACAAAACAGCAAACTCCATTTTAACAAAGGGCAAAATCATTGACAAAGTTACCTAGAAAACCCGGAATACTGACATTACTCCCCCCCTAAAGACGGCCTCCGGACGGTCCTGGACCAGGCCTGTCCGGGTATCTCCGATGAAACTGAGCAATCTTCAGAGGCGCATTGATGTTACTTACTGGTTCCCAAGAATCATTTTCAGGAGAGTAACCTTGCCATCTAACTAGATACTGAAGCCGGTTTCTATGAAGTCTCGAATTAACAATATCCTGTACCACGAATTGTTCTTCGCCATCAACCAACACTGGTGGAGGGGAAGGTACGATACGTCCCTGAAACGTGTTAGGAGAGACTGGTTTTAATAAGGAAACATGAAATACTGGGTGTACCTTTAAAGTCCGTGGTAGCTTCAACCGACAGGCAACAGAGCTCACAATCCCAGTGATCTTGAATGGACCGATGAATTTCTGTCCCAGTTTCTGCGAAGGAACACCCAATTTTAGATTCTTGGTGGACAACCAAACTGAGTCTCCTACCTTATACATAGGTGCTGGTTTCCGGAATCTATCGGCCGACTTCTTGTAACGCTCCTGTGCTGTGGTCAGGGAGTCCTTCAAAACTTCAAGATTACGTTGCAACGCCGTCACTCTGTCTTCAACCGCTGGTACCGAAATCGTAACCGGAGACCTAGGCAAAATACTTGGATGATAACCCAGGTTGGCAAAAAAAGGCGTTACCTTCGTGGAACTGCTTTGGGAGTTGTTGTACGAAAATTCCGCTAGAGGAAGTAGCTTCAGCCAATCGTCCTGCAAATGACTGACGTAACAGCGTAGATATTGCTCCAAGGTTTGATTTGTCCGTTCAGTCTGCCCGTTGGTCTGAGGATGGTATGCAGAAGACAAGCAAACATTAATGTGGAGCGCAGAACAAAATCCTTTCCAAAATCTAGAGGTAAATTGTATTCCCCGGTCAGAAATGATGTCATCTGGTACCCCATGCAGCCGGAAAATGTTCTGGATAACTAGATCTACTGTCTCTGTAGCTGAGGAAGACCAGCACACGGAATGAAATGAGCAGCTTTCGTTAAACGATCTACTACCACCAAAATAGTATTTTTACCACCAGAGGTGGGTAACTCCACAATAAAGTCCATCGAAATAGACCCCCAAGGGCGAGACGGTACAGGTAGCGGTTTAAGAAGACCAGTAGGTGAAACGCGAGGAACCTTGTACCGGGCACAAACTTCACAAGAGCGGACATAGTCATTCACATCCTTCAAGCAGGTAGGCCACCAAAAAAAACGAGTTAACAATTCCTGCGTCTTCTGTACCCCCCTATGACCAGCCAATTTAGAGTCGTGGACCAATTTGAGAACTCGAAGTCTTACAGCCTCTGGGACATAAATACATCGATCTCTAAGCCACACACCATTCCGAAGGACAAGATTCACATTGTCAGGTGGAGCTGCAAGAAATACGTCACCGTCATAGGCCAGCTTGATCTCCTGCCACAAGTCCCGGTTCCGGAGCACTCCAACGAAATTGGCCTCCGACAAGATGGTCTTCGACGGGGTCCCAGGCACGGAATCCACGGTATGGATTCGGGATAATGCGTCAGCTTTCCCATTACGTGAACCTGGGCGGTACGAAATAATAAAATTAAACTGGTTCAAGAACAAACTCCACCTAGCTTGTCGAGGAGAAAGACACCTGGCAGACTTAAGGAATTCCAAATTGCGATGATCCGTGAGTACTACTACCTGCTGAGTTGCCCCCTGCAAATGGTGTCTCCATTCCTTAAAGGCAGAAATAATTGCCAAAAGTTCCTTATCTGCCACATCATAGTTTAGTTCTGCAGAAGATAACCTACGAGAGAAGAAGGCACACGGGTGCAGCAAACCTTTGTCTCCGGTACGTTGTGAGAGGATAGCTCCCAATGCACAGTCAGACGCGTCCACCTCCACGATAAAAGGCTGTGCAGGATCCGGATGCATCAATATTGGAGCCGTGGTAAAACAACCCTTCAGGCGATCAAAGGCTTCCTGAGCTTGCGAAGACCATTCAAACTTCTTCCCCTTCTTGGTGAGGAGAGTGATGGGACGGACAATTTCTGAAAAATTTCGGATAAACCGTCTATAAAAGTTAGCAAAGCCAATGAATCGTTGTACCTCCTTAATGTTTCCTGGTACCGGCCAGTCCAAGATTGCCTGGATCTTGCTGGACTCCATATTCAATCCCTGAGGCGAGATAACATAGCCTAAAAATTGAATTTCAGAACAATGGAACTCACACTTTTCGAGTTTGATGTACAAATGATTATCTCTCAAACGTCTAAGTACGGTCTTGACATGTTCCTGATGTTCCTGTAAGGAGTCAGAAAAGATTAAGATGTCATCAAGGTAAATTACCACATATTGGTCCAATAAATCCCTGAAAATGTCGTTGGCTAAATGTTGAAAAGCAGCAGGAGCGTTACAGAGTCCGAATGGCATCACCAAATATTCAAAATGTCCATACCGGCATCTAAAAGCTGTCTTCCATTCGTCTCCGGGCCGTATACGGAGTAAATTATATGCCCCACGAAGATCTAATTTGGTAAATACTTTGGCCTGGCGAACTCTTTCCAACAATTCTGGAATTAGGGGCAACGGATACCTGTTACGAATGGTTACCTTATTTAACTCCCGGTAGTCAATGCAGGGTCTTAGAGTACCATCCTTCTTCTTTACAAAGAATATTGGAGCTCCCGCTGGTGAAGAAGATGGTCGGATAAACCCCTTGGCTAAATTCTCATCTATATACTCTCGTAAAGATTTTAATTCCGGAGCCGCCAACGGGTAAACATGGCCGAAAGGAATCGCTGCTCCAGGAAGCAATTCTATGGGCAGTCATACGGTCTATGTGGGGGAAGTTGATCTGCCTTCCTTTTATCACAAATGTCTGAGAATTCCTGATATATCAGAGGGAGAGTAGGTACCTGTATCACCTCTTCCAAGTTCTGGGTAACTGGAGCCGCTACAGTTGGACTGATGGTAGAACTGCACTTCGGGAGAAAGGTTATCTCCTTGGTTTCCCAATTGATGATTGGATTTTGTGACCGTAACCAGGGAATTCCTAAAATTACAGGAAAATGAGGAGAAGATATTAACATGAATGAAAGTGTTTCTTGATGGTCTGGTTCCATCTTACACTCCAGAGGCACTGTCTCCCGATCTACTGGTCCAGAAACTAATGGGGAACCATCCACCGTTTCCATAGTGATTGGTGAAGCTCTTAGTTGTGTCTTTATACCATGTTCCTTTGCAAAAGAAGAATCCATGAAATTCCCACCTGCTCCAGAGTCTATCATGGCAGAACTTGATATCCACTGTTCCTCCCACTGAATCTGTATAGGAAGAGAACAATGTGAATATTTCTCCCCTTGATCTTTAGGGGAAGTCGGCATCAGTATTGGGGGAAAAACCGCATCTAGATGTAGACTGGTTTCCGAAACTTCAGACTCAGCGTCTGTGTTATCATAATCCCCTACTACCGCCAACAGTTTGTTTGGTCGCCTAGGACATTTAGGACAATTGATGAGGAAATGGTCCGATTGACCACAATAGAAACATAAGCGCTCACGGAGACGGTGTTCGCGGCGTTCATTATTCTCACGTCTCTGCAGTGAGTCCACCTGCATAGGCACCTCCTCAGCCTCTCGCGGGTTTTTGCCTGTGGTTTCCCTGGACGGAAGAGAGTAATTAGTAATGCGATTTACAGCGGCCCATTTTTCTTGTCTGCGTTCAGTTAAACGGATATCAATACGTACACAGTGCTGTATAAACAATTCAAACTCCTGTGGAGACTCTGAACGAGCTAGCTCATCCTTGATTGCATTTGACAAACCTTTTCTAAAGATTGGTAATAAAGCATTGTTTTCCCACTGGGTGTCCACCACTAACCTTTTAAATTCAGTAACATATTCTATGACTGACCGTTTCCCCTGGCGTAAGGAAAGCAAGGCAGATTCAGCGTAGCACGGCGGTTGGGATCGTCGAACATTTGCGCCATGGCTGCCAGAAAATTGTCCAAATTATTTAGACGGGTATCATGACTTTCAACCATAGGATTTGCCCAAGCCAGTGCACGTGATGTCAACAACATAATAATACATAGAACCTTAGATCTATCAGACCGGTAGTAGGAGGCATGTACATCAAAAAAAATATACATTGATTAACAAACCCACGGAATTGACTTCGGTCACCATTAAAACGGAATGGAGGCAATTTGGGCATACTGGTGGATGAGGTAGGCTCAGTAGGTAAGGCCTCCAGGACTCCTAACCTAGAACGTAGATCTTGGAGAGCCTGACCAAACCCCTGTGCATTGTGGTTAACCCGAGACTCCAAGTCTCTAATCTGATTGAGTGCAGCCGCCACCTCCTGCTGCAAGGAGTTAACTATGGTGAACAATTTGTCTGCCCGTGTCTCCGTCATTGCCCCAGCAGAATCCTCTTTTTTAGGCTGGAATATCCTGTAATACTATTGTAGGAACTCGAGGATTCTGATAGCGTGGGGCAATGAACAATCAGAGACGGGTTTCTTTGAATGCAAATAATGTATTTGTGAAACAGCAAAACACCCAAAAACAATATTCAAACAACCCGTAGTGACATGCAATGAGTCCATATATATATACACAAGTCCAGTTATATGAATCCGGATATATAAGTCTTTGAACCTCTATAGCGAGGGTGGTAAAGTTCTTACGACGGAGTCCTCACACAAATGTGACCACAAGGTAAGTCTGATGCACAGATAACGTGGCTGGATTTACACACTGCTGGTGTGTGAAGAGTCAGATCCAGGTATGAAGAAAACACAGGGAGGTCCAGGAACAAGTTAATCTCAGTTGTGGCTTAATTCAGTGAAGTCCAACAACAAGTTCATATGTCAGTAAGGTTCCAGTAACAGTTCCAACAGCTCTCACCAGAGGTAATGCACAAAGGGTTAAACAGCAACAGTTCAGAAACACAGTTCTTATCAGATGGAGTGAACCAAGGGTTAAATTCCCAAGTCAACAGTTTAGTGATAACACAGTACTTTGTGCAACTTACATATGCAGAGAATGTCCAGAGCCATGGGTAGAAACTGCTGTGGCTGAGAAACACCTGAAGATAAGGCTATGCACTTTCCTGGTAAATACACAAAAGATCTGTGAGGAACAAAGCAGCTGGGTTGCAGGGAAACGGAAGCAGAATATTCCAGCAGTGAAACCAACACCTGAGCCAGGCTTTAAACAAACGAACAGGAAGTAGGGCACACAAAACAGCAAACTCCATTTTAACAAAGGGCAAAATCATTGACAAAGTTACCTAGAAAACCCGGAATACTGACAGTGCCATTACCTAAGTTGCCTTCCTCCTCCGAATTGGTGCCTTTGTTCCTTCAGCACGTGGTTCGGTTACACGGTATTCCTGAGAACATTGTGTCTGACAGAGGAGTCCAGTTTGTTTCCAGATTTTGGAGGACTTTTTGTTCTAAACTTGGTGTTCAATTGTCTTTCTCCTCAACTTTTCATCCTCAGACCAATGGACAAACTGAGAGAACAAACCAGACATTGGAGACTTATCTGAGATGCTTTGTGTCTGCTGATCAGGATGACTGGGTCTCTTTTTTGCCTTTGGCTGAGTTTGCCCTTAATAATAGGGCTAGCTCTGCAACCTTGATGTCTCCATTTTTCTGCAATTTTGGGTTTCACCCTCGATTTTCTTCAGGACAGACAGAGGCTTCTGTCTGTCCAGGTGTTGACTCTGTTGTGGAGCGTATGCAGCAGATTTGGGACCAGGTAGTGGAGAGGTTGTCCCTCTCTCAGGAGAGGGCCCAGCGGTTTGCCAACCGGCATAGGACTGATGGTCCTCGGTTTGAAGTGGGGGACTTGGTCTGGTTGTCCTCAAGAAATATCCCTATGAGAGTTGCATGTCCTAAGTTTAAGCCTAGGTTCATTGGACCTTATAAGATCATGGAGATTCTTAATCCTGTTTCCTTTCGTTTACTTCTCCCAGGGACATTTAAGATCCATAACGTGTTCCACAAGTCCTTATTGAAGGGGTTTGTCGAGCCAGTGGTTCCTATGGCTGTGCTTCCTGACCCTGTTTTGGTTGAGGGCAATCTGGAGTATGTGGTTGAGAAAATATTGGATTCTCGTTTTTCTAGACGGAAACTCCAGTATTTGGTTAAGTGGAGAGGTTATGGTCAGGAGGACAATTCTTGGGTGTTTGCTTCGGACATCCATGCTAGAAGACTCATCCGTGCGTATCACAGAGCTCATCCTGACCGACCTGGTTGCCCAAATGAGGGTTCGGTGACCCCTCCTCAAGGGGGGGGTACTGTTGTGAATGTGCTAGAAATGAATTTTGAGCAGAAGCTCCCTCTGGTGGTTGCAGGCAGTGCTGAACTATTCAATGAAGATTGTGAAGATTGGCGATCAGGTGTTACTGACTGGTCTTATATAAGGGAGGTTCCCTCCCATCAGGGTTGCCGGTGATCAATTGTTCTGGTCTCAACTTTTGTTCCTGGTTCACTTTGAAGCCTGCTGTTTCGTGCCTGCATCTTCTGCTAACAGATAAGACATTTTCTTCTTTTAGTTTTTTTTGCTTGCTTTTTGCATTTTGTCCTGCACTTCTGTGGGGGTCTGCCAGGTCCCCTCCGAGGGCTTGTGCTCCTCTCAGTTTAGTTCAGCCAATTGTTTGTTCATTTGCCTTTTCCAGTTTTTTCTTTGGCTGCGGCTTAGTTTTGTTACACCAGAGAACTAATTTAGGTGGTAGAGGTCGTGTGATCTCAGGTGTTTTTGCAATTAGTGTGTTGGTATTTTTTTAGGGTTTTTTGGATTGCAGTAAGTGACCTTCCTATCCTTTTCTTTCTAGGAAGATTGGGCCCCGCCCCCAACGTTTGCTCATACTATTTTCTGTCTGTGTCTGTATTTCCTCTTGTCTAACCGCCATTACATGTTTGGGGGCTTCCTATGTTCTTTGGGGATCTGCTCCGGGGCAGATAGTTTTCCTCTTTCTATCTTTAGGTGAAGTTAGCTTCTCAAGCTGTGACGAGGCGTCTAGGACCAACGTAGGTACGCTCCACGGCTGCCTTTAGTTGTGGTGGTTAGTCAGGTGTAAGCTTTTCGGGGGGTTTTTAGCTCTAGGATCGCTGTCTGGGTAGACAGAATGGCCCGGAAACAGTTCATTCAGACAGCAGCCTGGTGAAAACTGGCCGCAACCAGTTTTATTAAAGTCCACAGCACACAGATAAAAACAAATCATAAACAGAAAACCTGGGCTTGTCTAGCCACTAAATTACACTTAGATAGATGGCCCTCTCTATCCGGGACCCAGACTCTACCAGTCTGTGCCCAAAACAACACATATCACATATGTTACCAGTATGGAGTTTCACAGACACTCCTCTTTATGTCCGAAGGCAACTCCAATGTCCAGACTTGAGAGAGGTCACCTCCTATTCAGTCGCTATTCGCACGGATTCTCACTGTGACTACTCCTGTGTCCGGGTACTTCCTGCACCCAGACTGAGATAGCTCACACTCTTAGAGACTGCTTCCTTGTGCCAGGACACCTCCCTGTGTCCGGGCTAAAGACAGCTCCCACACTCTTGGAGACACCTTCTGTGTCTGGACCCCTTGTCCAGACTGAATGAGCTCCCTGACTGTGCTCCCAAGCACCTACTTCTGGCTTCCTAATCAACACCTGAGTGGATTCAGGTCTGAGCTGCAAGCGTGTACTGAATGGCAGGTGTAGTGACCTTTCTTTACCACCAGGTTTACAAAGCCACACATTTCGCTCATACCAGTCAGCAAGGTACTTAGGTGAAATATACACCTCATTCACCACATATTCCTTCACTGTCTCACATATCCCCTCCCTCTTCTCCAGACCGGAGGGCTGGTCATCCAGACCGGAGGGCTGGTCAACAATCCAACAGAGACAGTGAACTCTGGACCAGTCATGGCCCTCATCAGCTTCATCCTCACCACTGTCATAGCCAACATCAGTTTTCTCTTCATCTGAAGCATCCGCACTACCCTGTACCCTCCCAGGCCTATACTCTCTGCGGGCCTCGGGTATCCTGCACGGTTTCATCTTGACTTTAGTGCCAGCCTCAGTCTCGGTATAGTGGCTCACCAGATAAGTACGACCAGGCACGTCAGAACAGCTCTGCTGATTCTTCCTCAGAAACTTTCGTACCTCCTGTTTTTGGGCACTGACCCTGTGTCACCAACTGTCACAGGAGGTATAGGGGTTTTCTCTAATTCCCCCTGAACTTTCTTTAGCACATCTACTTTCTTAAATATCAGTTGATTCATAAATTCTACCTCACAGAACCCAAGCGCCTCTGTCATGGTCTCTGACCATTCCGAGCCACACTGTTCAAACGATTGGCACTGTAGAGGGAGCTGATCGTTTTTCTTGGTCGGTACACATAATTTATCCTCTTCTGGTACAGGCTCAGAAGCCCTACCATCAGTCTTCTTTTCCACCACGTTCTGCATCCCATCTGAGCTCCCGTGTATCTGCAGCGGCAACGGAGCGACACATCGCCCCTCCCACTCCCTGGGACGTGGTTCAAGTGTAGACTCCATGAAAATGCGCCTGAGCTCACCAAGGCCAACCCGAGTCTCAAAATCTCATCTTGGATTTATCCAGATCCTTTGGGTCGCTCGGGAACTCCGATGGCGCACCGGGCGCCGAACTTCCGGCCCGAGCTTCGCGAGTCGCAGCCACGGATCCGGACAGTACACCGTCCACGCCGCTGTCTCCAGCAGAAACATATTCCGGGACAGAGTCATTCCCCACATCTTCAGTCTTGTTCCTCACAGCTTCACTTGAGACATCAGCCTCTGGTGAGGCACCTGGCCTGGTGTCCACCACTTCCATGGCTTTCTCCACCTCTGCAGCATCACCTTCCGAGTCCTTGGCCTGATGCAGATCCACACCATACATTGATAACTTCTCATTTTCAACAGCATCCACTTGTGCTGTGTTCAGTTTCAGAGTCCTGTCTTTCACCTTAGTCTTCGCCAGGGAACCGGCCAACGGTACAACATCTTCAGATGCCATCCTCCGTCCGACTGCAAGGTCAGCCTCAGCCTTCCTCTCAGGACTCTCAATCTCCTCTGCTACCATGCCTTCCTCACTTGCACTGGTTGCTTTATTGTCATCAGATAATTCACTATCACTATCTGACCCCTTTTTCTCAGCCACATCTGGCTCACTGTCAGGGCTATACCCTTCATTTTCATTCATATCCTGTTCACTGTCAGTGTCACACAATTCATTTTCACTCACATCCTGCTCACTGTCAGGGTTATACAATTCATTTTCATTCACATCCTGATCTGGAACCTGAGTTAACATGTCATCCACAACACTAACTGCACCATCTGGTCCCTCAAGTATGTGACTATGTGACAACCCCAGCACTACACCTCTATATAGTTCAGGCACCAGGAGCTGACTCACAACCTCTCCCTGGACTTCAGTGTTTATGGCAACATGAGAGAACCTCTCCTCAGAGTCAGGCTCCTGGGAAACCTCATTTAGAACAATCATATTTTCCTGTGCTGTTTTAAGAGAGGGTTCTCGCCACTGCTCACTCTCAAAACCGTCACAGGACACAGGCAAGTCAGGGACACTCGGTTCCCGAGAACCACCATCCTCGTCTCCCAACATCACCTGCAAAGGAATTTCATCACTACCACAGTCATCATCATTATCAACATCATTATCATGACTATGATCAGTATTATCATCACTATCATTATCAGCATCAGCACCATTTTCATGGTCATCATCATTATCAGGATCATCATCATCATTAGCATTATCATCATCATTATCACATAATTTCAACATCCCACTAGCATCGTGCTCCGCCCCTCGGGACTGCGCAGCCTCAGCAGGAGCTTCATCACACTGTCCATCAGAAACATTTTTCCCCAAGAGATCCTTAGACCGGGGAAAGTCATTACCCAATATAACGGGGTGCACCAGGGTCTTCACTACCCCCACTTCATATGAAACCTCCCCGAGTTTGGGGACCAAGTCCACGGCAGTTTCTGGGTAGACTTTGGTGTCTTCATGGATGTACACCACACTCAGGTGCTTATCAGGGATGAAGTCCCTATCACTCAGGCTGTCACATACGGAAGTCACTGGACTCTCTGAGTCCAAGAGGGCCTGTGCTGGGCAGTCACTTACAACCACCGGGGACCCCTGTGGTCCAGTCTCTTCGGCTGAGGTAGACACACACACAGGCTCTGCGCAGGGAGAGAGGGATCTGCCAACATCACAACACATAGGCTCCCCCTCTATTGGACAGTTGGCTGCAATTTCACGCCAGCTCCAAGACTGTCCATCACACTCTCCCACCCACATGTCCCCTCGGGCCTGAACCCGCTTATCAGCATACCCCATGTCCCCAACAGCTGGAACGCTCTTACCGCGAGAGTTCAGCGTCCGGGAACTCCGAAGTGACGACCTCTCAGACGGCTGTACCTCAGGAGGACGTGCTTGGTGTAGCGGTCCACTATCACCTTTTCAACTCCATAATCAGGCCTGCTGACTGCAGACTCCCAACTGTATCTCCAGTCACGAACTCCCCTGGCACGGGCTGTCACCGTAACACCCAGCCGGGTAAGAATCGCCGCTTTCAACTTGGCATAGTCTTCGCTGTCCTGCTTGCTCAGGTCAGCCCAGACTTTTTGGGGTTCCCCAATCAGATAGGGTACGACCACCATGGCCCATTCAGATAGTGGCAGATTCTCCTTCTCTGCCAGTCTCTCAAACCTAGTAAGATATACCTCCACATCATCACGAGGTGTCATTTTTCTCAAGGACCGTCTTACCGCCTTCTTTATAGCGGACAACGCCGGTGCCTTCACAACATTACTTCGGGACGCGGCACCGAAATCCTTTTTTTGTGCTGTCATCTGCTCAATAAATAACCGGTTATTCTCCTGCTGCTGCAGGAATTGCTGCTGGGCCTGCTGCATGTGCTGCTGGTGCTGCAGGCGCTGCTGCTCCATGCTCTGCTCCATGCTTCGCTGGGCCTGGGCCAGGTACTCAATGAGCTCCTCCATACTGCCGGACTCATCTGTCTCAACCACGGCAGTTTTATGTTGCACATTAACTTGTGCCATTTGTTCAAACAGCGCCTCCATGCTGTCATCCATGCTGTCAGACTTCTCTGTCTTAACAACGGCAGTCTTCACTCAAGACATACACACTACACAGCTTTTTTTCCACAGAAAATTCAGCCTTGCTGTGCAACCACTTTTTTTTTTTTTTTTTCTTTTGCAAAGTCTATTAGGGCTACTGTCTCTTTAAGACTGCTCCACAAACTTTTCTTTTGCTGCTGCACATTCCACAGTCATTTTCACAACAAGTTCAGCTTTGCTGTGCATACATTTTCTTTCTGCAGACCCTATCAGGGCCACTGTCTCTCCAAGACTGCTCCAAACAGACGTTTCTGCTGACACACTTTTTTTTTTTTTTTCTTCTGTTGCTATTTCAATAGACTTCACCTTTAATGCTGTCTCTCGCCACTGTGCTGCATGCACACTCCAGCACTAACTGTACCAGGCCCTGCGCTGCCCCAGCATTCTCCGCCAATTGTAAGCTTTTCGGGGGTTTTTAGCTCTAGGATCGCTGTCTGGGTAGACAGAATGGCCCGGAAACAGTTCATTCAGACAGCAGCCTGGTGAAAACTGGCCGCAACCAGTTTTATTAAAGTCCACAGCACACAGATAAAAACAAATCATAAACAGAAAACCTGGGCTTGTCTAGCCACTAAATTACACTTAGATAGATGGCCCTCTCTATCCGGGACCCAGACTCTACCAGTCTGTGCCCAAAACAACACATATCACATATGTTACCAGTATGGAGTTTCACAGACACTCCTCTTTATGTCCGAAGGCAACTCCAATGTCCAGACTTGAGAGAGGTCACCTCCTATTCAGTCGCTATTCGCACGGATTCTCACTGTGACTACTCCTGTGTCCGGGTACTTCCTGCACCCAGACTGAGATAGCTCACACTCTTAGAGACTGCTTCCTTGTGCCAGGACACCTCCCTGTGTCCGGGCTAAAGACAGCTCCCACACTCTTGGAGACACCTTCTGTGTCTGGACCCCTTGTCCAGACTGAATGAGCTCCCTGACTGTGCTCCCAAGCACCTACTTCTGGCTTCCTAATCAACACCTGAGTGGATTCAGGTCTGAGCTGCAAGCGTGTACTGAATGGCAGGTGTAGTGACCTTTCTTTACCACCAGGTTTACAAAGCCACACATTTCGCTCATACCAGTCAGCAAGGTACTTAGGTGAAATATACACCTCATTCACCACATATTCCTTCACTGTCTCACACAGGGTACTGCAATCCCATAGATTCCAACCTCTCTGGTGTATTGCCTTTTTTGCCTGCTCTCCTCAGCTACCAAATCATAACACACCAGGGCAAATTGGGAAGAGCCAAGACAAAGTGCTAGAATTTACACATCTAATGTGATCTTCTGGAGCAGCCGTAAGCTGGTATTTTTAAGCTGGGAAGGGGCTAATATCCAGGGATCTTCCCAGCCTGATAATATCAGCTCACAGCTTTCTGCTTTCTCTTTGTAGGTTACCAAAAATGCACTGATTATATTGCTCACTAGTGATGAGTGAGTATACTCGTTGCTCGGGTTTTCCCGAGCACGCTCGGGTGATCTCCGAGTATTTGGACGTGCTCGGAGATTTAGTTTCTGTTGCCACAGCTGCACGATTTATGGCTGTTGGACAGCTTGAATACATGTGAGGATTGCCTGTTTGTTAGGGAAACCCTACATGTATTCAGGATGTCAAATAGCCGCAAATCATGCAGCTACGGCAACAGAAACTAAGTCTCCGAGCATTCCAAATACTCGGAGATCATCCGAGCGTGCTCGGGAAAACCCGAGCAACGAGTATACTCACTCATCACTATTGCTCACTGATATCTATCTATCTAATATCTATCTATCTATCCCATATCGATCTGTTATATCTAGCTATCTATCCATCTCTATCTTTACACATCTTTAACACATAAAAATCTGTAATTTCTTTTCCGGTACACACCACAATGACGGCACACGGATGTCATCCGCGTGTTGTGCAAATTGTCATCCGTGCTTCTCGGAAAAAAACTGGCATGTCTACATGTGGGTCACACGGACACACGGTCTGTGTGAAAACATGGACTTGTGTGCATCCCCAAAGATTACAATGGGTGTGCATGTGTACGTGTCTCTGGTTACTGTGAAAACAGACACCACAGACAGAAACACAGACATATGAAAGGGGCCTGAGTGGACCTGGGACAACTGCCATCCACCTCCCACCCCAGCTTAACTATGTTTCTGAGTTATTATCTATATGCCAAAATGGTGCCACTGACAAATGCAACTCATTATGCAAAAAACAAGCTCTTATACTGCTATATTAATGGGAACATAAGAGCTATAGCTCTTGAAATGTAATTTGAAGAAAAAAATGTTTAGTCGTTAAGCAGCTTACAAAATATTGCTAATTTATATAATTATTTTGTAATTTTTGTTTCTAGGTCAACTGGCAGAGAATATGCACTAAAAATCATCAACAAAAGCAAGTGCCGAGGAAAGGTGAGTGGTTTATCTGAAATACTTCGCTTTAAAAGAAAGACCCCATTCAGATGTCTGTCCGTCCTGAATCAAGGAAAGCGCTAAGATATCATCAGTGTACAATCCATGTGCTGTCCATGATTAACATAGTAATGTATAGGAGAAGCTTTATCATTTATTTATTTATTTTTCCATACATAAAAAATTCCTGATGAAACTGATGGTAAAAACTGAGACACTGACCAAACACTGATAAAAATCACTCTTGGCCGATTTTCAAATACAAGAAAAATCACAGATGTCAGAACGAGGCCTTATTATTATTATTATTATTTTAATTTTCCATTGGAAAGTTGAGATACTGTAAATCTAAAATACCCAATTTTATTTTTGGGCCACACACTACCTCCATGTGACTTCCACCGTTAGATTTCAGGAGATGGATCATTGCTTCTAGGAGAGAACAGATGCAATTTGCTGCACAGGCGCTGTATAAAAACGCAAGAGAAAAATAGAGCACAAATAGTCCCAAATATAAAAATATCAAAGTTTATTCAGAAAAATATTTAACATGAAAAAAAGGGGGTGGCAATAATCAAATTTCAGACAAAGTGGATAGTTGAATACACAGGTGTACCGCACAAGGTCCACATTTATCTTAGTGAATGGGAAGACCAATAAATAGCAGCAAATTACATAAAGTGCCAGTGCTTATGAAGTTAATGTCTCAAATACAGGTGAGTTGATGAGGTAGTACAAGAAAAGTAACTAGTATTCAGAGACACAAGTGAAGGATCAACACTGGAGAAGTGTGTATCACTAGCAAAGTAATATAGATGTATACCACTTTAAGGGAACAAAAACGACATATAAAGTACTAGCGTCTGCTCTTACCCATAGTCTCCACTTAGGATCAAGTGCTGTCAGCCCCAACGCGTGTTTCGCTTGGGCTTCCTCTGGGGATTGTATAGTAGCACACTGGCTTCCTATAGGTACTGTAGTATAAAGCTGCGGTATATGCATTAGTACCGTAATTATACTGCACATTTCCAGCTCATTGGCCTTTAAATAAAATATATTAACATTTTTGGATCTGTGCATTGGCCACCATATTTAGTCTACTCCTAGAGAGATTGGATTTGGCAACGTCTGAAAGCATTCACACCGCTGACTGCTCATTATTTTTGCTATTAGGGCTATGTTCACACCACCTTATTTTTGGTCTGAGTACTGTCTGAAAAAAACAGACAGCACTTGGACCAATGTTATTCAATGGAGCAGTGCAGATGAGTGATTTTTTTTCACTGACCAAATGGGCATGTAAAATAGATTGCAGCATGCAAACGTTCCTTCCATAAATTGGATGAGATTTGCCCATTCATGTCTATGGGTACGCAAAAAGAAAAATCAGATGCCGTACTGAGTCACAGCATAATATCCGATTTTTCTAGATCTATTCCAATTCTGTAATATAGGAAACTCTTGTAAATTATTAATAGCTGTTCCTGTGAAAAAAAAAAAACAAGCGGTTGTATATAGATGACAAGTGAGGAAAAAAATAGCCAAATTTTTCTGGATGAAACTCCGAACGACTTTTTATGCGCTCATGTAAACCTGGTAGGGAAGCAGCGCTGAGCGCTACAAAGAAAATGAGCAATACCCAGTATTCTCCAAAGTGAACAAGAAAAGAGAAAATAAAGCTAAAAAGAATTAAAAAAAAGTATTAGAACTACATCGCGTTTCGCTGTGACCAGGCGTCCTCAGGTGTTACAGGTTCTTTTTCCTTTTCTTGTTCACTTTGGTGAACACTGAGAATTCCTAATTTTCTTGGGAGCGCCCAGCACTTGGATCATTACCTTTAACAGCTAAAAGAATGCTACTCGACCACAACGTGTGAATGCAGGCTTTCATTCCTAGATGGCTATGACTAGTCAAAAATAAAATAATTTCACATTTAAAAAATAAGAATATAAAATGCCGAATGCTTGAAAATATAAGATACAAATTGCCTCTTCATAGAGGAAGAGGACTCGAACTCTATCTATTGGAAGCTGCAATCGGACATTATAGGATGGAATATGGAATAAGATCTCCCAATTTTGACCCTAGCCTCATGGGATTTTACTTTCCTGGAGTGAGTGTTAATAATTCCAACCTTGCTGGTGCCATTTTAAGAGAAGTTACCATTATCTCAGTGCCGCTGAGAACTAGAAATCTGCTTTTATAATGAGAAGCGCTGACTCTGGAGACTGGAAATGTAATTACAGAATTGAGTAAATTAGGAGATTTAAACTAAGACCTCGTACATGTCCTAATCACATCGCCCACTCATTAATAATTCCCTTAGTATTACCCACTGGGTTTATACTGCGCTCCCATCACCCATGATGGGGTTTTGATCAATGCAAAAATAATTGTATAAGTTTAACCATATTGGAATAATTTATAAAGGATTATTATTTTTAAATCTAGACAGTTCATTAAAGGGGTTGGACACTTTATTTTCTTTTAACATATATTGGGAATCTGATTTTTTGGCACTTACTAATATGTACGTATTACAGGTTCTCCTCCTTCCTCACAAGCTGTAAAGTTTGTGCCCAGACCTGTTTATCAGCCTCTTCTAATTGAAAACTCTGCTCTTGAGACATCTCCGCACTTACATTTTTGGATGCTATCATGAGGTTCTAAAAGGGATTGTTCACTACTAAGACAGCCCCTTCTCATTCCCCACATGTCGCATTGATAAAAAAAAGCCTATGCTCACATCCCATAACATCGCCGTTCCCGCGGTGTCGGCACTCGTGCTCCCGGGGCTCTTGTGCGGTTGTATGTCTCACCTAATCAATGCTGGTGTCACTGTCCCCATCTTCTGTCGAATTGAACATGAAGAGGAAGTCAGAGATCAGCTGCAGCCTGGACTTCCTCTTCATGTTCAATTTGTCCGAAGGCGGGGACAGTGACCACAGCGCTAATTGGGCGCTGGGCGCCAGTGTAAGGGACGGACTGGGCGGTAGTCATGACCACGGACACTAGGATATCGGTGTCTGGCCCATCCCGTACAGAAACACAAAGTCCTTTGCAGTGCATACCTGTATCTCTAGGTTTAGGTCCCTCTGGGCACTTCTCAGTCAACGAAGATTCCTTCCCACTGCGACCCCCATCAAATGAGACACAGTCCATTGCAACTGGAATGTTTTTTTTACTACAAACTTTGCACTGCATATCCACAGTGGTTTATTTCTGGTTACAGATTCTTCCATACAGGGTCCTTCAACTTTCCCTACACCGCTGACACTTCCTTGCAGATCGGACCGTCTTAGACTGCTTCTCAGCTCCCTCCCGGCTCAACCTCGCCACCGTGACAATTCCCTCTGCCTGCTTCACCTCAGGATGGAGATCATCAGTCGCTAGACTAGGCTGCCTCTGACAAAGCATCCGACCCGTCCGTACTGTTCCCTGTGAAGCTTCAGCGTTCCTTTCTTCCTCACTCACTACATCTGAGCGCTCCTCGGTCCATTCAGCTGCAGACCTCCTGGCGTCCGCCCAGATCAACATCTGCCACAACTTCTGCATTCTTCTGTCCCACTTTTTCCTTAACTGTGGATACCTGGGACTAACACTTGCTGAACGTTGCGGGGCTATCGAGACGTCCTGGACGTAGAGCCCATGTGGACACTAAGGCGCCCTGGCCCCATCTGACTAAACTTCCCTAAACCTCGTAGCTTAACTCCCAACAGCCCCTCCTACGTTAACCTCTTATTGTCTAACTACGATCTACACTAATACCGGTTACTAGTATGCCCCCATCTAGTGGCCCCAAATGAAACTACGCTTACCCAAAACTATAAACACTAAAGTACCCCCTCTAGTGTCCGGCAGGTGTACTAAGAAAGGTCCATAGCATAAAATACAGTTTTTTTTATATTGCAACGTACATAAAATGGTAACACAGGAAAAGTGTGGAAATACCATTAACTACGTGGGGTAATACATATCTTACATGTAGCAATAACACCGAATATTTACAACGACATAATAGAAATCAACTCATGTAAAACATTTATACATTAAGAAACATTGGGGAGCAAAGCAAGGCGGTAATCCTATGTCACCCCCTTACACCGTAACCATGTGTCATTCAACTGCATGAGAGCCCCAGGAATGTGAGTGGTGGCACCACTAGAATGGCGCCGGTACAGGAGGTGAGTATAGGCTTTTTTTAATTTTATTGGGGCTAAGCGTGGGGAATGAGAAGGGCTTGTCTGAGGAACTTTCTGCCATGCTGAATGCAATTAAGCATAGAAATCATCAAGATTCACTGCTGGCAGCTCCCTGTGCAGTTTTTAACCAATTACTTTTGTCTTGTGCACAATGATAGTCGGAGATTGGTCTGTAGATTATGTGAGCAACGCCATGAAGAGCCCATCAGGAGTGAATATCACACTGGATGATTATATTGTGGGGTGGCATAGCTGGACCCTCTAGTCTTCATTCCAGGCACACCAATGGCTCGGCGTTACATCACATGCTTGTGGAATCATTGGTTTGGCCATTTCTCCAAAGTGTCCCAGGAGCCATTTTTCAACATGACAACACTAGGCTGCAAGTTGCTCGTGCTATTAATTGTATTACCTTGCCTATACTGTCTCCGGACTGGTCTCCCACCGACCACATCTGGACGTCATTGGCAACTGCAAAGGGAGCTGCCAGCAGCAGATTTTGATTATGTGCCCAAGTGCATTCAGCGTGGCAGAACATTTCTCAGGCAACTATTAATAATCTAATTGATAGCAACCAAGTCGTGTAAGTGTGACGCTTTCTGCACATGGCTCTCATACCCAATACTGAATAGATCTTGAGATTCTGAAAATATTGTTACCATTTTTTCATCATTTGTATATCATTAACATGTGTATCCATTACATGTTTTCCAGAATTCCACAACTTTTCTTTTTGGTGCTGCAATTTCGATGTTAATTTTGATGTATTAGAAAGTGCCACAAAATCATGTTCCCAACACGATAATAAAAATAAAAGTGGAGAACCCCTTTAAAATATTCTACTTTGACTGTATATGAATGTTTTTATCAATTGCAATAGTACGGTGAATACGATGGTCAGCGTTCTGTCTTATCTCTTTGGAATATACATCCATGTCTTTCTTATCTCTTGATCAGGAACATATGATCCAAAATGAGGTCTCCATTCTGAGAAGAGTGAAGCATCCCAACATTGTCCTGCTCATTGAGGAGATGGATATGCCCAACGAGCTGTACCTAGTGATGGAGCTAGTGAAGGTCAGCGGGCGTGCTTAATCCACGGAAAACAACACTGAACAGTTCGACAACTTTATTATATACTTTAGGGCGGATTCTTCAATCAGTTTTCGCATAAAACAACTCGAAATATTGCAACATTTTTGCACAACTCAAACTTACTCCCGTCTTTAAGACTTTAAGGCTGTGGTTAAACGGTCCGGAACCACAGCGCTTTGGATGGAGCGGAAAGTACGCTCCGCCCAAAGCCCCGCCCCTTCTGAACACACGGTGAATCCGGATGTGCTCATTGAACACATCCGGAATCACCGCAGCGCTACATAGGGCTATGTTATTTCCCTTGCGGCGATGGAGCGTCGCCACAAGGGAAAAGGACATGCTGCGATCTAAAAAGACGCGCAGCATGTCTGTTTACGCAGGTCTGCTGCCTGTGTGTTTTTACGCATAGTGGAGACGGGATTTCTTGAAATCCCCTCCACTATGCTGTAACATCTGGACGCTGCGTGTTTGACACTGCGCCAGTACACAGCGTCAAACACGCAGCATTTACAGAAGGAATCCTGACCGTGGAAACACACCCTAAATCGAAGCCTTTATGATTTAATTCTTCATTATTTTGGTAGAAGTGAATGAAATCACTCTGCTTTAGATACAGAAGCCGCTTTCGCACGTCAGTATCTTGGTCAGTATGTTGCACTAGTACTAAGGTAGCCATTGCCGAAGCAGATGACATCTGAGTGCAGTCTGATTTCTGTCGGAATGGAGACGATGGAGAAATTTTGTTCTCCATCTTCTCCTCATTGTGGTCTGATTGTATCATCTGAAAGAATCGGATGACACTATGCTGACACTCTGAACAAACCTTAAGCCACATTCACACATTCAGTATTTGGTCAGTATTTTACCTCAGTATTTGTAAGCCAAAACCAGGAGTGGGTGATAATACAGAAGTGGTGACGTGTTTCTATTATACTTTTCCTCTGACTGTTCCTCTCCTGGTTTTGTCTTACAAATACTAAAATACTGATCAAATACTGAACATGTGAGCGTGGCCTAAGGCTGAGACTACATGGTGACTTTGGCTGTGACACAAATCTTGTGGCCCAAGATGCGGCTGCTACATTGCAGTATATTGCACGGTAATACGGCTGCGCTGCGACCCACAAGGTGCTGCTACTGACCTAAGTCACAAAATGTCACTACCATTTGGATTTTTTGCAACTTGTTTGCCGCGGTACACAACGGGTTACAGTTCGATCCAGTTCGCTTGCATTGTGATGTAGCAGCGACATTCAGCAATCTGTGGCCGAAACGCGTTACGCTAAAGTCACCGTGTAACCACAGCCTTAGTGCGCTTTAGTTACCCTTACTGGGTCCAGCACCTAGTCTCCGCCGCTGTCTCCTGTCCATGTTGTTTGTCTGCAGCGCTGACATCGTGTTGACAGTGCTGCAGCCAATCACTGAGTTTATTGGCTCTGCTGATGTAATTAATGAGCTGCAGCACTGTCAATGTGAAGTCAGCACTGCAGACAAACAACAGTCCACTGCAGCGGTGAGACACAGTACTGGTCTCGGGGAGGGTAAGTAAAGCGCAGGTTGTTTACCTCTGACCTGCACCCTTGGGATAATGGTTCATTGAACATGGAAAACCCCTTTAAATATCGCATAGGAAGTTTCATTTTTCTTGATCATGTGTTGAATATTCTCTACTAGTGGTCCTGCTTCTTTTACAATAATATTTCTATAAAGTGGCTCCATGTAATCATATAAAACAACTTGTAGGTCAAAAGTAATCGTCATATTGGAAACCAGTGTCCATAGAGTCATGGTGGATTAGTGACAACTGCTGCCATCTGGTGGTGATAGCCAACATCACTATTTTCACACCCGCAGATCTCATCTCCCAGAGTGCTGATCACAGCTAGGTAATCTGGGAACAGTTTCTGGTCAGGCCACCTTGCATCACACAAATCAAAGTATAAAAAGTACTTATTAACTTATTTAATTTATAATCCTATTTACAGCTCTAAGTCATATCCAGTAATAAGAAAATGTGACAGGTTGACTGAAACCAGTGATGTTGGGGTCTTACTCCAATACAGATCTGTAAAATATCAAATATCTGAATTTCTACTTGCATCCCGGCCGCAGCAAATGAAAACATATATTTACAGTAGTGATTAGAACAAGTAAAGCAACACCAGATAAGTAGTTATACCATGGAATAGCAGATTGTGTCTTTTCATACTGGTTTTTTTGTTGTAGTTAATAAATACATTTTTATGATCTGATGAGTAAAGAAAACTTTGCAGGCTGGGTTTCCATTCTGTGCTGCTGCCAAGAACGGTGGGCAATGGCTATGTTGGATAAACAGAAGAATTCTTATTAAAGGCTATGGACACCTTTGAGATAGAAGAAAATATTTTAGATGTGTTATTGTGGTTACTAGAGATGTGAGAATTGGTTTGCAGGATTCCAAGCCAAGAATACCAGAAGGTAAGGAGATTTGCAGGGATCCCAGATTACTGACCTGGCCGATGGACTGGAGTCCTACAAATCACTTCTTCCATCTCTAGTGGTTACCTTTAGTTAATAAAATTGCGCTAAGTTTCAGTCTGCATTCTTCATCCAATTTCAGAACCCCTGACATGCAGTTTGCTGCCTGATCCAAGTTTCAGATGGTTCTCCTGTTGGAGTGTCTCTCCCTGTAATATAGGCTGGACGAGAGCTCACATCTCATATATGTCAGCACAGCTCCAACTCCACACTGTCTCCTTTTCTCCTTGTCTATAGCGTGTTGTTTATGCCCCTTCTGAGATCTGTTCTCTTCTCTGTGGATCTGGGTACAACTCCCTCCCTGCTGCTATCTCTAACTGTGAGAGAAGAGAGTGCAGAGAGAGCAGATAAAGGATTACAGACACTCTACCGCAGAAAAATGATCAATATTTTTTTCAATTAAGGCTATGTAGAAAGTTGCTTACAGAAAACTTGTCATGTCCAAAACCTGTCTTGTCCGCACTAAACCCATATCTGCAGGTAAATAACGTTAAATTATTGCCTGACTGCCTTACTGAAAGCTCGGCTACAGGTAGAGAAGTAACGTACATCCTCCCGGCAGCCACTCACTGTCAGTAATAGGGCATTGCAGCTGAGCGATGACAGTCACTTTGCTGGTAGCAGCGGCTGTCATCGCTCCCTAAAACCTCTGATTGACAGTTCGCTCTGCACAGAGGCGCTGAGAGCAGGCTGTCAACCAAGGCGTCCAGGAGTGAACAACATATAGTGAGCAATGACTGTAGCGATTGATTGCAGTTATTTATTCCAAAGGGTGTGCAATCAAATATTAAGATGAGGGTGCCAACAATTTTGCATGGCCCATTTTTGGGGTTTTGTATGAAATCATTTCTAATTTGCATTTTTTCCTCTGTGTTTTTGTGTTGTTCCAATACACACAAAGGAAATAAACGTGTATAACTAAACATGAAGAATTGCAATAATTTTGTGGGAAAAATACTCCATTTTCTGGAACAATTTCAAGGGTGCCAACACTTTCGACCCTGACTGCTAGTTCATTTTTCTCCTGGAAACTGAACGTTCAGTAAGGCGGCCAGGCAGCATTATATTACTATTTATCTGCAGATTAATCCTATAACAGCCAGTAAAGAGCATTTTTGCACCAGACAAGGTACACATAGCCTTTAAGATCACGCTACCATTGGCCTCCACATGGGGGCGCTATCTCACCCACAAGTGGCCAGCACAGTATGAAGATCCAGCTGTCAACTGAAGCCAATGAGCACTTACTGAAAGGAGGCTGATGATATCTCTGCTATTGTGAGACAGGATTATTTAACCCTATAAACATATTATTTTACTGTGTTTTTATTATTTTATTATTATGTCTTCAGGAGATTGATTATTTTGTCTTTTCTCAGGGCGGGGATCTGTTTGATGCCATTACATCTACTAATAAATACACAGAACGAGATGCCAATGGATGCTCTACAACTTAATGAGCGCCATCAAGTATCTGCACAGCTTGAACATTGTTCATAGGGATATCAAACCTGAAAATTTATTGGTAAGTACCACCAGAACATAATGGAAAAATGCAAAGATTGGTTCTGACTAGTGATGAGCGAGCGTGCCGGAATAAGGTGTTATCTCAGCATGCTCGGGTGCTAACCGAGTGTCTTCGGCGTGCTGGAATAATATGTCCTAGTCCCCGCGGCTGCATGTCTCACAGCTGTTTGACAGCCACAACACATGCTGGGAGTGCCTGTTTGTTAGCTTCTCTGCATGTGTTGCAGCTGTCAAACAACTGTGAGAAATGCAGCCGCGGGGACTCGAACTTGTTATTTGAGCACGCCGAAGGCACTCGGTTAGCACCTGAGCATGCTCAGATAACACCTTATCCCAGCACGTGCGCTCATCACTAGTTCTTACCCTTCCGATAAAGCACTTGCTCATTTGTGCCATAAAGAATGACTGTTAAAGCCTATCAGCCCCTCTAGCCAAGTGGCCATGAATATAAGGGTATTATTTGTTACCCGTGCCTCATTCACAGTATCATGCGTCGGTCTTGGTCTCTTCAAGTGGAGTAACTTGAAGCTCGTGAGTCCCAATGCAAAATCTTCAACAGAGCCCCAATTATCATGGGACTTTAATAGTATTGGTCTCATATAGACTAAAGAGACCATTTGGGACTCTTAGGGCTCATACCCATTTGCGTGAAAAAAAACGGTCCATAATCTGGACCGAAAAAACAGACGAGTGTCATGTGAGTACAATGCGATTTTTCTCACATGGCACCTGTATGACATCTGTATGACATGCGTATCCAATGTGTTTTTTTCTCTGCAAATAGTTTTCTACAGTCATTTACAGGACTATTTACAGTGTTCTATCCAACAGAATGGTAAGGTATCTGTAAAAAACGGACGGCATACGGATGGTCCATATGCCGTGCGATTTTTTCTTTCTCGCACCCATTGACTTGCATTGGTGAGTCTCGTCTGAGATTCGCAGCATGCGTCCGATTTCAGCTGAGAAAAAAATCGCAGATGAGATGTCACCCATGGAATAACATTGGTCCGAGTGCAATCTGATTTTTTTTTCTTGGATTGCACTCGTCCGTATTTCTCACAAGTGAGTAGGAGCCCTTAGGCTCAGGGGGGGATTTCACTTCCAGAAAAGTGGACCTCAAACATTTTCTTGTGACGTAAAATAACAAAATCAGATAGCGCTCCCCTTTCTCCGCTCCAGTGCCGCCTCTCACACACAGCTCCGGTCTCAGTGTCGTCAAGTTGACAGTTCTCATCACCGCTGCAGACAATCACTGAGCTCATAGACTCGTGCCTTCTACATCGATTGAGTTCATTGAATGGATTCAGAAACTATGTGAACTGTCGACATGATGTCACCGGCCGCTTGAGCCAAAAACAGTGAGATTGAAGCCGAGGCGGATTATAGGAAACATTTTGGGTTCTCTTTTCTAAAATTGGAAAAACCCTTTCCATTGTCACACATGCATAGAGATCTCCTACTACTCCTGTTGGAGATCCCGTCTCATGGACCTTCTTGTAATATTCTTATTTGCCAGTGCACAGATTTAATGTCAAGACTACAAAGTAAAAGTCATGGTAGAACACACTTCACTATTAAAGGGTTATTCCGATCCTAGGCGGAAGTTTTGGAAACAGTATACACAGCGTTTCGGTAACTCCTATTCACTGCTATGGTAGATACAGAAATAAAATAGCTCTGCCTCACTTGGCTTTTTCCAGAATAGCGCCATCTGTGGCCGGGGGTTGGACGCTCATAGTCGTGTCTCAGCCATGGACAGTAGATGGATGGGAGTAACTTTGTAAGTGATATTCTTCTCCTGGAAATCCTCTGTATATGGTACCGTCTAAAGCTATGGGTAAGGGGAGAACACCCCCCAGGTTAGGGCAAAGGCAGATTTTCAGTCAAGACGAGACAAAACCCAGTATATTTATTAAAAAACGTCCTAACTGTTGAAAGTTGGCACTTGGTCAAAACTTGGTCTTTAGGAGGAGGGAACGTAGAAGAAAGCTGCACTTGGACAAGGTCAGTTACTTCGATGCCAATTTTCATGTGCTTAGCATTTAGCATAATAATTGAGTTCGCTCTCATTAACGACTAAGATTTATCGCGCTCTTCTAGGTGAGATATATATTTAATTATACATAGAAGGCTTTATGGCAGAGCTGTAGCGATCGTGTCAGCGGTCATTAATAGTATGAGACACAATAGGAACAGCAGTCTCCAGGGGTCTTGGCTCATACATTAGTTCTCAGGCAATCTTTCTACAGACTGAACTTTTGACAGATTTAGCCTGCAGCATGTTTTAATGGAGAGAAACACCTGGAACAAAAAATAAGGCATTAGAAATGTAGAAATGATTCCACATGATATCTAGAACATGGAAAGTCACATTTTTAGGGTAAGATCAAGTTGTGCCCATAAAATGTAAACTATATTTCTATATTAAAACTAGAAGACACAACGTCATTCATGCCCCCTTCTCTTTCATTATCGGATCTGACTAATCTCTATTCTGTGAGCCACGCAAAGTTGAGTAAGGCCGGAGTCACACTAGTGAGAAATACGGGCAAGTGCTATGCGAGAAAAAAATCGCATAGCACTCGGACCAATGTTAATCTATGGGGCAGCTCCCATCAGCCGATTTTTTTTTTTTTCTCGGACGTTTTATACGTGCGATTGAAATCACTTGTGAGAAATACGCAACGGTGTCCTTTAGAAAAGTTGGCAATTCAGTGCGCTATACTGTAAAATCACACTGACAGCTTACAATAGAATAGATAAAATACATGTATACACATAGTATAGGTATATATATATATATATACAGTATATGCCATTGACACACACATATATATAATTTATATTTCATACAGATATAGATAGCAGAATAGATGAAAATTCAATTGTCAGCATCTGTAAAATCATTACTGAACCCGACAGGATATGAGACGTGGTTTACATACAGTAAACCATTGCATATCCGTTAGATTTATACATGTCCCTCACATAATGTTAGTAGTGTGTGTGTAAAATTTTGAAGCTGTAGGTATTAAATTAAAGGATTAATTCACGGAAAAAACTTGCATGGGCTCCCGCGCAATTTTCTCCGCTAGAGAGGGCAAGCCAGTTAGTGAGGGCAAAATTAATAGCCTAGAGAGGGTCCATTGTTTTTAAACCCCCCCTGGCTAAAAAAATCTGCCCACAGCCACCCCAGAAAAGGCGCATCTGTAAGATGCGCCTATTCCGTCACTTACCCTCTCTTCCATTGCCCTGTAGCGGTGGCATATGGTGTAATAAGGGGTTAATGTCACCTTGCTATTGCAAGGTGACATTAAGCCTGATTAATAATGGAGAGCTGTCAATAAGACAACTATCCATTATTAATCCACTAGTCTGAAAGGGTTAAAAAATACACATACACACATTAAGAATGAAGATTTTTAATGAAATAAATAAACACACATTTTTTCCATCTTTATTACACTCCCATTCCATACTGAAGCCATCAATCTCCTGGAAAAAAGACAAACTAAAAAAAACTATATACCCAAACCTGTCCGCCGTACAGTCAAGTCCCACGCTGCAATCCATCTGAAGGGGTTAAATAGTTTACAACTGGGACCGGTGCTAATGCGACCGGCCCGGCTGTAAACCGCGGAGGAATGAATAAAAAAGCTGCCTGCGCAGCCTCACAGCCTGAGCGTAGATGAACTGATTAGTGTGGGAAAGTTTCTGAACATTTTTCCACGCTGTCAGTTCACTGCGGGTCAGGTGGGGAGTCAGCGCAGCCTAAGTGACATCAGCAGTAGTCACTGAGGCTGCGCATAAATTTTGTATTTCATTCTATTAGATGCACCTATTCTGGAGCTTTGTCGGGTTCTTCCCACTTGCCGTGTAGTGGTAGCAAGTGGGGTTAATAAGGGGTTAATGTCACCTTTCTATTGTAAGGTGACATTAAGCCCGGCTTAATAATGAAGAGGTGTCAATAAGACACACAGGTTTGACATCTTTATTAAACTGCTATTCCCAGCGAAGCCCTCGTTCTCCTGGAAAAAAATTAAAAAAATAAACCAACAATATACCCATACCTCTCCGGCGTACAGTCAGTCCCACGGCGAATGGAAGCAGCGAGCACAGGCTCAGTGACAAGCGGTGACATTACTGAGTCTGTGCTCACTGACAGCTGAACTCCTGTGACCTCAGCACCCTGGGAAAATGAGCCTGGCGGAGAATTCTGCCAGGCTAAAAATAATATGAGGCTCCGAGATTTTGTAGATCATTAGGTACAGATCACTTATAAACCTTTTATAACTATTCATCCATTGATGCACATATTAGTTCTGTATTTGGAAGTAAATATATGGGATTGACCACCTTGTAAAAGTCCATGGACTGTTATAATCTGGCACAAAAGACTGTAGACCTCCCATATGCCTTACCCCAGCTCCTGAAGACCCCCTGCTGCCTGCGTATAGGTTGTGTAAACAGGAGCGCTGTACTGTCTGTGTCCATAAGGTAGCGGTGGTCATGTGCTTTACAAATGTAAATATGAAGTTGCACAAAAATTACATGGATGGCATACACCGACGAGTACTAAATGAACTAAGAAATGTAATAGACAAACCATTATTTCTTATATTTAGGGACTCTATAGCGACGGGGTCTATTCTACAGGACTGGCGCATATCAAATGTGGTACCAATATTCAAAAAGGGCTCTAAAAGTGATCCTGGAAATTATAGGCCAGTAAGTCTAACCTCTATTGTTGGTAAAATATTTGAAGGGTTTCTGAGGGATGCTATTCTGGATTATCTCAATGAGAATAACTGTTTAACTCCATATCAGCATGGGTTTATGAGGAATCGCTCCTGTCAAATCAATCTAATCAGTTTTTATGAAGAGGTAAGCTATAGACTGGACCAAGGTGAGTCATTGGACTTGGTATATCTTGATTTTTCCTAAGCGTTTGATACAGTGCCACACAGGAGGTTGGTACACAAAATGAGAATGCTGGGTCTGGGGAAAATGTGTGTAAATGGGTAAGTAACTGGCTTAGTGATAGAAAGCAGAGGGTGGTTATAAATGGTATATTCTCTAACTGGGTCACTGTGACCAGTGGGGTACCGCAGGGGTCGGTGTTGGGACCTGTTCTCTTCAACAAATTTATTAACGATCTAGTAGAAGGTTTACACAGCAAAATATTGATATTTGCAGATGATACAAAACTATGCAAAGCAGTGAATACAAGAGAAGATAGTATTCTGCTACAGGTAGACCTGGATAAGTTGGAAACATGGGCCGAAAGGTGGCAGATGGGTTTAACAATGATAAATGTAAGGTTATACACATGGGAAGAAGGAATCAATATCACACTGAACGGGAAGCCATTTGGTAAATCAGACATGGAGAAGGACTTGGGGATCCTAGTTAATGATAAACTTACCTGGAGCAGCCAGTGCCTGCCAGCGGCTGCTAAGGTAAACAGGATCATGGGGTGCATTAAAAGAGGTCTGGATACACATGATGAGAGCATTATACTGCCTCTGTACAAATCCCTGGTTAGACCGCACATGGAGTACTGGGTACAGTTTTGGGCACCGGTGCTCAGGAAGGATATAATGGAACCAGAGTGAGTACAAAGGAGGGCAACAAAATTAATAAAGGGGATGGGGGAACTACAATACCCAGAGAGATTAGCAAAATTAGGATTATTTAGTCTAGAAAAAAAGACGAATGAGGGGCGATCTAATAACCATGTATAAGTATAAAAGGAGACAATACAAATATCTCTCCGAGGATCTGTTTGTACCAAAGAAGGTGACGGTCACAAGGGGGCATTCTCTGCGTCTGGAGGAGAGAAGGTTTTTCCACCAACATAGAAGAGGATTCTTTACTGTTAGGGCAGTGAGAATCTGGAATTCCTTGCCTGAGGGAGGTGGTGATGGCGAACTCAGTCGAGGGGTTTAAGAGAGGCCTGGATGTGTTCCTGGAGCGTAACAATATTGTATCTTACAGTTATTAGGTTCTTTAGAAGGACGTAGATCTGGGGATTCATTCTGATGGAATACAGGCTGAACTGGATGGACAAATGTCATTTTTCGGCCTTGCTAACTATGTTACTATGTTACCTTTTGGCTTTTTCACTCCATTTTTGGGCAGCTCCTCTAAAATGAGCTGATCTGTGGAAGAGCTGAGGTGCCCAGAAAATTCATCAAAAGTTGTGGTGTACCTTACTCCAGAAATATTACTCCAGTCTCTGACTGTAGAAATGTTTCTAGGAAGGCGCATGGAAGTTATATGATGCTCCAAATTCATCAAGTGACGTGCTCCTCTTAATCCTGCACCTAATCATTATGACCGGGGTACGAAATGTCATCGGGGCCATAGAGTCAAGCTGTATTTTATCACATTGCAGTGAGCCCATATGCAGCTCCATCTGAGAGTAGCATGAAGTGGGGGCAGAGACCTTGATTCCAGCAATGTGTCACTTACTGGGCTGCTTGCTTTAGTTTTGATAACACATTCATGAGCATCGGTACAATGGAAAGGCACTTCTGCTCACTAAACATTTCTCCGCTTCTTTTTATTTGGCTGTCTGCTACATTGGAACCAGAAGTTTTGAGTAAATTTGGGAAAACAGTGCAATGCAAATTGAATTGTTATTAATATAGAAAAAGATATCAGACATTATCTATTGGTAACCCAAAAAGTAATGCATGTTATTATATGGTGCCGTACTGACAGCACTGCTTTCTTTACGCCTCTGCCACAAGCTTATGGCTGGGTATCCACAATGTAAGTTAGGTTACCCAAAACAAAAATCCCTTTAAAACTGCAGTTAATTATCTGTCGTTTCTATATCCCTCACACACCGTTTCATAAGGGAGGCATGTGGGTCATGTTTGGCTGTGAATATAAAATGGTGTGTCCATTGGCGCCACTGCAGGTGGGAACCGTTCTCGTTGCGTTGACAGTCGGACTTTGCTGGTTTTAAAAATGCAATCGCATCAGCTACTAATGGGTGTCTGCTGTGTAAAAGCCAGCACCCGCCGGGTATGAAGCAGGCTTAGTGAATGTGCACAATACGCTTTGTTAAGGCAGATTCTGCCTGAAAGAAATCATATGAGAAGAAAATAGCACCAAAAGAACCAATTGCTAAAAATATAAAGCTTTATTGAAGAAAATTTTTCAAAAGAAAGTTTATAGCTTCAGGTGATGGAATAATGACAATGGTAAGCCAGAAAAAGAGGGAACCACAACAAAATCAGGCATACACCAAGGCAAGGTAAACGAAATATAAGTTGCTCAGAAGTAAGTAATAGATATACCTATGGACATAGTTTAAATGTTAAGTGTGTAAATACTCAGAGTTACACAAGGGTAGAAATAGTCTAACAGAGCTGTATGCAGAGTTAGAGAAAGTGCTAAGCAAAGGGATATATAGAGCAAATGAATCAATGCCTCCTGTTACCTGGAAGTTGCTGTGCCAGCTGCCCCAACGCGCGTTTCGTCTCAGTGCCTTCTTCCGGCACTGAGCCGAGACTGTTTCTACCCTTGTGTAACTCTGAGTATTTACACACAACATTTAAACTATATCCATGGGTATATCTAGTTACACAAAGCTCATGCACTTTTGAGCAACTTATATTTTGTTTACCTTGCCTTGGTGTATGCCTGATTTTGTTGTGGTTCCCTCTTTTTCTGGCTTACCATTGTCATTATTCCATCACCTGAAGCCATAAACTTTCCTTTAAAAATTTTTCTTCAATAAAGCTTTATATTTTTAGTTCTTTTGGTGCTATTTTCTTCTGATATGAGTTCTCCAGTTTTGCATTGACCCAGCCTTACTGATCCTCTCTCCTCTGTATATTGATCACTTGATCAGTATATTCATTGTGAGTGTGTGCCTTGCGTATAGGATGTGCAGATTCTGCCTGAAAGCCTCCTGAAAAAGCACTATAAAAACACCCAAAAAATGAACATATGCACAGAAATACAAAAAAAGAGAAAATTTGGGCTCTCACCAGTTGGCATAAAATTTCATTTTTTTTGTGATTTCCATAAACAGAGTCTGTGGAGACAATTGTGGCTGATAGCCGTTTCGCATGAAAATCACGCGTCCTCTGAGCGGATGTCGAAAGGAGTGTGCAGATGCAATTTGGCACTGGCCCCCCAAATCATGGGCTCTAAAGTCGTAGTAGGGGTCTTAGATAACCTATTACAGCACTGGCGTTGCCTGCAACAACCAGCCAGAAGCCTCCTTTAATCTTCAAAACGAATCACAATTGAAACCTGATTACTGGTGACAGTATAAACGCTCTTCTTCTCATACATGATCCCCTTTGGTTGAACTCTGCAATAAAAGTGTCTGGTTTGCACAACATTCTGTACATCAGCATCCACATCCTTCAGTGACAGCATGAAGCCATGTTGACTAACATATCTATAATTTTATTATACATTTTCAAAGGGATTTTTATGGCGAATATTATGTGTTTTTATGGGGACAGATGTGTTTAACTAGATGTGGTTTCCAAAGAATCGTAAATACATTGCTGAGCTGTCATCCATGCAGACATCCTTCCCTGGCACAGAAACAGACAAGCTTGGCTCTTTCTTTGAGTCAGACTGCTGCAAAATGATGAGATCCAGTTGTATGTGTTCATTAAAGAATTTCTGGCAAGCCAAGGATTGCATCAGAGGCTCATGAACCAATTTGCTCTTGGAACCGTCAATGTGTAGCCCTGGTGGTAGGCACACGCAGTACCCTGGGGAGTGTATGGCGAGACGGCGGCTTAAAGCTCAATATGCATTCATTCTACACACACTAGACACCCCCTTGGGGTAGTGAAGTATACTCTAGGGAGTGGTCAAGAAGGTATGTGTAGGCGTGATTTTAGAGAGTCTAGTTCCTGTCTTCGGGCAGTAAGGACGTGGAGAGTCTGCGTCTAGACTACAGTGAGAGAGTCTGCATCTGGAGGGAGGAAGGAGTCTAGATTGCTATCTCATCAGCTTGGAAAGTGGAGTCTGGTATAGGTGTTGGAATACACCTTAGTCTGGTCAGAGCTGTGTCATCTCCTCAGCATACATTGAAGGAAGGAACAAGTTGTAACCCAGAAAGTCTTCAGCATTCCTGTCTAGAGGACAGTATCAGGTACAGTGACGTGCTCCTGCCTGTGATAACTGAGCATCTGTGGCGAACTTGATTGGAAGGAAAAGGAAAGAAGTGACTGCTCGACCCTTGGCTAGTAAGAGTGCTTATGTTACCAGCGTGGACAAGGCGAAAGGCAAGTGGATTTATAAGATTGTGCTTAACGGATTGCAGAAGTCCAGCACGTTTCTACCGGTCACTGGGGACCGAAGAGTCACTGTTGCTTCAGGCACAGTGACAGGACAACCAGGAATCTACCGGACCCTAGGTCGCGGCAGACAAGCCCCTTATAGTCAGCACGTAGCTGGGGTCAGGGGGAGTGAAGGCTTCGGAGTTCTGCAGGACTACATGAGTATTCAGCTCCTTCACAGGAAGGCCCCTAACACTAAGCTGACTGGGCAGGTACAGCAAGCATTGCTGAAGATTAGAGGGAACTACGCTTCATGCTAGTTGCACTCGTTATATTGGAGTTTAAGGAGGCCCCTAACTTGTCCAGCTGCTGCCTCAATATACACTCTCCGTGGGACAGCCTCCCTGGGACCTGCCTTAACATCTTGCAAGTAAAGGTATGGAAAGACGCTGACCGTGTGAGACTGTGTTCTTTAACCGCACTCGACTTCACTACTCACATAGACTTTGAGGGACCAGTCCCACCTGTAGGGGACCCGACATCTAGCTGCCTCACCATCCCCTCAGAGATCTACAGCAGCGCTGGTACTAATTACCAGAACACTACAGGTGGCGTCACGAACTGTACATTCATCAATCCCCTGTAAATATATCCCCAACATACGCCAGACCGCCAGGGCCACAGACCGAGCCACAGCTACCTGTGACAAACCCCATAGACTTCCATGGGCTCGGCTCTGAGTACCCCATTGCCCTGGTAACCCACAATTGTGGTGGCGGGTCGACACAACAAAACTTGGCGTCACGAACAGGATACCAAACTCGCGAAATTGCGAGCCCTGCGTGCCTAAGAACTTGTTTTTGTGAAAAGGACTGTTTGCACTTTTGGCGCCAAAATCGCCATTTTTGTCGCCATATTCGCGCCCTCAGGCGCTGGAGAAGAAGGTGGGCGTACCTTCGTGGGCGTCTACCCCCCTGTGGCGCGAAGAAAATGCCTGCCCTCTCAAAGTGCTACTATAACATGCGGTCCTGCCCTACAGCAAAGGAGGTCCGCCTCCTCTTCACCTTCCCTGCGAGGAGGAGGAGACGCAAACCCCACCTCCACGGAAGAGACCGGATGTCTCCACAGAAAGAAGAAAGAATCTTCTGGAGCGTGATGGAGGCAGGACGTGTGGAGCCGAGCGGGGCAGCGGAGGAAGGCAGGCCCCGTGCCCCCGCCAAGCTGCCATCGGCATCCGAGGCCTATGCGATCCTGCACCTACAACAGGCGTTGTTAGAGGTTCAGGAGGAGAACTCACGCCTAAAGAAGTTGTTTCAACCTGGACTGGAGGAGATTGAGAGGCGCCGGTGTGATCTGCTGAAGTGGCAAATGTCGAACACGGCGTCCTCTCCCTCAACGAACCCCCACGATTCAAAGTACCGAAAAGTCTGCTGCCCAAGGCGAAGGAGCAACCGGAGGCTGCCCCCGAAAGTACCGTTCCCGATCCCACTGGTGAAGCGGTGGATGCGGAGGAGGTTGAGGAGGTACAGCCAATCCCGGAACGCCCGCCCGGCCAAGAGGCCGCAGCAGATGATCGGTCCCCGGCAGGGACACCGGAGGGGTCCTGTCCGTCACTACCAGATGTGGACTGGGACGAAATGGCGCGCCTGGATGACGTCGCCTACACCGCCCAGTGGGAGCAAGAATGGCGGAGTCGTGAGAAAAAGAGGCGCCAGCAGGAGGAAGAGCGGGAAATCCAGAAGAACCGCCAGCGACAGTATGCTGAGCTGATTGCCGACAAGGAGACTGTCCGTCGCGACAAAGGTACCTTACGGGAACCGCGGCGGCGGGGGTGTGTGGCTGAGTTCCAGCTCCGGAAGGGCTGGGGCTTTATTCGTGAACCGGGCCTCTACCCAGCGGTCTTCGTCAGCAGGCGTGACGTGGAATCTCACCTGCCACAAGGCCATCCCGGGAGGGACTTAGTAAACGGCGACATAGTCACCTATACGCGGCATTGGGGAATGAAGGGGTGGTATGCCCTGAACGTCGCCATCGTCCGCGACCCCGTCCTAGACGCCGGTACCGTCACCATTACCGCAGCGTCCCCGTTTCCAGCTCAAGAAGCATCCGGCCGTGCCCCAGCATCGCCCCCTGAGAAGTCATCGCAACTAGCGACCCAAAGTTCATCGCAAATTAAAGTCACCTCTTCATCGCCACATGCGACCCAGTCTAGATCGCAATCTCTAACGCGGTCTATATCATTAACAGTAATTGAGACGCAATCGGTGTCATGTGGAGAGACTGAACCAGTTGCGCCCCTGGAGGTTCGCACCAGAACTGTCGCAACCCAGACCCTGATCGCAGCACATGATTTGCTGGTCTTGGGATCAAGGGCTCATTGCATCGTTCCAGCCCCCGGCGTGGAAAATGTAGTGGAAAAAGTATTTGCAGAAAATGAATAAATAGTAAAGGGTTGGTGAGATCCATATCGGGTCTACCATCAGTACTATAGCAAAAAGTTTAAAATGTTTTTTGAAAAGTTTTGCACAAGTTATATATAATGAATATAATTCCTAATTATAGAATGCCCGGCTGGGTAATTGATAATTGATAATTGGTAATTGGTAATTGATAATTAATATATGATAAACAGTTGCACTTTTACAATGTGATTTATTATGTCTTCTTTTATAAATGGACTTTTCGAGGTAAAGGACTATGCTTACCCAGAACTCTTTTGTACATAGTTGCGCTTCAGCGCCCTATCTTGGTTTTACATAAACCATCCATATCTACCTCTGAAAAACAAAACCCGTGTGGTGTGGCACTGAGTGAGGTCTGCACTTGGATGTCCTGCAGCCCACCCAGGACCCACGTTGAAGGTTTGGTGCGGGTCCTTCACAAGTATCTTGTATATCTATTTATTGAAAATGCTATTTGATACTATTTGTATTAAAGTTTGTAACGTTCGAAGTATTCTTACCTCCCGGATGGGAAGATGTTATTGTTATTGTTATTGTATAAATAAAATGTCTTTTGTATTTCACAGCCGGGAGTGCTGTCGTTTACCATGGGGGAATGTGTAGCCCTGGTGGTAGGCACACGCAGTACCCTGGGGAGTGTATGGCGAGACGGCGGCTTAAAGCTCAATATGCATTCATTCTACACACACTAGACACCCCCTTGGGGTAGTGAAGTATACTCTAGGGAGTGGTCAAGAAGGTATGTGTAGGCGTGATTTTAGAGAGTCTAGTTCCTGTCTTCGGGCAGTAAGGACGTGGAGAGTCTGCGTCTAGACTACAGTGAGAGAGTCTGCATCTGGAGGGAGGAAGGAGTCTAGATTGCTATCTCATCAGCTTGGAAAGTGGAGTCTGGTATAGGTGTTGGAATACACCTTAGTCTGGTCAGAGCTGTGTCATCTCCTCAGCATACATTGAAGGAAGGAACAAGTTGTAACCCAGAAAGTCTTCAGCATTCCTGTCTAGAGGACAGTATCAGGTACAGTGACGTGCTCCTGCCTGTGATAACTGAGCATCTGTGGCGAACTTGATTGGAAGGAAAAGGAAAGAAGTGACTGCTCGACCCTTGGCTAGTAAGAGTGCTTATGTTACCAGCGTGGACAAGGCGAAAGGCAAGTGGATTTATAAGATTGTGCTTAACGGATTGCAGAAGTCCAGCACGTTTCTACCGGTCACTGGGGACCGAAGAGTCACTGTTGCTTCAGGCACAGTGACAGGACAACCAGGAATCTACCGGACCCTAGGTCGCGGCAGACAAGCCCCTTATAGTCAGCACGTAGCTGGGGTCAGGGGGAGTGAAGGCTTCGGAGTTCTGCAGGACTACATGAGTATTCAGCTCCTTCACAGGAAGGCCCCTAACACTAAGCTGACTGGGCAGGTACAGCAAGCATTGCTGAAGATTAGAGGGAACTACGCTTCATGCTAGTTGCACTCGTTATATTGGAGTTTAAGGAGGCCCCTAACTTGTCCAGCTGCTGCCTCAATATACACTCTCCGTGGGACAGCCTCCCTGGGACCTGCCTTAACATCTTGCAAGTAAAGGTATGGAAAGACGCTGACCGTGTGAGACTGTGTTCTTTAACCGCACTCGACTTCACTACTCACATAGACTTTGAGGGACCAGTCCCACCTGTAGGGGACCCGACATCTAGCTGCCTCACCATCCCCTCAGAGATCTACAGCAGCGCTGGTACAAATTACCAGAGACTACAGGTGGCGTCACGAACTGTACATAACCAATCCCCTGTAAATATATCCCCAACATACGCCAGACCGCCAGGGCCACAGACCGAGCCACAGCTACCTGTGACAAACCCCATAGACTTCCATGGGCTCGGCTCTGAGTACCCCATTGCCCTGGTAACCCACAATTGTGGTGGCGGGTCGACACATCAGCATGAGTTACAAAGAAGCACGTTGACTGTGAAACCCAAAACGTTTTCTCACCATGTTGCAAAATTATTATAAAGTTTACCAACACAATAAAACGATGAAGGAAAATGTTATTATAAAATAATAATAATAAAATGAAAAGTTAGACGTTCAACTTAAAAGGAATCTGTCACCAAGTTTTTGCAGCTCCATCTGAGAGCAGCATGAAAAAGGGACAGAGACCTTGATTCCAGCAATGTGTCACTTACTGGACTTCTTGCTTTAGTTTTGATAACACATTCATGAGGTCTGGCCATTGATTGGTAACTTTCTGTTTGTGCATAATATAGGCAGAAAGCTGCCAATCAATGGCAAGAGTGGGGTTGACCAGAGCTCATCATTGAGAACACTAGCACATGAATATGATCAAAACTACAGCAAGTAGACCAGTAAGTGACACAGTGCTGGAATAAATCAGGTTCGTTGCTACTATTTGTTGTGGCCCTCAGATTGAAAAGTATAAACCTGGCGTCCGGTTTCATTTAAAGAGAACTTGTCGCTTCATTAACGCTGCACGATTGCAGCCACGTATGTTTCTCATTGGACATTCATATTTTGTATTTGAAAAAAATAATCCAAAAACATTCTTTTTTTTAATGAGAGGTATCTGTTAGTTGGTCATACATTATAAGGCCTCTGTGAGACGTCCGTTTTTTCTCACATAAGAGAAAAATGGACCGATTCTTTTGATCAGAGTTTGGTCCGAGTGTCTCCATTTTTCTCATACAAGGAGAAAAAAAAAGTTTCTACACCTTCTCCATGTGTCTTGTAGACATTCTCATACATTTGCTTTTGGAAGGGAAAGAGGTTAGTTTAGGGCTGAGGCTACATGGCGACGACTTTCCTGGTTCTAGGACTGCTACAAGCAAGTTGCAAGAAGTCCAACCCCATTGGATTTTTTAAGAGTTGCTTGTCGACGTTGCAGTACTTTGGGTGACATGATGTGACCACATTCACATGTAATGCGCTAAGATGTAGCAGTGACACATGGCCAAAGTTGCTGTGTAGCACCAGCCTAATTTTTGTTTATCAATTATCATATGTATATGGCCAATCTTAGGGCGCAGTCAGACAGTACCCTGCATGGTTAGTACCTAGTAGCACCCGCTTTTGACGTATCACAGCTTTTTATAGCCAGCCAAGAGTCTTTCAATTCTTGTTTGAGGGATTTTCTTCCATTCTTCTAGTTTTGTGAGAGTTCTGGGTCGTCTTGCATGCACTGCTATTTTGAGGACTCGCCGCAGATTTTCAATGATGTTCAGATCAGGGGACTGTGAGGGCCATTGTAAAACCTTCAGCTTGCACCTTTTGAGGTAGTCTATTATGGATTTTGACATGTGTTTGGGATCATTATCCATTTGTAGAAGCCATCCTCTTTTCAACTACAGCTTTTTTTACAGATGTTGTTATATTTGCATCAAGAATTTGTTGAAATTTAATTGAATACATTCATTCTTCTACCCATGAAATGTTCCTGTGCCATTGGCTGCAACACAACCCCAAAGCATGATTGATCCACCCCTATTCTTCACGGTTGGTGAGATGTTCTTTTTAATGAAATTCTGTGCTCTTTTTTCTCCACATATACAGTACCTTTGTACATTGTGGCCAAAGAGTTTAATTTTAACCTCATCGGTCCACAGAACTTGTTTACAAAATGCATCAGGCTTGTTTAGATGTTCGTTTGCATACATTTGACGCTGAATTTTATGGTGAGGACGCAGGAGAGGTTTTCATCTGATGACTCTTCTATGAAGGCCATATTTGTGCAGGTGTCTCTGAACAATGTTCCACAACTACCGAGTCTGCAAAATCTTTCTGAAGGTCTTTTGCAGTTAAGCAGGAATTCTGATTTGCTTCTCTAGCAATCCTACAAGCAGTTCTCACTGAAATTTTGTTTGGTCTTACAGACCTTTTCTTGACCTCCACAGTTCCTGTAAACTGCCATTTCTTAATTACAAATTTCAAACTGAGGAAAGGTCAACTTGAAAATGCATTGCTATCTTTTTATAGCCGTCTCCAGCTTTGTGGGCCTCCATCATTTTCATTTTCAGACTGCTGGGCAGCAGCTTAGAAGAACCCATGTCTGCTGTTTTTTGGCACTTGGTTAGAAGAGGCTGGATTTTTAGAAAGCTGGGAAATTTGCATCAACTGACCTATCTTAAGGATGTTAGTGAACAAGCCATAATCCTAACAGGCTAATTAAGGTCTGAAACCTTGGACAAAGTTATCTGAGCACACAAATCTCCAAGAGTGCCCAAACTTTTGCATTGGCCCATTTTCCTTTTTGTCATTTTTAAAATGTAAATGATGACAGTATATATTTTTACCTAAAATACAAAGGAAATGTGTAATCTTCAACTTTAGGCCTTTTAGTGACCATTTCATCTTCAATTTGCTTAAATGTTCACTATAACAGTAATTTTGACCCGGGGTGCCCAAACTTTTACATGCTACTGTATAATTGTGTAATTCAACTTATGGTCATACAGTGTTGTGTCAATTTAACAAAGAGAGTAAATCTCCAGATCGATGACCCATCTTAAATAGTCTAATGCAGAGGTCTCAAACTGCATTCCTCAAGGGCCGCAAACAGGTCATGTTTTCAGGATTTCCTTGTATTGCACAGGTGATAATTTAATCATCTGCACAGATAATGATTCCAGCACCTAGTGCAATGCTAAGGAAATCTTGAAAACACGCACGGTTTGCGGCCCTCGAGGAATGCAGTTTGAGACCCCTGCTCTAATGCATCCAGAAAACATTGGCCCTTAAGAAAACCAGCATGTCCTCTGTTGGGCTGAGGCTTGAACATGATTTTTAGCCCCTAATAGATGTGACCCGGTAGGTTTCCTCTGGAATCTATTTCTTATCAGATAATTTGCACAATAACCTATTAGATCTTAAATGGGTTTTCCAATTTCAGGAAAATAGACCCAAAATGCTCTAAAATAATTGAAATAACAAACAGAACAGGTACTTACCCTCCACGGCACCGGTGCCATTCCTCACTGGTGCTCAGATCTTGTTGTTTTTCCTGCAGCTGGGACATCATGTCGATAGCGGACATCACTACTGTAGCCAGTCACTGAGCGCCGAAGTAGACGGCCCAAGCTGCCGAGTGCAGTCATTGATATAACAGTGATGCGCATGGTTGACCTAATGTCACCACTGCACTGAAAACATCAAGGTATTTTAGAGCATTTGGAGTCCACTTTCCTGAAATGAGGAAAATGAATTATTCCTCAGTAAGCTCTTTGCTTGACCATGGTGTCTCCTTTAATAAGGGGATAATAACCATGTTCGAGTCTCAGCCCAACAGAGAATACACTAGCTTTCTTGAGGCCATCTGTCTTGGATGGCTCTCCAGATGGGTCATCGATCTAGAACAGTGGTCACCAACCTTACTTATCTTAAAAGCCACATTGAGCCCTAAGAGCTGCCCCACCTTCCCACCTAAGTGACACCCAGAGCCCCAATTGCTGGGATAAGGACAGCCAAAGCTTCCCCACAGAAAGCACACCGAGACCTTATACCTCCTCTATAGGCAGAAATTACGTCAAGAGATCTCCCTCCACTTTACCCCCATTGGGAATTTTTGCATCAAGCACACTCACCACACTATTTCAACCAGCTTCAAGCACCCCTCTAGCTGTGAGTATCATCCTATCTCCAAATTGCTATATGTATCCCCCACCCCCGCCATTAAATGTACATTCAGATCTGCTGTTTTCTTCAGGACTCCTCACAAAGGTCACCATCTGGAGACCTTCTCTTCATAGCTGTTTGCTAGACCTGGCGTTAATGCACCAAACTGGCTGACAGCCGCTAGCCACATATCATGGTCCCGAGCCAATGGTGGGGACCACTGATGGAGAGATCTACTGTCATTCAAAAATTCACACAATTTTAGTTATTTTAGATCGTTAGGGTCCACCCTAAACCCCTTTAATGATGTCATGCCTGGTGTGTATAATTTTAAGAGTAAAGTTAACTATTATATGTAAAGAAGACTTATTTAATATAGATGAAGGGTGGAAGGAATCAGTTTCATTTATGGGTCCAAGGAACCCCCAGTTCAGTGACTACAGGTACTGGTGTACTTACTAGGTCAGGACTCATAAGTTATATGTACTCATTTTTTGGATAAATTGTATGGTGGGAAATATAAATACTATAAGCTGGGATAACCCATGAAGATTCAACATTTTTCATTATATTGTGGCTCTCATAAGATTTTCTTTTCTTAATTGTTTCCAGGGTCTTCTCTTGACCGCCAGGAATAGGCCAAATTGCTAACATGGCATTTTCTGCCTTTTATTCCAAAGCAAATTATTTCATAGTTGGTTGATTGTCAGGTAGCTGGCAGGACTAGGCAAAATTGTGTTGTTTTTCTTTTCGCTAGCTTGCAATGTGTTTAACATATGCTTCTTTGAGCTAAAATGGGATAAATAGGAGGGATAATGAGGCAGCCGAGCCGTTAGATTTCTACAGCAGTGTAGCTGGAATAGAATTGTGAAATTGTTCTGCTGATTAAATTCTCATGATATAATGCAAAAAGCATCTCAATTAATTGGGAATGACTACTAAGATTCCTTACAGGTCCGTCCAGCAGGAAGGGAAACCAAGCATGAACTCTCTGGTTTGGCAACTGAGAACATAAAGGCTGAGCTTTGTATCTGGTTGACTTATAACATATATCATCCACTGCTGCTTCAAAAGCAAAAAATGCTTTGATTTATGCTACAGTAATCATCAATATATTTTGGTAGATTTCAAATGATTTCTGAGAAAGCTGAGATTGATTTTTATTAATCGATGTGCAGTTACTTATTGTATATAAAGTCCATGCTTAGACCTCTTCACACATCAGTTTTTTGACGTCAGTCACAATCTGTCGGCTCGATGGATCAACGGATCCATCGCAGATTGTGAAAAACTGATGCGACGGATCCGTTTTTTTGACGAATCCGACTAGCGGATCCGTCACATCCATTTTTTCATCCGTTTCTTGACGGATCCGTTTTTAAAAACGCCCACAGACAGATAGATAATAATAGATAGATAGATAGATAGACAGATCTATAGATAGATCGATAGATAGAATAGATAGATATATCTATGGATATATTTATGGATATATCGATACATATATCTATGGATAGATATAAATAGATATATAAATAATAGCAAGGCCGATGTGCAAGGTCGATGTTTATTAATGAACAATATGTTTTATTTAAAAAAAAATGGCGTGGGCTCCCGCGCAATTTTCTGCGCCAGAGGGGAAAGCCGACGGCTGGGGGCCAATATTTGTAGCCTGGGAAGGGGGTAATACCCATGGCCCCTTCCCAGGCTGTGAATATCAGCCCGCAGCTGTCTGCATAGCCTTTACTGGCTATTAAAATAGGGGGACCCCCAAAAAATGACGTGGGGTCCCCCTATATTTTATAGCCACAAAGGCTACACAGACAGCTGTGACCTGATATATGGATGAAAATTGTACGATTTTTTTTTTAAACACCCGTCTGAACTTATCCTAAGGACTCATTCAGACTTCCGTTTATCTCGTATCTGTGATTTTCACGGATGCAGCATGTACCTATGATAACTAGATAAGGAGGAAAATACTGAACGTATGGTCCAAACAAAACGGACATAGTGTATAAGCAATACTTAGAAAAGTAAAAAAAACTGTATTTAGACAAAATATGGTAAAAGGTGACACTACAAACAAAAGAGTTCCTTCCCACACTCGTGTGTACAACATGATAATACACATATAATAATAATAATAATAATAAAAAAAAAAGTATATTGATGAAAAAAGAGACCATAAGAGGGTGATGGCTGGCTGTGTATGGTATAGTCTCAGCAATCTGCCAGATGTACTTGATGTATAATACAGGGTTTAATAATATATGAAAGAACACACCGATATCATATGGTATATATGAAACTATCAGGAAAGCTCAATAGTGCATCTAGTAGAATGATTCATAAATTGTGCCTTTAAGAAGTGTTTCTGAGTATTAGACCTGCGGATGAAGCAAAGGTCCAGCATAGAACACGTAAAGAAGCTGTAGGCATACTAAGTAATCAGATATAATGTCTTATGTCTCTGGGTAAGGAGACAATGTATGTGTAAGTAAACAGGACCTGGATGAGAGTGCCTACAGCTGAAAGATAAAGTGGGGTAATAAACCCTAGCACCTTTGTATAGGTAGATTCATAAGGCTGTGATGCAGGTAATTGTATAGAAGAGGCAAGAAAAAAATCACTGTGGAATAATGACCGCAGAGCTGGATTGGAAGAAACAGCACAAGCACATTGATTATTTGTATAGGCAGATGACAGGATATAAATGTAAGGAAGATTACCTGAATGGTCAGAATGGTGAGTGCGGAGCACACCCCGACGCGCGTTTTGGATTAAGTCCTTCGTCAGAGGGTACTTATGATAGTATAAAAGGCTGGGCTGTTCACATATTTAATTTTTCTATCAGACAAATATCTGAGACATGTCCGAGTGTTAGATCTAAATCAGCAATGAAACTCTATGGGTCTGTGAAAAAAAATCGGACTGTACTCGGATGTCATCCATGTGCTGTCCTTTTTATCACAGACTGCTAGGAGAAGCTGGAGAAACTTTTTTTTTCATCTAAGAAAAACTGATAAAACTCGAATGAAACTCAGGTAAAACTCTGATCAAAATCCCTGATGAATCTAGGACTGTTTCTCGTACAGGAAAAAAGGACATCAGAATGAGCCCTGACTGTGTCTTTAGAACTTTTGAGACAGTTTCTGTATGAGTACAAGCCCTAACACCAGAGGTAATTACTTTAGATGTCCATGATCTTGTAGAAACCGCATGCTACAGAAGTGATATTAGCACTTATTGCTGCCATGTGGTCAGTGGTTCTTTCAGGATAAGGTGGTCAATGTTCCCTAATGTTGAAATGGGGATTATTAGATAAGTGGATGCACTTATTTTTATATTTATCATATAGCGAGGCAGGGGAACTGTCACTGTTGGAGGCTTTCTGTGATTTGTTCTGTACTATTCAATTACAAGTAGAAAGCGCTTTTTAATCACAGCTAATTTCCTGAATTGTACAGCTGTAATTCTGCAATTCATTTATTGAATCAAGTGATTATTCTACTTTGCAATTTTAAACTCTGCATATATTATAAAATATACTAATTAATTTATGAAATTCGTTACTGAAGGATTTCCACATCTTTTTTTCTAATTAATGACCGTACAGTGTTGTAATCCGTCTGTTAAAGGATCCTCATTGCAACGCTTCCATTTCCGCTGCCGTACTTCTGTCCAGCATTTCTCCTGTTATATTTTATCCCTCTCTGTTAGAATATTTTAACAAGACTGCCTTATAAGGTAAAAGTAAAGCAAAGAACAATAGAGAGCTCTTGGGTTTAATGGCCACCAGGCACTTCTTCTTTGACTAAGGTCACCCTTCTTCCTTGACTTAGTTCACACTTCTTTGGCTAAAGTCATACTTCTTCTTTGGCTAAGGTCACACTTCTTCTTTGGCTAAAGTCACACTTCTTCTTTGGCTAAAGTCACACTTCTTCTTTGGCTAAGGTCACAGTTCTTCTTTGGCTAAGGTCACACTTCTTCTTTGGCTAAAGTCACACTTCTTCTTTGGCTAAAGTCACACTTCTTCTTTGGCTAAAGTCACACTTCTTGGCTAAGGTCCCTTCTTCTTTGGCTAAGTCACACTTCTTCTTTGGCTAAGGTCACACTTCTTCTTTGGCTAGGTCACTTCTTCTTTGGCTAGAGTCACACTTCTTTGGCTAAAGTCACACTTCTGTGGCTAAGGCACTTCCTCTTTGGCTAAGTCACTTCTTCTTTGGCTAAAGTCACACTTCTTCTTTGGCTAAAGTCACACTTCTTCTTTGGCTAAGGTCACACTTCTTTGGCTAAGGTCACACATCTTCTTTGGCTAAAGTCACACTTCTTCTTTGACTAAGGTCACCCTTCTTTGGCTAAGGTCACACTTCTTCTTTGACTAAGGTCACCCTTCTTTGGCTAAGGTCACCCTTCTTTGGGTAAGGTCACACTTCTTCTTTGGCTAGAGTCACACTTCTTTGGCTAAAGTCACACTTCTTCTGTGGCTAAGGTCACGCTTCCTCTTTGGCTAGAGTCACGCTTCTTCTTTGGCTAAAGTCACACTTCTTCTTTGGCTAAAGGCACACTTCTTCTTTGGCTAAGGTCACACTTCTTTGGCTAAGGTCACACATCTTCTTTGGCTAGAGTCCACTTCTTCTTTGGCTAAGGTCACCCTTCTTTGACTAAGGTCACCCTTCTTTGGGTAAGGTCACACTTCTTCTTTGGCTAAGGTCACACTTTTTTGGCTAAAGTCACACTTCTTTGGCTAAGGTCACGCTTCTTCTTTGGCTAGAGTCACACTTCTTTGGCTAAAGTCACACTTCTTCTTTGCTAAAGTCACACTTCTTCTTTGGCTAAGGTCACACTTCTTTGGCTAGAGTCACACTTCTTCGTTGGCTAAAGTCACACTTCTTCTTTGGCTAAGGTGACACTTCTTCTTTGACTAAGGTCACCCTTCTTTGGCTACGGTCATACTTCTTTGGCTAAGGTCACACTTCTTTGGCTAAAGTCACACTTCTTCTTTGGCTAAAGTCACACTTCTTCTTTGGCTAAAGTCACACTTCTTCTTTGGCTAAGGTCACACTTCTTCTTTGGCTAAAGTCACACTTCTTCTTTGGCTAAAGTCACAATTCTTCTTTGGCTAAAGTCACAGTTTTTCTTTGGCTAAGGTCACACTTCTTCTTTGGCTAAAGTCACACTTCTTCTTTGGCTAAAGTCACACTTCTTTGGCTAAAGTCACACTTCTTTGGCTAAGGTCACGCTTCTTTTTTGCTAAAGTCACACTTCTTCTTTGGCTAAGGTCGCACTTCTTCTTTGGCTAGGGTCGCACTTCTTCTTTGCTAGAGTCACACTTCTTTGGCTAAAGTCACACTTCCTCTTTGGCTAAGAGTCACGCTTCTTCTTTGGCTAAAGTCACACTTCTTCTTTGGCTAAAGGCACACTTCTTCTTTGGCTAAGGTCACACTTCTTTGGCTAAGGTCACACATCTTCTTTGGCTAAGTCACACTTCTCTTTGCTAAGGCACACCTTCTTTGGCTAAGGTCACACTTCTTCTTTGACTAAGGTCACCTTCTTTGCCTAAGTCACCTTCTTTGGCTAAGGTCACACTTCTTCTTTGGCTAAGGTCAACTTCTTTGGCTAAAGTCACACTTCTTTGGCTAAAGTCACACTTCTTCTTTGGCTAAGGTCACGCTTCTTCTTTGGCTAAGGGCACACTTCTTTGGCTAAAGTCACACTTCTTCTTTGGCTAAAGTCACACTTCTCTTTGGCTAAGGTCACCTCTTCTTTGGCTAAAGTCACACTTCTTTGACTAAAGTCACACTTCTTCTTTGGCTAAGTCACACTTCTTTGGCTAAGGTCACAGCTTCTTCTTTGGCTAAAGTCACACTTCTTCTTTGGCTAAGGTCACACTTCTTCTTGGCTAGGTCACACTTCTTCTTTGGCTAGAGTCACGCTCTTCTTTGGCTAAGTCACCTTCTTTGGCTAAGAGTCACACTTCTTCTTTGGCTAAAGTCACACTTCTTCTTTGGCTAAGGTCACACTTTTCTTTGGCTAAGTCACACTTTCTTTGGCTAGAGTCACACTTCTTCTTTGGCTAAAGTCACACTTCTTCTTTGGCTAAGTCACACTTCTTCTTTGGCTAAGAGTCACACTTCTCTTTGGCTAAGGTCACACTCTTCTTTGCTAGTCCACTTCTTCTTTGGCTAAGGTCACTTCTTCTTTGGACTAAGTCACCTTCTCTTTGGCTAAGGTCACACTTCTTCTTTGGCTAAGGTCACACTTCTTCTTTGGCTAAGGTCACACTTCTTCTTTGGCTAAGGTCACACTTCTTCTTTGGCTAAGGTCACACTTCTTCTTGGCTAAGTCACACTTCTTCTTTGCTAAGGTCACACTTCTTCTTTGGCTAAGTCATACTTCTTCTTTGGCTAAAGTCACACTTCTTCTTTGGCTAAGTCACACTTCTTCTTTGGCTAAGGTCAACTTCTTCTTTGGCTAAAGTCACACCTTTTTGCTAGTCAACTTTTTGGCTAAGGTCACACTTCTTCTTTGGCTAAGTCACACTTCTTCTTTGGCTAAGTCACACTTCTTCTTTGGCTAAGTCACACTTCTTCTTTGGCTAAGGTCACACTTCTTCTTTGGCTAAAGTCACACTTCTTCTTTGGCTAAAGTCACACTTCTTCTTTGGCTAAAGTCACACTTCTTCTTTGGCTAAGTCACACTTCTTCTTTGGCTAAAGTCACACTTCTTCTTTGGCTAAAGTCACACTTCTTCTTTGGCTAAAGTCACACTTCTCTTGGCTAAGTCACACTTCTTCTTTGGCTAAGGTCACACTTCTTCTTGGCTAAGTCACACTTCTTCTTTGGCTAAAGTCACACTTTCTTTGGCTAAAGTCACACTTTTCTTTGGCTAAGTCACACTTCTCTTTGGCTAGAGTCACGCTTCTTCTTTGGCTAAAGTCACACTTCTTCTTTGGCTAAAGTCACACTTCTTCTTTGGCTAAGTCACCTTTCTTTGGCTAAGGTCACACTTCTTCTTTGGCTAAAGTCACACTTCTTCTTTGGCTAAAGTCACACCTTTTGGCTAAGTCACTTCTTCTTTGGCTAAGGTCACACTTCTTCTTTGGCTAAAGTCACCTTCTTTGGCTAAGTCACACTTCTTTGGCTAAAGTCACACTTTCTTGGCTAAGTCACACTTCTTTGGCTAAAGTCACACTTCTTCTTTGGCTAAGTCACACTTCTTTGGCTAAAGTCACACTTCTTCTTTGGCTAAGGTCACACTTCTTTGGCTAGGGTCGCACTTCTTCTTTGGCTAGAGTCACACTGTCAGGAGTCGAACCCAGTACCTCTTGTCCACTGGCCAGCAGCTCTACCATCTGAGCTATTCTGCTGGCTGCAAAGTTCCTTGCTGAACCCAGATACCATTGACTGTTCTTCCTGATTGGCTACACCTAGTGCTCTCTTGATTGGGCCTCTGATTGCCAATTACACACCCTATATAAACCTGGCCCTGTGGGTGTGTCATTGCGAGATTATTGAGCTCCAAGCCTTTAGTCAAGCGTTTCCTGCTGATCCATTGCTACAAACACTGCTCTCCTGTGAACCGACCTCGGCCTGCCTTCTGACTACGCTCTCCGCCTGATCCATTGCTACAAACACTGCTCTCCTGTGAACCGACCTCGGCCTGCCTTCTGACTACGCTCTCCGCCTGATCCATTGCTACAAACACTGCTCTCCTGTGAACCGACCTCGGCCTGCCTTCTGACTACGTTATCCGCCTGATCCATTGCTACAAACACTGCTCTCCTGTGTACCGACCTCCGGCTGCCACCTGACTACGTTATCCGCCTGATTCATTGCTACAAACACTGCTCTCCTGTGTACCGACCTCCGGCTGCCATCTGACTACGCTACCTGCCTCTGCTTCCCCTAGTGTTTGCAGTAACATCGGCTCCAACCCAGACGGGATCTTGACAGAATAATCTCGCGCCAAAATGGAGTCCGCTGTGAACACCCTGAGACGGCAAGTTACGGAGCTTCAAAGTTTTTGTACGGACTCTCAAGGAAAATATGCCAAGTTACAAACTGATTTCACGGCGATACAACAGGAAGTAATTGAGCTACAAAAACAACTACTGGACGTGCGCAATTCAGGGTCCGAATCAAATGCGCGGCTGCCGCTGCCTGCAAAGTTCAGTGGGGATCGCAAGCAGTACCGAGGATTCCTCAATCAATGCCGCATATACTTCCAGATGCAACCTGCTCCCTTTACCAGTGAGAGGAAGAAAGTTTTTTTCATGATAAATCTCCTGACGGATGAAGCTCTTGCTTGGGCTTCACCTTATGTAGAAAAGGACTATGCCCTCCTTAATGACCTGGAAGCTTTCATCGCAGCTATGAATCAAGTTTTTGATGACCCAAACCGCTGTGCCACAGCAGAAACCAAATTACATAATTTGCGCCAAGGACGTCGCTCTGTTGCGGAATATACATCGGAGTTCCGTCGCTGGGTGGCCGACACCACCTGGAATCCAGCGGCCCAGAGAAGTCAATTTCGACGAGGGTTATCAGAACCAGTGAAAGACGAGCTTGCCAGGGTTGAGACCCCTGACCAGTTGGAGGACTTTATTCAACTATGTATCCGGATTGACCAGAGACTTACTGAAAGGAGAAAGGAGAGACTGCGAGCACTTGGGAATAGCCCTGGCTTCTCATTTTCAGCATCAGACCACCAAGAAAAGACGCAAGTTGTGTCTGAACCGATGCAGATCGACGTCATCCGAAGACCACTCTCTGCACAGGAGAAGGAGAGGCGACGTGCAGAACATCTCTGCCTCTATTGTGGGGACCCTGGACACTATGCCATCAACTGTCCTAACAAAAGGACTATAGCCTTTACCAACAACAGGTCTGCCAGCAATACGGACCTTTCTCAGCAGTCGGATTCCATCTTGCAGACTATCTCATCAGTAACGCCAGAAATAGACAAAATACATACCACATCATCTCATTTTGTAATCCCCATTCAGGTTGTAATGGGCACCCAAAAAATACAATGCTCTGCCCTGTTGGATTCGGGAGCAGGAGGAAATTTTATGGACTTAAAATTTACACGTGATAATGATATTTCCAGTAGGACCAAATCCACACCAATTGAAATGGAAACTGTGGATGGATCACCTTTGTCTTCTGGACCTGTCACGCATGAGACAATCGAACTGGAGATTTGTATCGACCCGGATCATCATGAAGCTGTCAGTTTCCATCTTATTTCATCTCCGAAATTTCCGGTTATTCTAGGGATCCCCTGGTTTTCAGTCCATAACCCTTCTATCAACTGGGCATCAAGGACCATCACCTTTCCATCTGACTACTGTAAGAATAATTGTCATAAGGAACCCCCTGTTCTCCAACAAGTCCAAATCTCTGAGATTTCGCATGAGAAGGAAGAGAAACTACCACCTCAATATCAGCAGTTCTCTGATGTCTGCAGTAAGAAGAAAGCAGATCAATTACCTCCTCACCGTCCTTATGACTGTCCCATTGAATTGCTGCCAGGAGCAACCATTCCATTTGGACGGATTTACAATCTTTCCGAACCTGAATTGAAGGTATTAAGAAAGTTCCTGGATGAAAATTTAGAGAAAGGCTTTATTCGACCTTCCACATCTCCAGCTGGGGCACCCCTGTTCTTTGTTGAAAAGAAAGACTCCACTCTGCGGCCATGTATTGACTACAGAGAGATGAATAATATCACTGTCAAGAATCGCTACCCGCTACCCTTGATTCCTGAACTATTTGAGAGACTCCGTTCTGCGAAAATCTTTACGAAGCTGGATCTTAGAGGGGCTTACAACCTCATACGGATTCGCCCAGGAGATGAGTGGAAGACCGCCTTCAGAACGAGATATGGACATTTTGAATCTCTTGTTATGACCTTTGGCCTTAGCAATGCCCCAGCCACCTTTCAACATTTTATTAATGATGTATTTCGAGATTTCTTGGACCAATTCGTTGTGGCTTATCTCGATGACATTCTTATATTTTCAGACACCTTGGAAGAGCATCGCAGGCACGTCCAGTTAGTCTTGGAACGACTACAGGAGAACCATCTCTACATTAAACTTGAAAAATGTGAGTTTGAACAAACCAGTATCCAATTTCTGGGATATATCATCTCCCCAGAAGGTCTGAGCATGGATCCCGGCAAAATCAATGCTGTAGTGGACTGGCCTGTTCCAAGAAATTTAAAAGACGTCCAGCGTTTCATAGGATTTGCAAATTTTTACCGAAAATTTATAAAGAACTGTTAGCCATTAAAGTTGCCTTCTCCGAGTGGAGACATCTTCTGGAAGGTGCCAATCACCCTGTGACTGTCCTCACGGACCACAAGAATCTTGAATTCCTCCGTACAGCAAAAAGATTGTCTGCAAGACAAGCACGATGGGCCTTATTTTTCTCAAGATTCAATTTTATAATCTCTTACCGGCCTGGTTCAAGGAATGGCAAGGCTGACGCCCTGTCCAGGATGTGTTCGGAACCTCAGGAGAGGTCTAGTAATGATGATACAATTCTAGGCCCTAAAAATTTTTTGGGAATATTGCACTCTAGAGGACTAGGTAATAGAATTAAAGATGGATATCAAGAGGACTCTTTCCTTAACCATCCTTCGGAAGACGTCGATCTTTCATTCAAAGAGGGATTTTGGATGCAGAAACACCAAATATATGTACCTGAATCTTCTCGCCTTGAAGTCCTCAAAAGTGTCCATGATTCTAAACTGGCAGGACATCCTGGAGTTGCAAAAACACAAGACTTACTACTTCGTTTCTTTTGGTGGCCTAATTGTAGGAAGGACGTGAGGAAATATGTTTCAACCTGTTTAACATGCGCACGAAACAAGACCCCACGATCGTCTCCTCTAGGACTCTTGCAACCACTCCCAGTTCCATCCAGGCCTTGGGGATCTATTTCCATGGATTTTATTGTGGAACTACCCCCTTACAAACAGATGACCGTCATCCTTGTCATAGTGGACCGACTCACAAAAATGGCCCACTTTATTCCAACTGAAGGAATTCCTACTGCTGAAAAACTGCAGAACTGATGATCAAAGAAGTATTCAGGTTACATGGAATTCCTGACAGCGTGGTGTCTGACAGAGGCGTTCAGTTTACGTCAAAATTTTGGAAGAGTTTCTGTACAGCCTTGGGAGTCACGGTGAATCTTTCTACCGCTTTCCATCCTCAGTCCAATGGCCAGACGGAGAGAACGAACCAGACTTTGGAGCAATACCTCCGTTGCTTCATTTCCTATCTTCAGGATGACTGGGTGGACTATTTACCAACAGCAGAGTTTGCCTACAACAACTCCATACATAGCGCTACATCTCAAACCCCATTTTTTGCTAATTATGGAGTACATCCAGTATTTATCCCTAATCTGCCAGTGAACACTCCCATTCCTGCTGTTAATGACAGGCTTACAAAATTACAGGAACCCCAGAAGGAATTATCAGAGATATTGCTCAAGACCCAGGAAGAATATAAGGAAGCAGCAGATAAACATCGGAGAGTGCCCCCTGCTCTTCAGGTTGGAGACAAAGTTTGGCTGTCCACTAAAAACCTTAAGACACATGTGCCATCCTCCAAATTGGGTCAGAAATTCATTGGACCTTTTCAAATTTCTGCAAAAATTAACCAGGTTGCTTTTCGTTTAAAACTTCCCAACAATCTAAAGATTCATCCAGTGTTTCACATATCCTTGCTCAAACCCTTCTGTGAAAACCCGTTTCCAGGAAGAATTCAGCCACCTCCTCCACCAGAAAGGATCCGTGGTGAAGAAGAATACATTGTGGATAAGATTCTGGACTCCCGAAAATTCAGAGGTAAACTGCAGTATCTGGTGCAGTGGAAGGGTTACGGACCAGAGGAAAATTCATGGGAACCAAGGGACAACGTCCATGCTCCTAGACTAACAAGAGCCTTTCATCAAAGGTACCCAGATAAGCCAGCTCCTGAGATGTCCAGAGGCCATCCTGGAAGGAGGGGAGTACTGTCAGGAGTCGAACCCAGTACCTCTTGTCCACTGGCCAGCAGCTCTACCATCTGAGCTATTCTGCTGGCTGCAAAGTTCCTTGCTGAACCCAGATACCATTGACTGTTCTTCCTGATTGGCTACACCTAGTGCTCTCTTGATTGGGCCTCTGATTGCCAATTACACACCCTATATAAACCTGGCCCTGTGGGTGTGTCATTGCGAGATTATTGAGCTCCAAGCCTTTAGTCAAGCGTTTCCTGCTGATCCATTGCTACAAACACTGCTCTCCTGTGAACCGACCTCGGCCTGCCTTCTGACTACGCTCTCCGCCTGATCCATTGCTACAAACACTGCTCTCCTGTGAACCGACCTCGGCCTGCCTTCTGACTACGCTCTCCGCCTGATCCATTGCTACAAACACTGCTCTCCTGTGAACCGACCTCGGCCTGCCTTCTGACTACGTTATCCGCCTGATCCATTGCTACAAACACTGCTCTCCTGTGTACCGACCTCCGGCTGCCACCTGACTACGTTATCCGCCTGATTCATTGCTACAAACACTGCTCTCCTGTGTACCGACCTCCGGCTGCCATCTGACTACGCTACCTGCCTCTGCTTCCCCTAGTGTTTGCAGTAACATCGGCTCCAACCCAGACGGGATCTTGACACACACTTCTTCTTTGGCTAAAGTCACACTTCTTTGGCTAAGGTCACGCTTCTTCTTTGGCTAGAGTCACGCTTCTTTGGCTAAAGTCACACTTCTTCTTTGGCTAAAGTCACACTTCTTCTTTGGCTAGAGTCACACTTCTTCTTTGGCTAGAGTCACACTTTCTTTGGCTAAAGTCACACTTCTTCTTTGGCTAAAGTCACACTTCTTCTTTGACTAAGGTCACACTTCTTCTTGGCTAGGTCATACTTTTCTTTGGCTAGAGTCACGCTTCTTTGGCTACGGTCATACTTCTTTGGCTAAGGTGACACTTCTTCTTTGACTAAGGTCACCCTTCTTCTTTGGCTACGGTCATACTTCTTTGGCTAAAGTCACACTTCTTCTTTGGCTAGAGTCACACTTCTTCTTTGGCTAAAGTCACACTTCTTCTTTGACTAAGGTCACACTTCTTCTTTGGCTAAGGTGACACTTCTTCTTTGACTAAGGTCACCCTTCTTTGGCTACGGTCATACTTCTTTGGCTAAGGTGACACTTCTTCTTTGACTAAGGTCACCCTTCTTCTTTGGCTACGGTCATACTTCTTTGGCTAAAGTCACACTTCTTCTTTGGCTAAAGTCACACTTCTTTGGCTAAGGTCACGCTTCTGCTTTGGCTAAAGTCACACTTCTTCTTTGGCTAAGGTCACACTTCTTCTTTGGCTAAGGTCACACTTCTTCTTTGGCTAGAGTCACACTTCTTCTTTGGCTAAAGTCACACTTCTTCTTTGGCTAAAGTCAGACTTCTTTGGCTAAGGTCACGCTTCTTCTTTGGCTAAGGTCACACTTCTTCTTTGGCTAGAGTCACACTTCTTCTTTGGCTAAAGTCAGACTTCTTTTTTGGCTAAGGTCACACTTCTTTGGCTAAGGTCACGCTTCTTCTTTGGCTAGAGTCACGCTTCTTTGGCTAAAGTCACACTTCTTCTTTGGCTAAAGTCACGCTTCTTCTTTGGCTAGAGTCACACTTCTTCTTTGGCTAGAGTCACACTTCTTCTTTGGCTAAAGTCACACTTCTTCTTTGGCTAAAGTCACACTTCTTCTTTGACTAAGGTCACACTTCTTCTTTGGCTATGGTCATACTTTTTCTTTGGCTAGAGTCACGCTTCTTTGGCTACGGTCATACTTCTTTGGCTAAGGTGACACTTCTTCTTTGACTAAGGTCACCCTTCTTCTTTGGCTACGGTCATACTTCTTTGGCTAAAGTCACACTTCTTCTTTGGCTAGAGTCACACTTCTTCTTTGGCTAAAGTCACACTTCTTCTTTGACTAAGGTCACACTTCTTCTTTGGCTAAGGTGACACTTCTTCTTTGACTAAGGTCACCCTTCTTTGGCTACGGTCATACTTCTTTGGCTAAGGTGACACTTCTTCTTTGACTAAGGTCACCCTTCTTCTTTGGCTACGGTCATACTTCTTTGGCTAAAGTCACACTTCTTCTTTGGCTAAAGTCACACTTCTTTGGCTAAGGTCACGCTTCTGCTTTGACTAAAGTCACACTTCTTCTTTGGCTAAGGTCACACTTCTTCTTTGGCTAAGGTCACACTTCTTCTTTGGCTAGAGTCACACTTCTTCTTTGGCTAAAGTCACACTTCTTCTTTGGCTAAAGTCAGACTTCTTTGGCTAAGGTCACGCTTCTTCTTTGGCTAAGGTCACACTTCTTCTTTGGCTAGAGTCACACTTCTTCTTTGGCTAAAGTCAGACTTCTTTTTTGGCTAAGGTCACGCTTCTTCTTTGGCTAAAGTCACGCTTGTTCTTTGGCTAAGGTCACGCTTCTTCTTTGGCTAAGGTCACACAATCGTTTTCTGTACATCCAAGAAAAACTGCCCGATTACACTAATCAGATTCTGATTAGAGTTTGATCAGAATTTTATCAGAGTGGGATCAGTTTTTATCGGAGCTGGAGAGGAAAAAAAAAGTTTCTACATGTTGTCAGTCTGTGGAAATCCAAGTGTCGTCTGATGTTTTTCACGGACTTGTAGACCTCCATTGTCGATGTGGATCCAATATTGAGATCAAAATCGGACATGCCACTGCTGTTTTCCTCGGACCACTCTGTCCAAGGAAAAAAAAATCGGACATGTTCACTGCCCTATAGAATAACATGGGTACGAGTGCGATCCGTCAAAACCACAGATGGCACTTGTCCGATTTAAATGGTCGTTTGCATGAGCCCTTTTGGTGACCTTTATCTCTGGGTGGGTTGGTAAAGCCAAATAAAACCCACTTGTTCACGAGTGTTATCTCACTATACAGATAAACAACCATTTATAGCATTTATAGTTCTCATATTTGCAAAATGTAGTAATTTTATTCTACAAGATTCACCCTTTACAGTGGATCTGTCACCAGATTTCACAATACTTACTGCATCCATTATTTATAGATTAGACCAGATCAGACTAATGTACTTAGTTACTTAAAATACATGTCAAAATAGTTGAATATACTTTTATAAAAGTATAACTATATCCTTGCCCAACTAGCTCCTCTGAGAGCTCCTCTGCGTCCCCCCTCTGTGCTGAGATCTCCCACTGCTCAGTACAGGCTGCAGCTGTCAGTCAGGCTAGGTGGGTGGGCAGAGGCCGAATGCACTTGGCCTCTTGAGCGCTCTCCGTTTATCGCTGCGCTCATTAAATCATCCTAATTTAAGAATTATTGAGTCATTCTGACATGGATTTTCAAAGCAAGTACATCAGTAAAGTCAGGCTATAGAGATCCATTTAACAATGCATACGGTTTGTAAGGTGAAATATAGTGACAGATCCGCTTTAACATTTATGTAAGGTCTACTGAAGCAAAATAGATAAATATATCCGATTTGTGTTAAATGTTCATTGCCATTATTTTGCAGGTGTATGAGCACCAGGACGGAAGTAAATCTCTAAAGCTTGGAGACTTTGGACTGGCCACTGTGGTTGATGGACCTCTTTACACTGTGTGTGGAACGCCAACATATGTAGCTCCAGAAATCATTGCAGAGACTGGGTAAGACTTGGTATTCATATATTGTAAAAAACATAGTAAAAATAAATAAAAATATAAGATGTTCTCTGCACGTTGAAAAGTCTAATTTACCAGCAAATTCAGACTGAAACAAGATTTGTCTAATAAGATCACTTGCCAAGGAAATGTGAAAAAATATATCTAAGGAATTAGAATCCTGTATAATTTGTGTTGTAATACTGTAAGAAATCATCCCAGCTAAAGCTGTATTCCCTAATCCCTTCTAGTGTAAGAACAGTACAATGCTTAATCATCTCTGTCTTCCATCTCCAGTCCTCTTCTAGGTGTCCTTAAAAGACTTCGTGAGATTGGGAGAAAAAAATATTTTTTTTTGCAAACAGCGCCACCATTGTCCACAGTTTGTGTCTGGTACTGCAGCTCGCTGTAAATCACGAGCACATTGTTTCTCAATCTGAAACAAAACCACTTTTCTTTGCATAATAATACTCACACATGGCGATTTTTCCGTTTTTTTGCTCCGTTTTTTTCTCTGTGTTTTACAGTACCAGCAAAGTGAATAAGATTTAAAATATCTCATGTACACGATTGATTTTTCCCATGCATTTTTTTAAGCTGCAGCGTGTCAATTCTTTCAGCCTTTTTGCAGTGTTTTTCACCCATTCAAATGAATGCGAAAACGCTCTTAAAACGCCACAAAAAAAGCACCCAAAATGTGCAGATTGTGCTCAGTGTTTTTCCCGCCACTTCACTGTTTTTTTGTGTGCAGAATAACATGTGGACAAAGCACTATATATACCCTTATGCCTCATTAATTTTCCTGGTCCTAAGTGCTGACCAACAACTGATGTAATGTTAGGGCTCTGAGGGGTTTAGGTTAGGGCTCATTCACATGTCAATTTTTCACATATGAGTCACTCGTACCTATGACTGTCTATGGGACTTTTCACTTGTCCGTCATTTTTTGCTAACTGAGTGGTCCATGCAAAATCACGAAGACATGTCCAATATTGATCTGAGCGTCTAATCAAACCCGGCAATGATTGAGGGTCCACTTAAAAAATCAGACTGCACTTGGATGCCATATGAATGCTGTCCGCTTTTCACTGACTGATAGATAGGAGAAAACGGAGAACTGTTTTTTTTCTCATCAGTGAAAAACACTGATGAAACTCTGACCAAACTGTTGAAACTTTGATGGAACTCGGTACGTTTTTCTTGTACTTCGAAAAACTAACATGTGAATGAGCCTTTAGTTGTTTCTCTACCCTCGGCGCATATTCGGTATTCATCCCCATCCCACATGTAGATATATTGGCAGAAGTAGGGTGGTCTGCCTGTCACCCAGTCCCACTGAAGCCCCTATTTCACCAGGTAGGCTCTTTTTCATGTATAAGCCCCGGAGCTCTGATCCACAAAAAAATCCAGATTTGCTACCTCATCAATCTCTGTGATGGTCGCAGTCTCCATTGGTGATTTCATATTTGGTTAGGTCCACGATATGATTATTAGTTGTTTTATTTTACTATTCTTTGAATATTTTTATTCCTTTCTTGTATTTGTCCAGATATGGATTAAAGGTGGATATCTGGGCCGCTGGCGTAATTACTTACATCCTACTTTGTGGCTTCCCTCCATTCCGTGGGTAAGTTTCTTAGTGCAAATATTTCTATGTAAACTGATATATTTGTGGACTTATATAATAGATTCATAATTTCTTCTTTTTTTCTCCTTATTCTCCTTAAAATAACTGTAGACAGTTATTGGGGGCCATATATGTTCTGTAATGTGTCACCCTATAAACCTGGATGACATCTACGATAAGGCCAGGTCCAGACGGGGGAATCTTCTGTACGTGTGCTGTCCGTGTCCACATTGGATAGAACACGGGGCAATGGTACTAATGGCAGCGTGCCACTAGTATCTCCTCAATTTTGGATGAGACTCATCTATTGAAATCTACGGGAGCGCAAAAGCCAAAAAAAAAAAATTGTGAATGCCTCATGGATCATCCATGTTCCATTTGTTTTTTAAGGATAGATTGCAATTAATAACTTTGGAAACTCTATTTGGTCGGGTAATTTTTTTTAACTGCTGATATATAAAAACGGATAGAAACAATGGACATACGGATGGAATTCAGATGACAAAACTGATGAAAAGGGTCCTTTTTCTGGATAAAAACCAGACATTCGCAAGAACCTGGTCAGATAGGGCACACAAAGTTAGGTCCCATTTAGATAAAAAAAAAAATATTTCAAGGGTAGATATTCACTTGGAAGGAACTGTTACTGTCACCATATTTAGGGCTTGTTCACACGAGCATATAATCAGTCCGTGTGCTGTCCGTGTGCACCACAGACCACCCATGGAGTCAGTCACGTCTGCAGTTTGCAGATTGCACTGGCCCGATTTCTGTTACAGCCAATCTAAACCCAGTAAAGCTACATTCACAGCATAACCAACAGCACATCGATCCATAGAGTTTAATGGAGCCAATCACCCATCTGTTTTTTTAACAGATCTGTGTGTCCATTCTGTTAAACTCAGTGCGTATCCTATTTTATCCATTTTTACAAATCAAACTCAGTCATTCAAGTGTATGAGGATCTGTTAAAAAAATATGAAAAATGGAAGACATTACATTACATTGGTTTTACAGACATAATGGCTGATTAGAATATAGAGGCACGTTCACATGCTGCGGCCAAAAAACTGCTGAGATCTTCCATCTGCTCCTTAAAGAGTAACTAAACCTTTCTGATGCTTTTCAATATTTCATTGACCTTATAATTCCAAGCAGGTTAGGGGGGCTCCTGGACCTGAGACCCCCACCGATCGTTAATCCCCCCTCCCCCAATATTTCAGGAGACAGGAGTGAGCACGCACACGGAGTGGGGTACCGATTCAATACAGAGCATAGGCTTCATAGTTTAGTTTGTCTATTGACTCCATACTCCAGGCAGCTTGCGTGCTCAGACAGGAGCTGTGTGCTCCTGTCTGCTGAGCTGCGCTCTCCTGTCTGCTGAGCTGTGCACCTGTGTGCTGAGTTGTGTGTTCCTGTTTGCTGAGCTGCGCACTCCTGTCTGCTGAGCTGCTTGCTCCTGTCTGCTGAGCTGCACGCTCCTGTTTGCGTTCTCCTGTCTGCTGAGCTGGGCTCTCCTGTCTGCTGAGCTGCACTCTCCTGTCTGCTGAGCTGTGCACCTGTGTGCTGAGTTGTGTGTTCCTATTGACTGAGCTCCGCGCTCCTGTCTTCTGAGCTGGGCTCTCCTGTCTGCTGAGCTGCATGCTCCTGTCTGCTGAGCTGTGCACCTGTGTGCTGAGTTGTGTGTTCCTGTTGACTGAGCTCTGCGCTCCTGTCTTCAGAGCTGGGCTCTCCTGTCTGCTGAGCTGCATGCTCCTGTCTGCTGAGCTGCACTCTCCTGTCTGCTGAGCTGTGCACCTGTGTGCTGAGTTGTGTGTTCCTGTTGACTGAGCTCCGTGCTCCTGTCTTCAGAGCTGGGCTCTCCTGTCTGCTGAGCTGCATGCTCCTGTCTGCTGAGCTGCACTCTCCTGTCTGCTGAGCTGTGCACCTGTGTGCTGAGTTGTGTGTTCCTGTTGGCTGAGCTGTGCACTCCTGTCTGCTTAGCTATGCTCTTCTGTCTGCTGAGCTGTGCATCTGGGAGTTTGAGCTAAAACAGCTATTTCTTTGAAAAATTAGGTGATTATTTACGGAGCAGTTGAAAGACTTCAGCGGCTCATCACTGAAGTGGTTTTTGGCCTCTTTGTATCCCTCCAGCCTAAGGTTATGTTATCCCTTGGTGTTTTCCCTGCAAAATTTGTGAAGTAGACAAAACCCAAGACAGAGAGAAAATGAAAACAATACCCTGCTGTAAGTAAATGTAATTGTAAATTTACTTACAGCAGAGTATTTTTTCATTTTGTTTCTGTCTTGGGTTTTGTCTGTTTTATGGCCAGTGTGAACATGCTCCTATTTTATCATGCATACCAACTTGTACTCCAGTTCATTTTTTTTTTGGGCTTAAAATTTCTGAAGTGTAAAAACTGCTGTGGATTTCCCATCGGTGAAGTTACAGATTTTATACATATTTTAGCTGATGCATTAAAAAGGGTGAAATACGCACTGACAACGTCAGCTTTAATTGATATCTTTGAGATTTCTATTCTGCGTCCAATTTCCACAGTGTTTTTTGAGTTTGGGAATGAGATTTAGTTACGTTTTAATCATAACACTAGTTCTGCAATAAGAAATGAATTCGCAAAGGAAAATCTGCTGCATTTACAGTATGGAAGAACATCTCCTTAATCAGGACGTCTCAGTGATATTTACATTACTTAAATGAAGTTGACTGGTAAATAAACAATAAGGGGGTTACACTGTATTACCTTGCAAAACAATGGTGTTGGAAGATGAGTTTCCGTGCACTGACATGAATTTATATTCATTTTGAATTTTCTTTTGTTTGTTCTTTTCTGTTTAAATAAGTAGTGGAGACGACCAAGAAGTACTTTTTGATCAAATCCTAATGGGTCAAGTGGATTTCCCATCACCTTACTGGGATAATGTTTCTGAATCTGCTAAGGTATATACATCTAATTGTATTGTAATATGAGTATTATTTAGGGCTCGTGGAGACGTCCATATTTTCGGTCCAAGTGCGATCCAACAAAACATAGGATCGCACTCGGACCAATTTTATTACATGGGGCTGTATACGTCCTTTTTTTTTTTCTCGCACTGCATCGGTTGAAGGAAAGAATCGATGCATGCCTGAATTGGATCTGATATTCGGATCGCACTCGGCCATGGAAGTTAATGAGTCCATGGAAAACAGCGGACTGCCCTCGGATGATATCTGAGTGCAGTCCGATTTTCACAATGGAGACATTTGTTTTCACTCTTCTCATCAAAATCGGATAACACTTTGATCACATCAGAGTTTGATCAGAGTGTGATTAGCATAATCGGCAAGATTCTGTCGGATGAGAGGATATACACTGGTGTGACCCCAGCCACAGTCGGGGTCGTTTGCCCTTACCACCTACAAGGGTCATTTAGTAGTTTTGCAGAATATTTAGGTTGGGGCTACACGTCAACTTTTACAAATAACAGGCAAAAAAAATGCAACTGGTTTTCACTTTTTTGCCACTTACTTGTCCCAGGACATTACTAGACTCAGTGCGACCACATTCACCGGCATTACGCAATGTAGCAGCACAACAGAGCCACGGCCAAAGTTGTCTTATGGCTTTAGCCTTATATGTCATTGGATATCCTCTTCGGTCATAATGGAAGTTTTTGCTGAATGCACAACTCAAGAGATTTCGTTGTAGGTCAGATGGGAATAATGTTTCAAACTTGCAATGATCCAGTCTTAAAGGGGTTGTCCAACGTTATCATTTTTTATTTATTTTATTATATTTTTTTATTTTTTTAAGCATGGATTGATTAAAAATAATAAGCAAAGGCATATTTACCTTCCAGCACTCCCACTGATCCAGTGCAGGCTGCTCCAGAGTTCTGCTGTATACGGAAGTCACATCACCGCTGCAGCCTGTGATTGGCTGCAGTGGTCAGGTGACTAGAGAAACATCCAATGACACAGTATTCTAGTCACCTGACCGCTGAAGCCAATCACATGGAACAGACACCGCTTCCAGATCTCCAAACTGCCCTGTGCTGGATCAGTGGGGGCTCTGGGAGGTGAGTATGTCTCCGTTTATTAGTTCTACTTAATCCATGTAACATGATTTTTGTGAAGCCGCAGTCAGCGATGGTTTGAATCCATGAAAAACCCATGGGTATAGATCTGTACAGTTCTATTGCTACTATCCGTACACCATTCTCAGACATAGGCAATGCATTCACTACCATATGGTGTCCCCACAATGCTTTCCAAAATGGGACCTACTCAGAAATACAAGGGCATAAATTTCCATGGGTGCTAAATTCGAGATCCGTGCGGCACAGCTCCTGGATACGGCTCTAATGCTTGAGCCATTACTACTGTACAGGAAACTAATGTTGCATGGCTAAGAGGCCTGTTGTGACTAAAATGTCACCAGTTAACTACTGTACAAGAAAAGCAGCAACCGAATCATCGAGTTTTGTGGAATTTTATTTTTGCTTGCCATTTTAGGTTCTTTTTCATCATCCGCTTATAAGAACAGTAAGGAGACAATTGGGAGCGTTAACAATAATCCTCAGCCTATTCATAGCCAATCATCTCAGCCTACCTTGTCTTGTCTCCACTATAATGGTGCACGTCCTTGTGCCGGATATGTATCACTTGTGTAGACAGGTTTAGTAACACTTTTTTTCTTCCTCCATACTTTTTGGTGAGGGTTGTGGCTTTAGCCACTTCTCCCCTTTGTTCCCAACTTTGTTCAAATCAATGTTGCCGGACATCTTCAAAATGGTGACCATCGCATTATTTTGGCATACGAATATAAGCCAATGCTCTCGTGAATTCTGGTGAAGACATGATAGAAATGGATTAGTGATGAGCGAATATGCTGGGATACGGTGTTATATGAGAATGCTCGGGTGCTAACCAAGTGTCTTCGGACGTGCTCGAAAAATATGTTCGACTCCCCGCGGCTGCATGTCTCGCGGCTGCCCGACTGCCGCAACAGATGCAGGAGTTGCCTGTTTGTTAGTCAATCCCTGCATGTGTTGTGGCTGTTGAACAGTCATGAGACATGCAGCCGCAAGGATTCAAACATATTTTTCCAGCACACCAAAGACACTCGGTGTAATGTATGTAGTACAGTTCATATAGCGTCTTGTGCTTGGGTGCGATGAAAACACAGGAGTCACAGGTTTGATATAGAAAAGTCCTGTATTACTTCATACAAGTTGGCAGAAATAGTCACACAGTTTGCAGACACAGAAACAGGAGACACAGCAGGCCAGAGTAATCCAAGCTCAGCAATCACTCTCCAATACAGATTCAGGATCTTCTTCTCTGTTACCGTAAGTCCATGCAAACGTGGGTCTTTCAAAGAGCAGGGTTCAGAGTCCACAAGTGCTTCAGAGTTCCTCAGTAGGAATAGCTGGAGTACAAGGTCCAAGGCTTACAGGAGTCAAGTCACAGGTTCACTGCAGGCTAGATTCTGAAGCACTGATTGCTCAGCTGTGGCTGCTTAAGAAGCAAAGGAGAGAATCAGGGCGGGAACATGCAAGCTGGAAACTCCATTTTGACTGAGGGCAAGATAGCTGCAGCAAGACAGAAAGTAAAATGGCTGACGAACAAACTGAGTTTCAGGAATATATACATAGAACCTTACATTACTCCCCCCTTAAGGACAACCTCCGGATGACCTCAGACCAGGCTTGTGTGGGTACCTCTGATGAAACTGACGGAGCAAGCGAGGAGCATTAACGTTATTGACTGGTTCCCATGAGTTGTCCTCCACTGGGTAGCCCTGCCATTTAATCAGATATTGTAACTGATTTCTATACAACCTGGAATCTAAAATCCTTTCCACCACAAATTCTTCCTGACCATCGACTAGCACTGGGTCAGGGCAAGGAGAGGAACGTCCAGGAAACGTATTGGGTGTCGCAGCCTTTAGTAGGGATACATGAAAGACAGGGTGGATTCTCATAGTTCTGGGCAGTTGAAGACGACAAGCAACGGCACTTATAATTTTACTGATTTTATAGGGTCCAATGTACTTATGTCCCAACTTAGACGATGGAATCCTTAACTTAAGATTTCTGGTTGACAGCCAGACCAAGTCTCCTACCTTGAAAGCTGGTGCAGGTTTACGAAATTTATCTGCTGCTTTCTTGTACCTTTCTTGAGCCGATTCCAGATTTTCCTTTAGAAGATCCATATTCTTCTGTAAAGACGTGATTCTTTCAGCCACTGCTGGTAAAGGCGTTTCTATGGGAAATCGTGGTAGAATGTTAGGATGATAACCTATATTAGAGTAAAAAGGAGACTGTTTAGTGGAGGCACTCTGAGAGTTGTTATACGAGAACTCAGCTAATGGAAGTAGATCCACCCAATCATCCTGTAGGTGGCAGATAAAGCAGCGGAGATACTGCTCCAGGGTTTGATTGGTTCGTTCGGTCTGTCCATTAGTCTGGGGATGAAAAGCAGAAGAAAGGTTTACTTTAATGTCCAATGCTGCACAGAAATTTTGCCAAAACCTAGAAGTGAATTGCACCCCTCGATCCGAAATAACCTCATCCGGTACTCCATGTAAGCGAAACACATCTTTAATCATCAAATCTGATGTCTGTTTTGCAGTGGGTAAGCCGACACAAGGGATAAAATGAGCTGCCTTTGTTAGACGGTCAACCACCACTAGAATGGTGTTCTTCCCCTGAGAGGTTGGTAACTCCACAATGAAGTCCATAGAAATGGATCCCCACGGGCGGGACGGGGTGGGAAGAGGCTGTAACAGACCAGTTGGTGAGGAGCGAGGTGTTTTGCATCTTGCACAGACCTCACATGAAGTGACATAATTCAAAACATCCTTCCTGCAAGTGGGCCACCAAAAGAAACGAGAAAGAAATTCCTGTGTCTTTAGAATTCCTCTATGCCCAGCTATCTTGGAATCGTGAATGAGTTGCAATACTCTTAATCTGACTGTTTCAGGAATATACAGACGTTGTCCCTGAATCCACACACCATTCTTAAAGACAAGACTTACGTCCCTTGGGGGTTGTGCCAAAAAGGAATCCGCATGGTATGCTTCCTTGATGTCCTTAAGTAGGTCTTGATTATGAATTACTCCTAGGAATCTAGAGTCAGGAAGAATAGTCTTAGGAGGAGTAATTGGACGTGTCTCTGCTGAGTAAATCCTAGAGAGTGCATCAGCCTTTCCATTGCGCGATCCTGGTCTATAAGAGATGATAAAATTAAATTGGTTTAAGAAAAGATTCCAGCGAGCCTGGCGAGGAGTCAGGCACTTAGCCGACCTGATAAACTCAAGGTTACGATGGTCTGTCAGGACGACTATTTGCTGTGCAGCTCCCTGAAGAAGGTGTCTCCATTCTTTGAAGGCGGCAATAATGGCCAACAACTCTCTATTGCCCACATCGTAGTTCCTCTCAGCCGAAGACAACTGCTGGGAAAAGAAGGCACAGGGATGCAAGACATTCTTCTCACCTGTTCTCTGAGAGAGTATAGCTCCAACGGCACACCTCTATTATGAAGGCAAGCTCGGGGTTGGGATGTACTAGGATAGGTGCAGTGGTAAATTTATCTTTTAGACGGGAAAATGCTTCCTGGGCTTGGGGAGTCCAGGAAAACCTAGACTCTTTCCGGGTAAGTTGAGTGATAGGTGACACTACCTCAGAGAAATTTCTAATGAAACGTCTATAGAAGTTGGCAAACCCGATGAAGCGCTGTACCTCCTTCACATTTCTAGGACTTGGCCAATCCTTGATGGCTTGGGTTTTGCTTCCATCCATACTAATTCCTTGTGTAGACAGTACATACCCCAGAAATTGAATTTCGGTCCTATGGAATTCACACTTTTCAAGTTTGATGTAAAGATGATTTTGTCTTAGACGTTCCAAGACCATTCTCACATGTCCATGATGTTCCTCTGTGGAGTTAGAAAAAATTAGAATATCATCCAAATAAATTACCACGAATGTATCTAGGAGATCCCTGAAGATGTCATTCACCATGTGTTGGAAAGTGGCTGGGGCGGTACTCAGACCAAAAGGCATAACTAGATATTCAAAGTGTCCATAACGTGACCTGAATGCAGTCTTCCATTCATCCCCAGGTCTAATACGGACTAAGTTATAGGCCCCACGAAGATCTAGTTTAGAAAAAATTTTGGCATGTCGCACTCTCTCCAATAACTCAGGGATTAAAGGCAATGGATAACGGTTTCTAATAGTAACCTTATTGAGTTCCCTATAGTCTACGCATGGTCTCAGAGATCCATCTTTCTTCTTTACAAAGAAGATGGGTGCACCTGCAGGAGATGAAGAGGGGCGTATGAAGCCCTTGGCTAGATTTTCATCTATGTAATCCTTTAAAGCCTTTAGCTCAGGCCCCGCCAGGGGGTAGATCTTACCAAAAGGTATCTCTGCTCCAGGCAATAATTCAATTGGACAATCATATGGACGGTGAGGAGGAAGCTGGTCAGCTTTCTTCTTGTCACATAAATCCACATAGTCCTGGTATACAGCTGGTAGTTCAGGGACTGACATGATTCCTTTAGGAACAGAGCAAGCTGAAACTTTTGGACTCATCTGTTTCTCTGGAAAGTGTAATTCCTTGGTCTCCCAGTTAATGGTAGGATTCTGAGCCTGCAGCCATGGTAGCCCTAGAATAATGGGAAAGTGGGGAGAAGAGATAAGCATAAAGGACAGTTTCTCTTGATGATCTTTACCCATAAGAACCCTCAAAGGCTCTGTTTCCTGATCTACTGGTCCAGAGGTCAGCAGGGAGCCATCCACAGTTTCCATCTGTACTGGAGTAGCCTTCTTCACTGAACGTATTCCCTGTTTCAGAGCAAAGGAGACATCCATAAAATTTCCACTTGCCCCTGAGTCGATCATAGCAGAGCTAGACACCCAAGCTGAGTCAACCCAGAGTTTGATGGAAAGAAAGCAATGAGAATTGTTTTCTTACAACTCAGCTGGGACACCGCTGAGGAAACTTGAAAAATGGCAGCGTTTACACAGTCAACGTCCTCAGAGGTAACGGAGTTTAAGTCCGAGAAATCAAGATCTGTTGCTGCAGATCTCTCTGGAGCCTGAGGCTCGGACCTGACAGATCCCCTCTCGCAACACTCACAATGAATGAGTGCTGCAGTAGTCTTACAAGAACGGCTGGGGCAGTTTATAATGAAGTGCCCTGACTTACCACAATAGAAACATAGATTCTCCTTAAAACGATGTTCCTTGCGTGCATCACTAACCCGTCGTTGTAAAGAATCTACCTGCATGGGTTTAGGTTCAGGTTCCCGTGTAATCCTACTCAAAGGTTCCTTAGCTGGAGAGGAAGGTAGGAAAAGGTTAGTACGATTGCTTTCGAACCATCTCTCTTGCCTGCGTTCAGTCAGACGAGTATCAATACGGATGCAGTAGTTAATAAAGTCACCTAACGCAGTGGGAGGGTTGGCACGAGCAAGTTCATCCTTAATCAGTGGAGATAACCCCTTTCGAAAAATAGATTTTTTGGCGGAACTGTCCCAGGTGGTATCAAGGGCCCATCTCCTGAAATCCAAGGCATATTCAGCTACCGAGTGCTTACCTTGGCGCAAAGCTAACATGGCTGCTTCAGCTGTTGCACCTCGATTGGGGTCATCAAACACCTGCCCCATGGCTGAAATAAAATCATCAAGGTGATTCAAACAATCATCCTCAGTCTCAATCAGAGGGTTTGCCCACATTAAAGCCTTGTTGGTAAGCAACATAATTATAGTAAGCACCTTAGATCGTTCAGTGGGAAATTGTGAAGCATGTGCAGAAAAAAAAAGATTGCATTGATTAATAAATCCCCTGAATTTCTCATGTTCACCGCCAAAACGAAAAGGGGGCAACTTGGGAATCCCAGCACTCGGGGCTACGGCAGGAGCCTGGACTCGCCCCTCTAGAACCTCAATCCTGGCTCGCAAATCCTGGGTAGTCTGTCCAACCACTTGCAAATTGTGATTATTGAGGTCCTGTAGATTTGTAAAACGGGTCTTTATATTCTGCAAATCTGCAAGGATATTATCAGTCACTCCGCAAAGTTCCTTTATGCGGGCCTCCATTTTCCAGATCTTTAAGACAGGATTACTGGAAGAAGAGGAGAGAAAAAAAAAAACAATAGTGTTCACCTGTGGCAACACTGCAGAGAGAAAAAAAAAATTAAGGGAACTGCTCACCTGGAATGGTTGTGAGAAGTCACAACCACTATCATCACAGAAAGTTTCAACCAGACATCTGATATCCAGAGTTACAGCAGACAAAAAAGAGAAAAGAAAGGAAAAAAAACAATAGTGTTTACCTGTGGTAACACTGCAAAAAGAAAAAACTTAAGGGAATTGCTCACCTGGAATGGTTGTGAGAAGTCACAACCACTGTCATCACAGAAAGTACAACCGGACGTCTGATATCCACAGTACAGCAGACACAGCCTTCCAGACCCAGCAGACACTAACGTTTTGGCTTCAGAATCTTGTAATGTATGTAGTACAGTTCATATAGCGTCTTGTGCTTGGGTGCGATGAAAACACAGGAGTCACAGGTTTGATATAGAAAAGTCCTGTATTACTTCATACAAGTTGGCAGAAATAGTCACACAGTTTGCAGACACAGAAACAGGAGACACAGCAGGCCAGAGTAATCCAAGCTCAGCAATCACTCTCCAATACAGATTCAGGATCTTCTTCTCTGTTACCGTAAGTCCATGCAAACGTGGGTCTTTCAAAGAGCAGGGTTCAGAGTCCACAAGTGCTTCAGAGTTCCTCAGTAGGAATAGCTGGAGTACAAGGTCCAAGGCTTACAGGAGTCAAGTCACAGGTTCACTGCAGGCTAGATTCTGAAGCACTGATTGCTCAGCTGTGGCTGCTTAAGAAGCAAAGGAGAGAATCAGGGCGGGAACATGCAAGCTGGAAACTCCATTTTGACTGAGGGCAAGATAGCTGCAGCAAGACAGAAAGTAAAATGGCTGACGAACAAACTGAGTTTCAGGAATATATACATAGAACCTTACACTCGGTTAGCCCCGAGCATGCTCAGATAACACCTTCACCACGCATGTTCACTCATCACTACAACTGATAAAATCAGAAATACTCAAGAGACCATGCAACAGTAGAAATGAAATGTTATCCCTAGAAACATCAATGATTCCTATTACTAATGTAGATGAATTAAATGTGACACGAGAAAGGGCTGCTTGTGATTAGGTAGACATATTATGGCAATGTATATTATAAATGGAGGTTTATCAGTTCTACAATCTCAGTCTGAAAAGTGAAATATTTTACTGTTGATGCCAGGAACAAATCTAGAGTTTTATTTCTAATGATAGGGGAATTTCTATTGAAATAGTCAAGTTATTCCCTAAATGTATAATAATATTACATTGGTAGCATACAGTCAGTACAATTGAGTCTCCTCTTGTTTCTTTTTTCAGGGACTGATCACCATGATGCTACAGGTAGAAGTAGACCAGAGGTATTCTGCTCTGCAGGTTCTGGAACATCCATGGGTCAATGTAAGTGATATGCCAGCTATGATAAGGGGCGTACATCCCATACGGGCAGCCCATGCCTGTCCCTTTTGCTATTGGATAGCAAAAGCCTATAAAAGACTCATCTCTCCAGAAAAACACACTTTTAGCTGACAAAGACAGAGGTGGAGGGAGAATTGGCTCTAAGGGGTATTTGCATTTCCAACATCCTATTCCAATATATAGTAGGTGTGTAATAATAATATTAGCAAATATCTCCAATGAGAAATGTAGTATAGTTCTTCTGATTCACTATGTGTAGGGTATTGCGGTAGTGTCATGATCCAGTCCGGATTTTGAGTCCTGTCTTCCCTTTTTCCGGACTGATCATGTCTAGGGTTAACTTTGCCTGGCCTCGTTTTGGGTTCAGGTCTGCTATTTCTTCCTGCTGCGTCCTGAAGGCCATGTCAGTTATGTTTTCTGCCTACGGCGTGAGTATCTGACTCTGGTAGTACCCTGATTTGTCCTGCTGCACTTTCTGACCTTGCTAGTGTCTGTTCCTCCGTCTCTGCCCGTCCTGTCTTAGTGTTTCCTGATTGCTTTTGGATTTCTCAGTGTTTGACTCGGCTTTGACTCTGACTTGACTTTGCCTCTTGTCCCTGGTACTTCTGCCTTTTGTCTGGTTTTGACCCTTTAGCTCTCCACTGACTCTGTGCTTGTCTTTTCCCTTTGTACTGCGTGATGGTCTAGGTTTTGACTCGGCTTGTTTGACTATTCTGCTGCCACCTGGTGGTAGCTTCGCTGCAGCACTGCAGGTTTGCTCTTGCAGTCTTGTTACCATCCTTTCACTCTATCGCCATCTAGTGGAGGTTGCAGTTACCTGCATAGCTGCAGCGTGACAGGTAGCTTAGGTATTCATGGGTATAACTACTAACAACTAGCTGTCACTTTATGAGTGGCTGTAAACATGGATACATAGTTAATCAGAAGTACTATAATACATTTCTAATTGGAGGTATTTGCTAATTCCATTATTATTACACCTGCTATGTATTGGGATAGGATCTTGGAGATGGGAACACTCCTTTAAAGAAGACCTGTCATGGGTAAGAAGTGGCCTTTTTGTGCTTATTTTATTCCTGCTGTTTTCCTGATTAGTCCATTTTTTCTTTTTTAAATCTGCCATACAGCTCCAGAAGGATGGTGTTTATTTATTTAATGCTGCTTTTTATGATGGCTCACCGGGAAATAATGCAGAGCAGCCTAAAGACATGCCTCGAGAAAGTAATGTGAGCCACGCTCCATTGGTAATGACTATAAAAATTAACACTAAAAGAAAATGCCTGTATCTCTAGAACTGTAGGCTATAGATTAAAAAAAAGGATAAAAAATAGCATTAAAAATATGATCACTTTTGACCCAGTGACAGGTTTTCCTTAAAGGTTGTGGAGATGAAAACAAGAACTAAGTTCTTCGGTCCAAGATGGCAAAACTCAGAACAAAAATAAAAAAAGCCCCTATTATGGTGGCAGATACCATTCTGACTGATAGTAAAGGTATAAAAAACAATTATTTTCAACATTCTGACCATAGCTGGAATGGTGAGTCCTTATCAATGTTTCCAGTAGTCCATTCAATGACTGAAAAGTTCACAGTATTGATTTCCATTGAAATCAGTCTGTGCTGTAGTCAGAGCACTGCAGTTGCTCTCACATGATGGCTTCTACAAACTCGTATTCTTTGGCGAAGAAATAACATAGATGAGCATGTCTGAAATTCAGATGTCCGTGATCAGGCATTGCAATACACTTGGAACGTTGTGTATTGTCCTCATTTCTGACTATATGCCTTTCTACTAATTTATCATTATCCAATCTTCCCAGGATGATGGTCTGCCTGAAAATGAGTATCCATTGTCGGTGGCTGGGAAGATCAAGAAACATTTCAACACAGGTCCAAAGCCGAACAGCACCACTGCTGGAGTCTCCGTCATTGCAGTAAGTCACTTGCCTACTCCTACGACAATCACTCCCACGTTGTACAGCCCTATACCGCATGTTTGTGTGATAACGTAGGACTAATGAGATACACTATTACTAGATAAGGCTGTAGTGATTAGTGTATCTGTACATCATTAGTTTTAAGATTTTGTGTATCAAGATGTAGACAAAGCTCTGCAAACTATAGGAGTAAACCTGAGCTTAAAGGGAATCTGTCAGCAGGTTTTTGCTGCCTCATCTGAGCGCAGCGTAATGTAAGTAAAGAGAAGCTGAATCATGCGATGTATCACTTAGATTACTGGGTGCAGCCATTCTGAGACAAATGGAGCTTTAGATTTGGAATGAAACAGAGCTGAGAAATCTAACCCCGCCCTCACCATGCTCTATATGTACAAAGTCCATAGACAGTGAGCTGCTTATCACAGTAGGGGGCATGTCGGTCTAGTCCAGCAATGTTAATCTCTTAGTGATAAATCCTTCACAGTTAGTAAACAACAGCACTGACTGTGACAAGTGACACATCCCTGAATTCTGAATTTCATCCTCTATCTCCTGCTGTTTTCAGATTACATAGCAAAAACCTGCTGACAGATTCCCTTTAAGACATCTTTTAACTGGGAACTATTGACATATTTAGGCTATTAGTTTGGATATAAGCACACTAGGAGCTTCACAATATATCGATTACATAGCGATTAGGCTAATAATATACTAGATACAGTGGATATATATCTGTATAATAAAATCATATTGTTCCCTTTAGATGGTAGTTTTAAAATGAGAACATAACAATAAGCTTAATAAAACATATATGTAGCAGGTAGTGATTTATTTCTATGATTCACAGTAATATGGGTAGGATGATTGGACTTTTTGCTATCCACAGAGTATAGTAACATATAGAAAAGCTCCATATTCCCATAAGAAGAACACTCTCATACTTATACAGGCTATGGAGATATGTATCAACATGCGTTACTGCCACCATATTCAGGACGTCACATGTATAAAGTGTACTGAGCGGGCATCAAAAACATCCTTCCAGTTAAGATAAAACTTGTCAAAATTTACAGCCATTAAAAACATTTATTCTGGACAACACTATTCATCCATTGCTCCCCAGAGCGAGAAGGACAGATTAACACCATTTTCTTAAGAGAAAGAAATCCTATCGGAATATATTCCACTTTAGATGGCAATATGTCTAGAAAGTCAGGTAAGACACTGTCGCCAGAGATACAATTATTATCAGTGCTTATTATTGCCCTGCGGGAAGGGAACGCTCATAAAGATGTTACTCTTGAGATAATCCGTGTATCCTACAGAAATCTTAACTAGTAATACACAAGAGCATAACAAGCATCAATTGAAATCAATGGACCAATTATCCTGGTTATATATATATATATATAATAATAATAATAATAATAATCTTTATAATAATAATAATAATAATCTTTATTTTTATATAGCGCTAACATATTCCGCAGCGCTTTACAGTTTGCACACATTATCGTCGCTGTCCCCGATGGGGCTCACAATCTAGATTCCCTATCTGTATGTTTTTGGAGTGTGGGAGGAAACCGGAGTACCCGGAGGAAACCCACGCAAACACGGGGAGAACATACAAACTCCTTGCAGATGTTGTCCTAGGTGGGATTCGAACCCAGGACTCCAGCGCTGCAAGGCTGTAGTGCTATCCACTGAGCCACCGTGCTGCCCTTATATATATATATATATATATATTACTGTATAAATGTAGTCTTTTTACCCAAGTGGGCATGGTCCTCTGCTCCTCTCTGTGAGTGTCTTCTTGAGAATCACATCTACTTCGCTAGGAAGACTGGATTTATATACAGGGAAGAGGGAGCCATGCCTCAGTAACAGACAGGTGCGAGAACAAAAGCAAAACAATGTCAGATTGAGAACAGGGGCAATTAGGTAAAAAATAGCATATTTATGGCCAGTGTCAGGAACTTGACTGTCCACCCAGAACTCAGCCCTCTCTTCCAATTTCTCCTCCCTTTACTTCTACTGAATTGGATTTACAGCACCATGGGGATTTATGGAGCTGTAAGGTTAGCTCAGTAGAAGCTTCATGGATATAAGAGTCACTGGTGTATAATATGGACGGTTAAACACCAGTACAAAATACCTGAATGGGTTAGACCTAAGTCTCGCAAAATCTGTAGCAAAGTTGGCCAAATCTGTAAATACACAAGTATCATATGTGTATGGGGGGCTCCTGATCCTCCTCCAAATGATGATATTGGAGAAGATAAAGATCGGGCATGTTGAATTTCAGCATGTCTGATGCTTTGTTTTCTGGTTAGAAAAGCTTCAGGCAGAGCCGTGTGCTGAGTAGGTCAAGAGGAATGGCTGTCGGCCAACAGCTATTGAAGTTTTGGACCTGTGAGAATAGCCATAATGTTACCGTAGCCATAAAACCAAGGCCCCCCTTTTGGAAAAGGGCAAAAACTAAATTAATAGGTTGATCTAAACACTTGGGCATTATCCTATGTCTTCCAATCATCTCCAGAGGTGTCTAGGACTATTCAAGTAGCAGATCCAACTCTTGGATGAGAACATGACTGTTGACCCTAAATGTTTAACGTTCCCCCGGCTGCTGATGTTAATGATAGATGTGCTATTGCTGTTACCCCCTTATGAATGTGGGCTGTGCGTATTGACCCTGCCATGTAGATAGAAGAACATCATTATTATTATTATTATTATTATTAGCAATGCTTTTTTGATTTTATTATGGAAGCATGAATCTTACCTGTTCTCATGATTTTATTTCTTTTGAGTTGTTGGCTTTCTACTTACCTTAGTACTATGCACATTTTCTTACTTGCATGCGTTTTCAGCGATTTCTCTGCCAGTTATTCTTTGCACACATGCACATTGCATAGTCTCTGCTCATTGCTCATATGTATTATGTTGTCATTGCTCACATGGATAACAAAGGCAGCAGCACTCTGCAGCACATCCAAGGACCGCCAGCACGCTTGTCCATGAAAGGGATTGGGCAATTCCTTCCTAACTTTCTAACGATCCAGTTTTACATTTGTTTTTCCTTTTCCTTGTTCTTTTTATGTTCTTGCTAGCCTGTCGAGTGCTGTAGTACGGATCAACGCTGTGGTATTGAAGCGAGCATCCCACAGTATTGATCTTATTAACCAAGGATTATCATAAACTGCTTATAATACGGAGAAAACATTTTATTTTACTGCTGATGGACACATTTTCATCATTGGCTTATTTCAGGGCTAGTGGACATTTTGTGTGTTAATGTACATGGCATTATTCAGCACCTTTTTAGTTACAATATTGTTATAAATCAACATAAAAAGATAATTAACTTCTTAAATACATTGCAATATATATCTAGTATCGACCCTGGGCTACAATCTGTATTTTATTCGAATCACAATTCCACTGGTCGCTACTGGAAACTGTCAGCAAGCTGGCAACAGCGCAATGGGAAAAGCCATGTTCCCATGTAGAGTAAATGCTGTATTTTTTGGGCATGGGCTGCTTGCTGTAGCTTTGATAAAATCACTGTTTTATCAGCAGGAGATTATCACTAGAGGACTAGTAAACCTGCTGCCACATACAGTTATATGAAAAAGTTTGGGCACCCCTATGAATCTTAAGCTTAATGTTTGATAAAAATTGGTGTTTTTGCAACAGCTATTTCAGTTTGATATATCTAATAACTATTGGACACAGTAATGTTTCTGCCTTGAAATGAGGTTTATTGTACTAACAGAAAATGTACAATCTGCATCCAAACAAAATTTGACAGGTGCATAAGTATGGGCACCTCACCAGAAAAGTGACATTAATATTTAGTAGATCCTCCTTTTGCAAAAATAACAGCCTCTAGTCTCTTCCTGTAGCTTTTAATGAGTTCCTGGATCCTGGATGAAGGTATTTTTGACCAATCCTCTTTACAAAACAATTCCAGTTCAGTTAAGTTTGATGGTCGTCGAGCATGGACAGCCCTCTTCAATGATCCCACAGATGTTCAATGATATTCAGGTCTGGGGACTGGGATGGCCATTCCAGAACATTGTAATTGTTCCTCTGCATGAATGCCTGAGTAGATTTGGAGCGTTGTTTTGGATCATTGTCTTGCTGAAAGATCCATCCCCTGCGTAACTTCAACTTTGTCACTGATTCTTGAACATTATTGTCAAGAATCTGCTAATACTGAGTGGAATCCATGCGTCCCTCAACTTTAACAAGATTCCCGGTGCCGGCATTGGCCACACAGCCCTAAAGCATGATGGAACCTCCACCAAATTTTACTGTGGGTAGCAAGTGTTCTTCTTGGAATGCTGTGTTTTTTTGACGCCATGCATAACGCCTTTTTGTATGACCAAACAACTCAATCTTGGTTTCATCAGTCCACAGGACCTTCTTCCAAAAAGAAATTGGATTCTCCAAATGTGCTTTTGCATACCTCAGCCGACTCTGTTTGTGGCGTGCTTGCAGAAATGGCTTCTTTCGCATCACTCTCCCATACAGCTTCTCCTTGTGCAAAGTGCGTTGTATAGTTGACCGATGCACAGTGACACCATCTGCAGCAAGTTGATGCTGCAGCTCTCTGGAGGTGGTCTGAGGATTGTCCTTGACGGATCTCACCATTCTTCTTCTCTGCCTTTCTGATGTTTTTCTTGGCCTGCCACTTCTGGCCTTAACAAGAACTGTCCCTGTGTTCTTCCATTTCCTTACTATGTTCCTCATAGTGGAAACTGACAGTTAAATCTCTGAGACATCCTTCCCCTTATCAACTATGTTGAATAATCTTTGTTTTCAGATCATTTGACAGTTGTTTTGAGGAGCCCAGGATGCCACTCTTCAGAGGAGATTCAGACAGGAGAACAACTTGCAAGTGGCCACTTTAAGTAGCTTTTCTCATGATTGCATACACTTGGCTATGAAGTTCAAAGCTCAATGAGGTTACAAAACCAAAAAAAGTGCTTTAGTAAGTCAGTAAAAAGTAGGTAGGAGTATTTAAAACAAGAAAATGATAAGGGTGGCCATACTTATGCACCTGTCAAATTTTGTTTGGATGCAGATTGCACATGTTCTGCTAGTACAATAAACCTCATTTCAAGGCAGAAACATTACTGTGTCCAATAGTTATCAGATATATCAAACTGAAATACCTGTTGCAAAAACACCAATTTTTATCAAACATTAAGCTTAAGATTAATAGGGGTGCCCAAACTTTTTCATATAACTGTAGTCCTCTGCATTCATGGGCTATGTATAACCCCACCTCTACCACTGATTGGCTGCTTTTTAAGTACACTGTACATAGGCGCAAAGTCACCAATCAGTGGTGTGGGCGGAGTTACACAGAGCTCAGCATTCAGCGAACTGCTAGGTCTGCAGCAGATAAACAGTGGTTTAATCAAAACTACAGCAAGCAGCCCAGTAAGAGACACTTCACTGAATTGAGGGTCTCTGTCTCTACATTATACTATCTTACTGCTCTCAGATGGGGTAGCAAAATCCTGGTGACAGGTTCCCTTTAACCGTTCAAGTTAAGTTGATATTATTACACTGCAGATATGAGCGTTTAGTGCGTATCCTCACTATTCCAAAAAGCGCAGCGTCTATCCGTTCCAGCAAAGTGGATGGGATTTATAGAACTCTCCTGCCCGCTGTGCTTATTTTATGCAGTGTAAATTGACCTGCGGGGCGTGTTTCAAATACCCACAGAAGACAATTAAATGCGAAAAATCCGCAGATAAAAAAACACATGTGCATTTTAGTGGGTTTCTGTTGTATCAGTAAAGTTTTGTTAAAACTAAAAATCAGCAAGTATCGAAAACAAAGCAGCTGTATTTAAACGATCAGAAATCAAAAAGAGACAAAAAAACACAGCATCAAAAACACTATAAAAGCGCACATTAAAAAAACGCAAGTAATTTATCTAATAGGTGAAAATCAGCAAAATAAAAAACCTCACTAAATGCTCATTGTGCAAACATAGCCTAAAAAAGCTGCATCAAACCCGTACCAAATAACTTCTCTAATAAAGCGAAAAACTAATCAAAAAACAAAACAAAATCGCAGATTGCAATTGCATATTTTGGTGCTGACTCCTCTGGAAAAAACATTGTCTAAAAAAATGGTCCATTTACACTACATACTTGTGAACATGGTCTTAATGTTCATTTACAAAAAGAAAAACAGAACTGACCAGCACCTCCTGGCAAAATTAATGCAATGTGGATGGGAGCAAGTGGCTGTGACTCCAATAGTAAAACACTCATTACCAATTATCAGCCCATATAAACATGCCAGTGAAAAAATGATTATCAGCGGCACATCGCCCCATGTATATAGGAGAGGTGCTGCCAATCCTGGCTGAGAACACAATCCTCGTATTAGGGTATGTTTCCACGATAAGGAAACACTCCGGATTTGCTGCGTGTTTGGCGCTGTGCGTTGGCGCAGCGCCAAACACGCAGCGTCCAGATGTTACAGCATAGTGGAGGGGATTTCAAGAAATCCCGTCTCCACTATGCGTAAAAATACGCAGGCGGAAGACCTGCGTTTCCGGACATGCGGCGCGTCTTTTCAGACCGCAGCATGTCCTAGCGTCTTGCGGCAGCCCTGCGCTCTTTCCGGATGTGTTCCGGAGGTGTCCTGAACACATCCGGAAAGAGCGCGCGTCAAAAAGTGGGCGGGGCTTTGGGCGGTGCGGAATTTCCGCTCCGTCCAAAGCGCTGTGGTTCCGGACCGTGGAACCACAGCCTTAGTGAGTCTGCCTCTCTGAATGCACCATTAGAGTTTTCCCACAACAGATTAGTCAATGAGTCTCTGAACTATAGCAGAGGCTGTAACTGAGAATCAGTATAAGGGCTCATACCCACTGCAGACAAAAACGGACGACTGCAAGCCGATAAAAAATCGGATTGCAATCGGACCAATGTTATTTAATAGGGGACTTCTCATTTGCGATTTTTTTTTCTCAGCTGTAATCGATCTGAGGGCACCTTTCCACTTGCGAGAAATACGTCCGATTCTCGCATGTGAACTCTCAGCTCTGGCGCCGGCATTCGGGAGTGGAGCGAGCAGCTGCATACAAATACATGCAGCCGCTCGCTCCACTCCCGAGTGCCGGCGCCAGAGCTGAGAGTTCACATGCGAGCATCACACGACTTCCTCGCATGTGAGTATGAGCCCTGAGAAAAAAATCGCAGCATGCTGCGATTTGCAGCGATTTTGGCATGATAATCGCTAATGCAAGTCAATGGATGCGATAAAAAATTGATAGTTGTCAAATTGACAGCTCTCAATTATTAACTTAAAGTCACCTTTTAATAGCAAGGTGGCTTTAACCCATTATTAACCCATTCGCCACCGCTACAAGGCTAAGTGCCAGAAAGGGCGAATCTAATAATAGATTTGCCTTTTCTGGGGTGGCTGGGGGCAGATGTTAATAGCCAGGAGGGGCACAAAATAAATGCACCCTCCGTAGGCTATTATTATCTGCCCCCACTCGCTGGCTTTGTCTGTCTGGTTGAGAAAATAGTGCGGGAGCCAACGCATTTTTTTCCAACAAATTTACACCTTTAATTAACCCCTAGCTGTAAGAAATTTTGCACACATACACTCATGTCATTGTTAGTGAAAACCATATATAAAACTACATGAAATGACATGGTTAACTGTATGTAAACCATGTGTCATTTCATGTCGGGTCTGAAATGTCACAAAAGCTGGCAATTGAATTAGCGGCTATTACAGTATGTAGAAGTGTATGACATATATATATATATATATATATATATATAGTATATACAGTACAAACCAAAAGTTTGGACACACCTTCTCATTCAAAGATTTTTCTGTATTTTCATGACTATGAAAATTGTAGAATCACACTGAAGGCATCAAAACTATGAATTAACACATGTGGAATTATACATTACACTTTACAAAAAAGTGTGAAACAACTGAAAATATGTCTTATATTCTAAGTTCTTCAAAGTAGCCACCTTTTTCTTTGATTACTGCTTTGCAGGCAGAAAAGGTGAACGGCTGGACTCTACATGCCTGGTTCCCACCGTGAAGCATGGAGGAGGTGGTGTGATGGTGACACTGTTGGGGATTTATTCAAAATTGAAGCGGTGAGCGGTCCAGCTCACCCCAAACCATCTCGATTGGGTTCAGGTCTGGTGACTGTGGAGGACAGGTCATCTGGCGTAGTACCCCAACACTCTCCTTCTTGGTCAAATAACCCTTACGTAGCCTGGAGGTGTGTTTGGGGTCATTGTCCTGTTGAAAAATAAATGATGGTCCAACTAAACGCAAACCGACGGAATAGCATGCTGCTGCAAGATGCTGTAGTAGCCATGCTGGTTCACTATGCCTTCAATTTTGAATAAATCCCCAGCAGTGTCACCAGCAAAGCACCCCCACATCATCACACCACCTCCTCCATGCTTCACGGTGCGAACCAGGCATGTAGAGTCCATCCGTTCACCTTTTCTGCGTGCAAAGCAGTAATCAAAGCAAAAGGTGGCTACTTTGAAGAACCTAGAATATAAGACATATTTTCAGTTTGTTTCACACTTTTTTGTAAAGTGTAATGTATAATTCCACATGTGTTAATTCATAGTTTTGATGCCTTCAGTGTGATTCTACAATTTTCATAGTCATGAAAATACAGACAAATCATTGAATGAGAAGGTGTGTCCAAACTTTTGGTCTGTACTGTATATATATATATATATATATATATATATATATATATAACTATTTGCTTTTTGTGTACATTTTTTTTTACAAAGTGATTTTTACATGACTTTTTACATAGAGAGAACTGCTCTATGTAAAACGTCATGTTAAAATCGCATTGCATACAGATGGAAAACGGATGGAGTGATTAAAAATCGCATACAAATCGCATGACAATCGCATGACAATTGCAAATATTCGGACCGTTATTTCCATCCAGAAAACGGATAGTTTTTTTTTTTCCACAAATGGGTATGAGCCCTAAGGCTGTGGTCACACTTGCGAGTGGGATGCGAGAAACTCGCACGAGTCTCTCTCATCAATACCCGGCACTGCCGCCGGCACTCAGGACCGGAGTGTGCGGCTGCATGTATTTCTATGAAGCTGAACGCTTCAGTCCGAGTGCCGGCGGCAGTGCCGGGTATTGAGGCGAGTTTCTCGCATTGCACTCACAAGTGTGACCTCGGCCTAAGGCTGGAGTCACACTAGCATATGGCATCTAATGCGAGAGCATCAGATGCGATATGCTAATGACCCTCGGCTCCTGCTCTGCTGCGTGAGGGAGCCGAGCGTCATGCTACTGTGCTCCGAGCCTCTCACACAGAGCGGATCGGAGCACAGCTGTGGAGGAGGCAGAGAAAGTTATTTCTCCATCTCCTCCACTGCCGGCGTCAGTGTATATCTCACCATACTTGGATGATATCCGAGCGATGTGCGTTGTGTCACTCACAACCATAGACTTATATAGGTGCGAGTGAGCCGAGACTCGGTGCCAATTGCAGCATGCTGCGATTGTTCTCGCATGCTGATTTGGCATGAGAAAATAATGGCAGATTTATTGCATAGCATCAGGCCGTATTTATCGGTAGTGTGACTTCGGTCTAAGGCTACGGTCACACTTGCGATGATTCTCACTCTCGAGAGAATCCGATCGATTAAGGTAATGACACTGATCAGAGTTTGAGCCGAGTGTCAGTTGACTGTGATCACAGGTGAGGAGAAGACGGAGAACTTAATTTCTCCATCTTCTTTATCGTCTGTGGCTGCGTAAATTGGACTCCACTTGGATGTCTGATGTTTTCCACGCACCCATAGACTTGAATAGGTGAGTAGCATCCAATATGCACAGCAACTCCCAGTACACTGTGATTTTTTTCTCATGCCGAATCAGCATGAGAAAAAAAAAACGCCTATCAGCACTGCCCCATAGAATAACACTGGTGCGAGTGTTGTCTGATAAAACATCAGATGGCACTAATCCAATGTATGCGAGCCCTTAAGATAAAGAATTCAGTTTATGCCCAAACTTACTCGACAGTTTATGTACAAGCTGAAGTCTATGTACCACCGTAACAGTGTTACGAGGCGAGCATGCGCTTCAAGACATGGCAGACTCAAACAAACAATAGGATTTAAAATGATAACTAAATGGGGTATACTTCTCAATCTCTGGGGATCCAACCACGGGAACCCCCACTGACCCTGAGAACTGGGACTCTGAAGAGCATCATGTGAATGGAGCGGAGGTCAATCATGCACACTACCACTCACTCTTAATGGGACCACCAAAGATAGCCGAGCACTAATAGTAGTGCCGCTTTACTGGTGAAACAGCTGTTTTTCTGAAAAATGAAGCAAATGTGTAAGGAGCAGTTAAATCTAAGCCTCCGCATGTGGACTCAGCCGTATGGTAGATGACTTACAATTAGGGCCATAAGAAAATAACCCCCTTCAGAGAGGAAGAGGACTGATCTCTAGCGCCACCTAATGGATGAAGCAATCCTAAAAGTCAATATCGACCATTTAACGAGCCTTGAGGCGCATTGCATGGCCTCTAAGTCTCCTTACATTCTGGCTTGGCATTCTCCAGAATGATAAACATTACCCCTTAGAATCCCAATTAGGGCCACATTAACACATTTAACTAGCTTTTTCGGGTCTGGGGTTATAGATACATTAAAACTGTCCCCATGAAACGTCAAACAGTTACATTTGATCATATAGTTGGTTATTTTAAAGTGTCCTTTCACCTTTTAATTACATATTAGTATTTTATGTAAAAATCCCTTTTATGCATAGACTACATGGAGTAAAATGCCCAGTCTGCATAAATACTGTAAACGTTGGGCAGTTCATCGTGCAGCAGTGTGAATGGTGACCTTTAGCTCATGTTCTGGGAATAAGCTATTTGTAGCAGATGTGCATCTGTCAGCCCCAGACAATGTCAGACACAGTCGGTATCATTGTAACTAAAGTCACTGCTGGTAGCAATTACAGCTTCTGCTGGATTACCAGGCACATTGTAACTTAATACTGTACAGTCTACATTCATTATCAGACGCTGCTGGATTCATGAAAGCCATAAATTGACACATTCCATTGAAGACATCCTGCAGTTGTACATCAGTCGTGAACCCCTTTACTACCATCGGGGTCAGCACAGAAAGGAACCTCAAAGATCTGTATTCATTATGTGAGCAGCAAGGAGGATAGTAATTGGGAAAAAGCAAATGATAGTGAAAACAGTAAAGAAAGGGAAATTATAGTGAATGTAGTCATCTACTGAATGGCGTGGACTGCACAGCGGTTTGACAATCGTCAGACATAATTCAAGATCAATTTAATTTTCCTAAATGTGAAAGAAAATCACCAGAAGATGGAGATGGGAGATCTGTAGAGTTCAATCCACGACCTAAAAGTTATAGAAACAAGACAATTAGAACATAAAAAATAATCGTAAACTATAATATGCCTCTCCTCATGTTAATAAGGTATTCATTCATATGCATATGTGGAAGTTTTAAAGGGTTGTCCCTTTACAGAAAATATTTACCTGCCGGCCCAGTTCATTGTAAAAAAAACAAACGGTGCCTTACTTACCCTTTATGGCTCTAGCACTGCTTTTCCGACGCTGCTCCGCTGATTGCATATAGGCTGCTGTGATGACGGCACGTAGATAGCGCTGCAGCCCAGGTCACTGTAGAAGGCATTAGCTCAGTGATTAGCTACAGCGCTGATGACATGATGTCACCACTGCAGCCAAACAACAGAGACAGAATAGCTCCAGAGACACAGTGCTGCACTTCTAAAAGGGGACAACCACTTATTCCACAATAAGTTATTGCGGAACTTTAAGACACCATACTACTTCCATTCCTAGGTTTGAATTGCAGCACAGTATTTATACAGTGATGTCACAGTACAGGTATAATACACACAGTGATGTCACAGTACAGAGATAATACACACAGTGATGTCACAGCACAGGTATAATACACACAGTGATGTCACAGTACAGAAATAATAAACACACTGATGTCACAGTACAGAGATAATAAACACAGCGATGTCACAGTACAGGGATAATAAACACAGTGATGTCACAGTACAGAGATAATAAACACAGTGATGTCACAGTACAGAGATAATAAACACAGTGATGTCACAGTACAGAGATAATAAACACAGTGATGTCACAGTACAGAGATAATAAACACAGTGATGTCACAGTGCAGAGATAATAAACACAGTGATGTCACAGTACAGGGATAATAAACACACTGATGTCACAGTACAGAGATAATAAACACAGTGATGTCACAGCACAGTGATAATAAACACAGTGATGTCACAGTACAGAAATAATAAACACAGTGATGTCACAGTACAGAGATAATAAACACAGTGATGTCACAGTACAGAGATAATAACACAGTGATGTCACAGTACAGAAATAATAAACACAGTGATGTCACAGTGCAGAGATAATAAACACAGTGATGTCACAGTACAGAGATAATAAACACACTGATGTCACAGTACAGAGATAATAAACACACTGATGTCACAGCACAGTGATAATAAACACAGTGATGTCACAGTACAGAGATAATAAACACTCTGATGTCACAGCACAGAGATAATAAACACAGTGATGTCACAGCACAGTGATAATAAACACACTGATGTCACAGTACAGAAATAATAAACACAGTGATGTCACAGTACAGAGATAATAAACACAGTGATGTCACAGTACAGAGATAATAAACACTGTGATGTCACAGTACAGAAATAATAAACACAGTGATGTCACAGTACAGAGATAATAAACACACTGATGTCACAGCACAGTGATAATAAACACAGTGATGTCACAGCACAGTGATAATAAACACAGTGATGTCACAGCATAGTGATAATAAACATTGTGATGTCACAGCATAGTGATAATAAATACAGTGATGTCACAGCACAGAGATAATAAACACAGTGATGTCACAGTACAGAGATAATAAACACTGTGATGTCACAGCATAGTGATAATAAATACAGTGATGTCACAGCACAGAGATAATAAACACAGTGATGTCACAGTACAGAGATAATAAACACACTGATGTTACAGTACAGAGATAATAAACACACTGATGTCACAGTACAGAGATAATAAACACAGTGATGTCACAGCAGAGTGATAATAAATACAGCGATGTCCCAGTACAGGTATAATAAACACAGTGATGTCACAGTACAGAGATAATAAACACAGCGATGTCACAGTGCAGAGATAATAAACACACTGATGTCACAGTACAGAGATAATAAACACAGTGATGTCACAGTACAGAGATAATAAACACAGTGATGTCACAGTACAGAGATAATAAACACAGTGATGTCACAGTACAGAGATAATAAACACACTGATGTCACAGTACAGAGATAATAAACACACTGATGTCACAGCACAGTGATAATAAACACAGTGATGTCACAGTACAGAGATAATAAACACTCTGATGTCACAGCACAGAGATAATAAACACAGTGATGTCACAGCACAGTGATAATAAACACACTGATGTCACAGTACAGAAATAATAAACACTGTGATGTCACAGTACAGAGATAATAAACACAGTGATGTCATAGCACAGTGATAATAAATACAGCGATGTCCCAGTACAGGTATAATACACACAGTGATGTCACAGTACAGAGATAATAAACACAGTGATGTCACAGCACAGTGATAATAAACACACTGATGTCACAGTACAGAAATAATAAACACAGTGATGTCACAGTACAGAGATAATAAACACAGTGATGTCACAGCACAGTGATAATAAACACAGTGATGTCACAGTACAGAGATAATAAACACTGTGATGTCACAGTACAGAAATAATAAACACAGTGATGTCACAGTACAGAGATAATAAACACACTGATGTCACAGCACAGTGATAATAAACACAGTGATGTCACAGCACAGTGATAATAAACACAGTGATGTCACAGGACAGTGATAATAAACACAGTGATGTCACAGTACAGAGATAATAAACACTGTGATGTCACAGCATAGTGATAATAAATACAGTGATGTCACAGCACAGAGATAATAAACACAGTGATGTCACAGTACAGAGATAATAAACACACTGATGTTACAGTACAGAGATAATAAACACACTGATGTCACAGTACAGAGATAATAAACACAGTGATGTCACAGCAGAGTGATAATAAATACAGCGATGTCCCAGTACAGGTATAATAAACACAGTGATGTCACAGTACAGAGATAATAAACACAGCGATGTCACAGTGCAGAGATAATAAACACACTGATGTCACAGTACAAAGATAATAAACACAGTGATGTCACAGTACAGAGATAATAAACACACTGATGTCACAGTACAGAGATAATAAACACAGTGATGTCACAGTACAGAGATAATAAACACAGTGATGTCACAGTACAGAGATAATAAACACAGTGATGTCACAGTACAGAGATAATAAACACAGTGATGTCACAGTACAGGGATAATAAACACAGTGCTGTCACAGTACAGAGATAATAAACACACTGATGTCACAGTGCAGAGATAATAAACACAGCGATGTCACAGTACAGGGATAATACACACAGTGATGTCACAGTACAGGGATAATATACACAGTGATGTCACAGTACAGGGATAATAAACACAGTGCTGTCACAGTACAGAGATAATAAACACACTGATGTCACAGTACAGAGATAATAAACACAGCGATGTCACAGTACAGGGATAATACACACAGTGATGTCACAGTACAGGGATAATATACACAGTGATGTCACAGTACAGAAATAATAAATACAGTGATGTCACAGTACAGGGATAATAAACACAGTGATGTCACAGTATAGAGATAATAAACACAGTGATGTCACAGTACAGAGATAATAAACACACAGTGATGTCACAGTACAGGGATAATATACACAGTGATGTCACAGTACAGAAATAATAAATACAGTGATGTCACAGTACAGGGATAATAAACACAGTGATGTCACAGTATAGAGATAATAAACACAGTGATGTCACAGTATAGAGATAATAAACACAGTGATGTCACAGTACAGAGGATAATAAACACAGTAATGTCACAGTACAGAGATAATAACAGTGATGTCACAGTGCAGAGAATAATAACACAGTGATGTCACAGTACAGAGAATAATAACACAGTGATGTCACAGTACAGAGATAACAGAGTGATGTCACAGTACAGAGATAATAAACACAGTGATGTCACAGTACAGAGATAATAAACACAGTGATGTCACAGTACAGAGATAATAAACACTGATGTTACAGTACAGAGATAATAAACACTGTGTTGTCACAGTACAGAGATAATAAACACTGTGATGTCACAGTACAGAGATAATAAACACTGTGATGCCACAGTACAGAAATAATAAACACAGTGATGTCACAGTACAGAGATAATAAATACAGTGATGTCACAGTACAGAAATAATAAACAGTGATGTCACAGTACAGAGATAATAAACACAGTGATGTCACAGCACAGCGATAATAAACACAGTGATGTCACAGTACAGCAATAATAAACACAGTGATGTCACAGTACAGTGATAATAAACACAGTGATGTCACAGCACAGCGATAATAAATACAGCAATGTCCCAGTACAGAAATAATAAACACTGATGTCACAGTACAGAGATAATAAACAGTGATGTCCCAGTACAAGTATAATACACACAGTGATGTCACAGTACAGAGATAATAAACACAGTGATGTCACAGTACAGAGATAATAAACACAATGACGTCACAGTTCAGGTATAATAGACCCATTTATGTCACAGTACAGAGATAATAAACACTGTGATGTCACAGGACAGTGATAATAAACACAGTGCTGTCCCAATACAGAGATAATAAACACACTGATGTTACAGTACAGAGATAATAAACACAGTGATGTCACAGTACAGAGATAATAAACACAGTGGTGTCACAGTACAGAGATAATAAATACAGCAATGTCCCAGTACAGAAATAATAAACACTGATGTCACAGTACAGAGATAATAAACAGTGATGTCCCAGTACAAGTATAATACACACAGTGATGTCACAGTACAGAGATAATAAACACAGTGATGTCACAGTACAGAGATAATAAACACAATGACGTCACAGTTCAGGTATAATAGACCCATTTATGTCACAGTACAGAGATAATAAACACTGTGATGTCACAGGACAGTGATAATAAACACAGTGCTGTCCCAATACAGAGATAATAAACACACTGATGTTACAGTACAGAGATAATAAACACAGTGATGTCACAGTACAGAGATAATAAACACAGTGGTGTCACAGTACAGAGATAATAAATACAGCAATGTCACAGTACAGAGATAAACACAGTGATGTCACAGTACAGGAGTAATAAACACAGTGATGTCCCAATACAGAGATAATAAACACACTGATGTTACAGTACAGAGATAATAAACACAGTGATGTCACAGTACAGAGATAATAAACACAGTGGTGTCACAGTACAGGGATAATAAACACAGTGGTGTCACAGTACAGAGATAATAAACACTGATGTTACAGTACAGAGATAATAAACACAGTGGTGTCACAGTACAGGGATAATAAACACAGTGGTGTCACAGTACAGAGATAATAAATACAGCAATGTCACAGTACAGAGATAAACACAGTGATGTCACAGTACAGAGATAATAACACAGTGGTGTCACAGTACAGAGATAATAAATACAGCAATGTCACAGTACAGAGATAAACACAGTGGTGTCACAGTACAGAGATAATAAATACAGCAATGTCACAGTACAGAGATAAACACAGTGATGTCACAGTACAGGAGTAATAAACACAGTGATGTCCAATACAGAGATAATAAACACTGTGATGTTACAGTACAGAGATAATAAACACAGTGATGTTACAGTACAGAGATAATAAACACAGTGATGTCACAGTACAGAGATAATAAACACACTGATGTCACAGTACAGAGATAATAAACACAGTGATGTCACAGTACAGAGATAATAAACACAGTGATGTCACAGTACAGAGATAATAAACACAGTGGTGTCACAGTACAGAGATAATAAACACAGTGATGTCACAGTACAGAGATAATAAACACAGCGATGTCACCATGCAGAGATAATAAACACAGTGATGTCACAGTACAGAGATAATAAACACAGTGATGTCACAGTACAGAGATAATAAACACAGTGATGTCACAGTACAGAGATAATAAACACAGCGATGTCACAGTGCAGAGATAATAAACACAGCGATGTCACAGTGCAGAGATAATAAACACAGTGATGTCACAGTACAGAGATAATAAACACAGTGATGTCACAGTACAGAGATAATAAACACAGTGGTGTCACAGTATAGGGATAATTTACTCAGTGATGCTGCAGCATAGTAATTATACAGACAGTGGAGGAATAATATTTCCATGATTTAATAACATAGGAATAACACACACACAAACGGCACAATGTACTTGTTACCTTATTTTAAAAAAACACATGTGACCAGTAACTTTTTTGAGTCTCTATGGTTTCATCCAACTCTCTATGGTTTCATCCAATTTGTCATTTTGGACCATTTTGCTCGACTTGTCCGAACTGTGCGCTCTCTGATGCGTAAGAGACCAGCCCACGCTGATAGACTGCAGCAGTGGTCGGTAACCTAGGCTTCAAGTAGTAAACTATAGAATAAAAAATCCCCCCATTCTTTAAATGGGACCCTACAAGGGACTTCCATACTGGGTGAGAAGGGAATCAAAAGAATACTAGGAGAAACCATGATAACATCATCTAGACATACGGACATGTGTAAGACAATGTCCCCAATAATTAATCTTGGTGTTTACACCAGGATTTTGGCATAAAACGCCTCCAAATGTTCCAGAATTTTTGCAGTATATGAACCTCACATTGGAATAGGCCAATGACACGTTAGACCAGTAGGTGGCAGCATTAAAACATTGTCACATCATGAACAAGGTTAGCGCTTGTGTATGATAGATCCAGACAGGACCACACGTTCATCAAGCTATTCTAGATTCCGGCCTTAAAATGGTTAATTACAAGAATGTTCCCCTCCAGCTATACTATTTCCAAAAAACATCCATGGACACATTAACTGGAATACATCAGCATTTCTAAACATTAGGAATTGTGACAAAATAATTATTTTTCTATGATGGAATCCTTAAAGGGGTTGTCCACTTTCTCTTTATTTCAGCAGATGTGTTGTGTACATGATTTTATGGCACTGACTAATATATAAGTATTACAGGTTATGCTCCTGTTAATCATAGTAGTATCACCTTGTACAGACCTTCTGTCTGCAAAATGATGGAGGAACATGTGACCAGAGTTGTCCATCAGCCCGGTGGCGGACACAGACAGGACAGGGCCCCCGAGCAAAAACCTTTGTTTGTGTGTATGGCAGGACCTGCTTGCTGATTTGAAGGTGAAAGTGTGCCCCTTAGTTCTTGGACCCACATGCAGCTGCCCACATTGCACTAATGATATGTCCCGCCCTGCCTCAGCCTCCTCCAGTAGAAAAAAGCTGCACATGGTAAAGCTGTTGTTCAATTGGAGGGGGATAATGGACAGGACTGGTCACATCCCCCACTATCGGCCATATTGAACTATTGAGGACTGACCAGTCTGTGAGGAAGGCTGTACTAACAAGCACGGGAGGAGTACCTGGAATACTTATAGATTAGTATGTACCATAAAATCATGCCCCCAATACATCTATTAATGCCGGAGCGTGCGGCTGCATGTATTTCTATGCAACTGAACGCTCCGGTCCGAGTGCCGGCGGCAGTGCCGGGTATTGAGGCGAGAGACTCGCACGAGTTTCTCCATTCACACTCGCAAATGTGACCCCGGCCTGACAGTCGTTTTATTAGTATTGTAGTTATTCAATTAGTATAATAGTTATTATATGAGTAGTGCAATTATTTTATTAGTATAGTAGCCACTATATTAGTAGTGTTGTTAGTTTATTGGTATAGTAGTTACTATATTATTAGAGTAGTTATTTTATTCCCATAAGAGTTATTGGTTACTATACTAGTAGTGTAGTTGTGTTATTGGTATTTAGTTCTTATCTCAGTAGTGTAATTATTTTATTAGCATAGTACTTAATATATTAGTAGTTTCCTTACTTTATTAGTATAGCAGTTATAGTAGTGTAGTTCTCAGTTATTATATGTCAAGGGTAATTATTATATTAGTTTAGTAGTTACCATAATTTTAGTAGTATAGTTCTTCTTAGTGTAGGAGTTATTATATTAGTAGTGTAGTTATTTTATTGGTATATTAGTTATTATATTAGTAGTGTATTGTATAAGTATAGTAGTTACTATATTAGTAGTGTAGTTATTTTATTAGTGTAATAGTTATTATAAAGTGGGGAAAAAGAGTATTTAGTCAGCCACCAATTGTGCAAGTTCTCCCACTTAAAAAGATAAGAGAGGCCTGTAATTGACATCATAGGTAGACCACAACTATGAGAGTCAAAATGAGAAAACAAATCCAGAAAATCACCTTGTCTGATTTGTCAAGATTTATTTTGCAAATTATGGTGGAAAATAAGTATTTGGTCATTAACAAAAGTTCATCTCAATATTTTGTTATATATCCTTTGTTGGCAATGACAGAGGACAAAAGTTTTCTGTAAGTCTTCACAAGGTTGGCACACACTGTTGGTGGTATATTGGCCCATTCCTCCATGCAGATCTCCTCTAGAGCAGTGATGTTTTGGGTCTGTCGCTGGGCAACACGGACTTTCAAAACCTTCCAAAGGTTTTCTATGGGGTTGAGATCTGGAGACTGGCTAGGCCACTCCAGGACCTTCATATGCTTCTTACGAAGCCACTCCTTCATTGCTCTGGCGGTGTGCTTGGGATCATTATCATGCTGAAAGACCCATCCACGTTTCATCTTCAATGCCCTTACTGATGGAAGGAGGTTTGCACTCAAAATCTCACGATACATGGCCCCATTCATTCTTTCATGTACACGAATCAGTCATCCTGGTCCCTTTGTAGAGAAATAGCCCCAAAGCATGATGTTGCCACCCCCATGCTTCACAGTAGGTATGGTGTTCTTTGGATGAAACTCAGCATTCTGTCTCCTCCAAACACGACAAGTTTTGTTTCTACTAAACAGTTCTACTTTGGTTTCATCAGACCATATGACATTCTCCCAATACTCCAAATGCTCTCTACAAAACTTCAGATGGGCCCGGTCATGTACTGACTTAACAGGGGGACACATCTGGCACTGCCCTGGCGGCGTAGTGTGTTACTGATGGTAGCCTTTGTTACGGTGGTCCCAGCTCTATTCACTAGGTCCCCCCGTGTGGTTCTGTGATTTTTGCTCACTGCTCTTGTGATCATTTTGACCACATGGGGTGAGATCTTGCGTGGAGCCCCAGATCGAGGGAGATTATCAGTGGTCTTGTATGTCTTCCATTTTCTTATTATTGCTCCCACAGTTGATTTCATCACACCAAGCTGCTTGCCTATTGCAGATTCAGTCTTCCCAGCCTGGCAGGGCTACAATTTTGTTTCTGGTGTCCTTCGACAGCTCTTTGGTCTTCATCATAGTGGAGTTTGGCGTGTGACTGAGGTTGTGGACAGGTGTCTTTTATACTGATAACAAGTACAAACAGGATCCATTACTACAGGTAATGAGTGGAGGACAGAGGAGCCTCTTAAAGAAGAAGTTACAGGTCTGTGAGAGCCAGAAATCTTGCATGTTTTTAGGTGACCAAATACTTATTTTCCACCATAATTTGCAAAATAAATCTTGCCAAATCAGACAAGGTGATTTTCTGGATTTGTTTTCTCATTTTGGCTCTCATAGTTGTGGTCTACCTATGATGTCAATTACAGGCCTCTCTCATCTTTTTAAGTGGGAGAACTTGCACAGTTGGTGGGTGACTAAATACTCTTTTTCCCCACTGTATTTGTAGTGTAATTATTGTATTAATATAATAGTTACTATATTAGTAGTGTAGTTATTTTACTAGTTTATTAGTTACCATATTAGTAGTGTAGTTCTTCTGTTAGTATATTAGGTGTTATATTAGTAGTGTATTTATTTTATTGGTATATTAATTAATATCTTCTTCTATTAGTGCATAATATATTAGTACAGTAGTTATTTTATTAGTTGTGTATTTTTATTTTAGTAGTATAGTTATATATTGGAAATTAATTCTAACTGTAATTAAAATGATCTAACATGTTCCACAGTAATGATCTAGAGGATGGTAATAAATACTCAAAAACAAATTCCCAGACGCACATTTTGATGTCGGCAGGAAAGGAACACTTGAGAACAGATATTCTGTGTTATGCCTAGTGCAGGGCCTAAGGGGGGCAGCGTGTGGAACATATAGGGCAGTCACATACCGGCCCCCTCAGGCTTTACATTGGGGATAACACGCTGTGAGTTTTCCTGTAGCGCTGCTTTATTAATATTCAATACGTTGAGTATTGAGGAAGAGTAACACCTTTAGTAAGTGGGTCATTTTGTTTTGTATTATTACATTAAGTGATCCATTGTTCAATGGGGGGTATGATGTTGTAGTGACCCCTCTGATCAATGGAGGGTTTGGGGGGATAGATAATATGATGTATTATATTATACCAGGGTCATGTGGAAATACAATCTTTTTACCAAATTGATGATCCACTGAGTTGCCCCATTTCTTTCTGCTCAGCTGGACCACGGTTTTTCCATCAAGAGATCAGGGTCTTTGGACTACTACCAACAGCCAGGAATGTATTGGATAAGGTATGAGATGGTTCAGCGCCAACAGTCAGTGTTTCCATGGCGACGTGCTGGCAGTCTCCATTAACCAGTCCCTTCAGTGGATAAACATGCTTTTTTTAATTTTTTGTTTTTTTATACCCAGTCCATATGCCGCTTTATAAGTTATAATCTCAGTCTCTGTTGAGATTTCGCATCCGCCTTTTCCATCCTTTTTCGTCCATTATTCACGCTGACATGGCCAGCTTTCTTCATCACACATTTGCTGAATACCTCTTGTGGTTTAAAAGACAGTATACATACAATTATAGTGCGGTGCATTAACCTTATCTACAAAAATATCACAAAAAATGCTATCTTGATTTTATCAGATGCAGCAGAGCTGAAGTTGTTATTTAAAGACTTAGGGCAGGGACAGACGACAGGGATAGAGTGCGATCTGATTCTCTTGGATGAGGAGAAGATGGAGAAAGAAGTTTCTCCATTGTGTCAGTCCATGGAAATCGGACTGCACTTAGATGTCATCCGAGTGCAGTCCAATGTTTTCCACTGACTCATTGCATGTCCGATCGAATATCAGATCAAACTCGGGCATGCAGCGACTTTTTCCTCGGACAGTCTCTGTCCAAGGAAAATATCGGACTTGTGCACGGCCCCATACACTAACATTGGTCCAAGTGCGATCTGATGTTTTGCCAGATCGGACCGATAATATGGTCATGTGCACGAGCCCTTAGTCTTATTTTAAATGGTTAAAATTGCAAAATGCTTGTTAAAACAAGCAAATTTGCAGTTTACCTCGTAGGCCTCATTCAGACATCAGGTTTTCATGTACGATTATTTCATGGATAGAACTTGCACCTACTATAGTCTATGGGGCTGTTCACATGTCCATGTATTTTTGTGGTCCAGTTTCTCTGCATCACAACGCAGAGGAATGTCTGATTTTGATTTGCTAATGCAAGTCTATCGGTCTGTGAAAAAATTCAGAGAGCTCTAGGATGACATCCATGTGCCGATTTTCACGATTTGATTGGATTGTGTCTAGGATGACATCCATGTGCCGATTTTCACAGTTTGATTGGATTGTGTCTAGGATGACATCCATGTGCCGATTTTCACGGTTTGATTGGATTGTGTCTAGGATGACATCCATGTTCCAATTTTCACGGTTTGATTGGATTGTGTCTAGGATGACATCCATGTGCCGATTTTCACGGTTTGATTGGATTGTGTCTAGGATGACATCCATGTGCCAATTTTCACGGTTTGATTGGATTGTGTCTAGGATGACATCCATGTGCCAATTTTCACGGTTTGATTGGATTGTGTCTAGGATGACATCCATGTGCCGATTTTCACGGTTTGATTGGATTGTGTCTAGGATGACATCCATGTGCCAATTTTCACGGTTTGATTGGATTGTGTCTAGGATGACATCCATGTGCCGATTTTCACGGTTTGATTGGATTGTGTCTAGGATGACATCCATGTGCCGATTTTCACGGTTTGATTGGATTGTGTCTAGGATGACATCCATGTGCCGATTTTCACGGTTTGATTGGATTGTGTCTAGGATGACATCCATGTGCCGATTTTCACGGTTTGATTGGATTGTGTCTAGGATGACATCCATGTGCCGATTTTCACGGTTTGATTGGATTGTGTCTAGGATGACATCCATGTGCCAATTTTCATGGTTTGATTGGATTGTGTCTAGGATGACATCCATGTGCCAATTTTCACGGTTTGATTGGATTGTGTCTAGGATGACATCCATGTGCCGATTTTCACGGTTTGATTGGATTGTGTCTAGGATGACATCCATGTGCCGATTTTCACGGTTTGATTGGATTGTGTCTAGGATGACATCCATGTGCCGATTTTCACGGTTTGATTGGATTGTGTCTAGGATGACATCCATGTGCCGATTTTCACGGTTTGATTGGATTGTCTAGGATGACATCCATGTGCAGATTTTCACAGTTTGATTGGATTGACTTGAGAAAATATCTGGAACGCGAAAAAAAAGATGAAACTCTGATGATAAAAACTGACACTGATGAAAATCGGACCGTGGTTTGTGTACGAGAATGATCACGGTCGCGTGACTGAGGCCTTACTATAAATCCTCTCTGTTCAGGAAGGGACCTTTAAAAGACAACTACTATGTAAAAATGTTCAGCCCCGATAATATAATAAAGCCTATAATCACCTCCCATGCCGGCGTCCTTCCCATGGTGTCGGTACTCGCTCTCCCCGGGGCTGTGATGTGGTGTTATGACACGTGACACCGGCACCTAATCATCACGGTCTCCACCTTCATATGAACTGAACATAGGAGGAAGCCAGGGCTGCAGCTGATCCCGGACTTCCCCTTCATGTTCAGTTTGTCCGAAGGCGGAGACAGTGACGCCTGCGCTGATTGGACGCCGGGCATCACGTGTCACAACACCGCATCACAGTCCTGAGACTGGGAGCGCCGACACTGCTGGAACGGTACCAACACGGGAGTGGAGTATAGGCTTTACTCTATGGGGGCTGAAAATGTAGTATAAAAAAGGGTTGTCTTAGTAGTAGACAACCCCTTTAACTCTATTGTTTACTACCAGTGCTGTAATTTATTGGCCACCTTTGCAGTCTATCCGTGGAGCTCCTGGGCTAAGAGTGCAGCACTTACAAGCTCTTTCCTCTAGAACTTTGAAGCGCCGTTCTCAAGGATCTGGCCGCTTCAGTGCCCCTGTGCTCCTCTTAGCAAAAGAGAAGTCTGTGCAATTTTGGAGAGCACTCAGTCTGGAACAGCAGCGCGGTCTGAACTGTCAGTCAATCAGGAGCGCACCGCCCCCCGGTAAACAGGAGGCGTCAGCGGAGTTCTGCGCTACTGATTGAAGACATGAGACAACCCCTAATAACCTTTATTTGTGCAGGTAAGATGTACGACGTAGCACAGAGGCCACCCCAAATTGCCAACTCAGCTCTGTTACATCTGTATACTACATATTAAATTTTCTGAATATCAGTGTGTAATGTATTATATTTATACTCTGTAGTTTTAAACCACACAAAACACAACCCTTACGAAAACCTGACGACTAACAATGCATAACATGACAATGCATTGAGCATCAGTCACTTCCGTGTGTTATGGTCTGCAGTTTATTGTCTGGCTCTTCGTTCTGTTTGTCTCTATATATTCGATATATTTTAGTTATGTTTCTGTTTGTACAATACAGAGCTTGAATTCTTTGTGTCTATAAACCTTTGTTTTAAGCAAATGCACATGGTCCATAAAGTGACTTTTATTATTAGGTTAATACACAGTAGCGACATGTAGAACAATATAACTTTAGGCCAATAACGTGCTGTGATCTGTGTCATGTTATTATTAAAAAGTGAAAAATGGGAGCTGTTCATTTAAAGGTAATTTTGCATTGAGATGAAATCACATTAGAAAGTGTTCCATATTGAGACGTTATTGATCCCTGAAAATTCAGGCATTGGGATGTTGACCAAGGTCCGGTGGTTGGAGGTGGTCCACAGCCCCTTTATCAGGTAGGGGCTCTTACAAATTTGATGAAAGTCAGCCAAACCTGCCAACTTCAGTGACACTGGCTGTCTGTCTAATGGGAATGGGACTACTCTCTTGCCCAGTAGTAGATGTCAGGGGGAAAAAAAGGATTATGATTGGATTTCAACCTCTTACTTTGGGAGATAAGAGGAGTCAAGCAGCGACTTATTTCTCTTATGTCTTTAGAAAGTCTGGCCGTGGTCTCCTGACCTGAACTCATCAGACTCACACTGTACATGCCTATGGGGCTGGTGAGTTTGGGTCAGGAGACCCGCAGCCATTATGGACTTCTCAGTCAGTAATTAGACCGTGAATGTCAAATGTGTGAACGGCCTCAATCAGGTTCTCCCCAACACAACACTACTTCATTGTCAATGCGCTCTGCGCCTTCCTTCTGAGATTGGTGAGTCCAGCAGTACGATCTTCACTTAGTGATTGGTGGCATGTCCAAGTAATTTGCTTAATATAATTGGAACTAGTGTAACTTTCTCATATACATTCTGTATAGAGTTGGTGGGAATCGTTTCGCAGGACCCAATATTACGGCCAATCAGTAATCTGTGGCTGCTGGACGGAAGCCCCGAGAATCTCCTCCTACCTTCCGGCATTCATGGCTCTTCTTTTGATTAGCCAGTCTTAAGCAACGTTACATCGCGATGATGATGTCGCACCAGGCCAGCTAATCAAAAGAAAGCTCCAGATGCTCAAAGGTACGAGGCGTTTTCTCAGGCTCCCGTCCAGTTGGTCAGAGATTAGCAACTTGCCTGGCCTGGGCCTACAAATGGATTGTGCCAACTCTGACACTGTACAGCTGTGGTGACATGCTATCGCTATGTCTCCCTTACCTCTTCCCCGTTTTTGCCATTTTCATAATTTAAAAAAAAAAAAAAAAAAAAAAAATAACAAATTAAAAATTAAAAATAGAAAATTATTTTTAAAAAAATTACCCAAAAAAAAAAAAAAA
>JARQOD010000002.1:66353908-66574538 GCA_033576555.1 Oophaga sylvatica | reverse complement strand
CGTGACACTAGCAGACACTTTCAGAACATCAGTGCTGGAGCGGGGAGCATATTTCCAGGGTGAGTATATCTTCTTTTCCTCTTTTATCCCCATGAATTGTCACTGTCAATTCTTTAAGCAAGCTGGAAAACTCCTTTAAAGGTTAATGTAGACGAGGGTATAAATCGGTCTTATGCTGACCCATTTTTGATTGGACAGCATACAACAACACACTGCCCCATCTTATTCAATAGGGCCGTTCAGATGACCGATTTTTCTCTCGGTCCAACTGTGAGTAAAAATAATCATAGCATGCACTAATCTCTTCAGAGTCTCAGCTGACACTCAGCCATTCATGTCTATGAGTGCACAAACAAAAAAAATCGGATCCGACTCAGAACATCCATCCGATTTTTATGGATACAGTTCTATTAACCAAGGAAACTGTATTTGGTCAAACGCACTTGGAAATGTAGATGTATGAAAACGGATCGCACACGGACATAAAAAACGGATACAAGGACGGCACAGATGACAATTTGTTGAAAATCGTGGGTTTTCTGAATGAACTCGGATGATTTTCTTACGCTGATCTGCAGCCGGCCTAACGCTTAGGGCTCATATAGACGTCCCAGAAATTCGGTCTGAGCACAAGACCTAATGCACGGACTGTCCGCGGGTCTCCCGACTCAAGCTTGACAGCCTCATCGTCATCTAAAAGACCCACGTTGGTCCATGCTTGGATCGAGTTTCATGGACATCTTCATAAGTTCTGAATATTAAGTAAAGGAGATCTATATTTCTTGCACTTCTGTCTTTCTTCATGGCTCAGTATGGGCCCAAAGATTACTAGTATGAATAATACAGATCCATAATATATATATATATATATACAGGAGTTCTGATGATTACTATTTAGCTTTCCACCCCATGCTTGTGACTCCCAGGAATGCCCACACTTTCCTGGTAAGACCTTGATCCACACACAGTCCACACTTTTGGGAGTGATCTTGGAAAGTCTGGAACAGATGGGGGGTTTGGAAAGTTGAGCCCCATATACACTTAAAATTGGATCTGGTCTAAAACAAATAATCCAAGTTTTAAGAAATGAACCCAAATATGAGAATATTGAAGCATTATATTGAATATTGAATATATATAGAATTATATTGAATATTGAAGCATTATATTTTGGCATGTTTCATCTGGGAATTCTTGTATTTCATATCATTACAATATTGGTCTGAAAAAACTCAAAATGTCATCATGCAGAAGAAGACTAACAAAAAAGCACGAGCAGGCCAAGAGCCATTGTTGTGCCATCTCTGCTTTGCTTCTGATCCAATGTTCTTTCTGTGTTGGTTAATGAGAGTATTACTATTTGGAGAAATTTCTGTTTCTGCATTTTTTTTCAGTTTTAGGATAGCGTTGTCCCAAAATCTTTACTGCAATAATTGAGAGCATTATGATACAATGTTCAGTAATTTTTTCTGTTTTCTGATACTTTTTGTGGCAACTCTTTTGGAAACTTGACCATAGAAGCTGCAGTCAGATTGTGACTGATTCTGTTTCTTAGGCTACGTTCCCATGATGAACTTTTGGTGATTTTTTGATGTTGCAGATTTTCCGCCATATTTCTGCACGTGTTAAGTAAAATAGGTTATTTGCATTTTTTCGAAAATATTCAGCGCAAAAAGCTTATCATGGGAACGTAGCCTTACAGTTCTCTGTAGTTATTGTCCAGGATTAAAAAAAATAAAAACATAGTTACCTGTTAAATCCATCACTACCCTAGAGCCTTACTGCCATGGTCTTGCCATTTTTTGTTTACTTCTCTGCAAAAATAAAGTGCTGCACACACACATGTGACTGTGGCGGCCAATCAGTGACCTCAGTGGATGTGTCTGCAAGTGTTGTGCGACAAAAGAAAGTGTTTGGCTGTGGTGGTCACATGGATGTACGTGATGTCATCACTTCAGGGAAATAAACAATGAGCTGCACAGACAATAGGAGGCAATTGAGCAATGGTGGATGTCAAATTCTGAGCAATCCTTTTTATTTAAGGGTGGCAAATATTCCGGCGGCTCTTCTTGCTGCCTCCTTTACAAGATGGCCACCACAACTGAATGGAAGTCTGCTTTAGGCCGGTGTCCCACTTGCAACTGCAATGCGAGAAACTCACACGAGTCTCTAGCCTCAATACCCGGCTGCAGCCGGCGGGTCGGACCGGAGCATTTAATTGCATAGAAATACATGTAGCCGCACACTCCGGTCCTGAGTGCCGGCGGCAGTGCCGGGTATTGAGGCGAGAGACTCGCTTAAGTTTCTCGCATTGCAGTTGCAAGTGGGACACCAGCCTTAGATTGAAATGCCATTTAAGGTCTATAACCTTGATGACGGATACTGTCTGTGATTTGCAATATAAGGAATTAATAAAGGCACACTCCGGAGAAAAACTAATGTGTCATACCTTAGGGCGCAGCGCATAACAGACGAATTCACAAGCAGCATCGAGAAAATCCTTGTGTTATGTTCCACCCCTCAAACAACTAAAGTAGCACTCTGCAGCGCTATAGCATGCAAACATGAAATATGAAAATTGAATTGCATTACTGCTCTAGAAAATATGAAAAATTGAGAATACTTAACTCATAAATTGGCCAATTCATGTGTACCTGGCAGCCACGGTAAGGTGTTTCTCGTTGCCAGGACCTATCCTCTCCTAGACTAAAGTCCACATCTCTATGGGAAGGTAGAATCCTGCTGTAATTAAAACCGCCTGAAGCTGAGAGGTGGAGTGCTCAGTCAGAAAGCTAATGCATACAAGTATCAAAAGACTGACCGCCACTTCCAAACAGAAATCAGGTGTGAACAGGTGCTTACTAAGAGTAGCTATCGCCATACACAACTAAACAAATAAAGTAGCACTCTGTTCCGCCCCTCAGCCCTAACACCAGGTATAACACAATGCATTTGTTTCCTTTTCCGCAGGGAAATACATGTGAATAAACCTTTATTTCTATTGTATAAGCCATTAAAAAGCCAGGACACGACTTGTAGCCGGCCTCTGACTTCTTAGTATCAACCAATACATTTCTTGCCTCAGACTGTTAGACGGGAGAGTGAGAATTTCGTGATAGGAAATGCTGTATATTTACCGTTGTTCTCATCTCAATGTCAATGTGGTGCATACTACATAAAGCCGAGCCAAACCTGTTAATAAAATATTTACTGAGAAACGTACCGCGAGCTTTTATTCTTCGTCAATGATTGGATGGAAATGGATTGAAATTTAAAGAGTTTGTCTCAACATTATAAACTGGTTGTGTGACGTGTGTCGGTGCCTGCCCTTCCTGTCTCTGTTTCTAAAGGGAACCTGCTACTAGATTTATGCTTCCTGAACCATGGGAAGCATGAATCAGAGCTTGGCTACATGATTGCAACCAGAAACATAGAAAAGTACAGTAAAACAAACACATAAAAATACTCTGTTGCAAAAAAGTAACAGTAAACAGCAAGTGCTAGTAAAAAGATAATAAAATACAGGGTATTTGGTTGATACGTTTTTTGCAAAAAATGTATACTAAGCCGCTCTACAAAACGTCAAGGTATACCCGTATCAGAGAAGTCCCTGACTAATGTGTTTAATCCCTAACTTATGTATTTAAAAACCTGGTCATGTGTATAGTACCTATATGAGCAGGATTCAGAAAGGTAATGTCCAATGTGGACACTCTGCAGAGAACGGCCTGTATGTTGATGGCTCACAAAGGAGGGGCGGAAAACCTCCCTGATTTTGCAAAAAAAAAACAAGAAACCAATTGAATACAAACACATGAGCCATGCACACAGTGAACAAGCCTGTAGGGACAGTGTTCACACCACCGGAAGACTGAAACATAGAAAAGCACAGTAAAAACAAACAAATAAAAATACTCTGTTGTAAAAAAGAAACAGTAAACAGCAAGTACTAGTAAAAAGATGATAAAACACAGGGTATTTGATTGATACGTTTTTTGCAAAAAATGTATACTAAGCCGCTCTACAAAACGTCAAGGTATACCCGTATCAGAGAAGTCCCTGACTAATGTGTTTAATCCCTAACTGATGTATTTAAAAACCTGGTCATGTGTATAGTATCTATATGAGCAGGATTCAGAAAGGTAATGTCCAATGTGGACACGCTGCAGAGAACGGCCTGAATGATTGCAACCAGGTATGGTTGGAAACTCCGACTTCTCAATCACCTGGATCGAGTCAGAGAGAAGCTAGCCAGGGGCACTGCCATACTAGCCATGCCTCTCCCTATGATGCCGGCCATTAATACTATTCTTTCTCATCACACCTGGTTGCGATAGTGCGGTCAGGATCTGATTCATGCGTCCCATGGTTCAGGCAGCATAAATCTAGTGACAGGTTCCCTTTAAACACGGCTTTGCAAGAAAGAGTTTTCAGAAAAAGTGATGGTGACGCGGGGATAGGGGCTATGGGACACTTACTCTTCTAGTTATGCCTTCCTTACTACCTTAATGGTACTCCTCATAAAGTGTGTTATCATTGATATACCACTTCCTCATGTTAACATGAGCTCTTTGCATTTTACAACAATGCATGAGAAACCTCCTTGTAAAAACTTATCCTGAACTCTGAGAGTCTTGTTACATAGATGTATCATCAGAAAAAATGGGGCTCCATAGCAATGCAAACTGTCCACAAGGTGGCGCCAAACACCCTTAAGCTGAATTTGGTGTTGGAAAATCTATACTGATAGTTTTCATAAAGAAGTAACTTCCAGCATAGGAGTCATTTTGATTATAGAAAAAATGAAAAAAGGTATTTTTGATAAATGAGGTCTAGAATAAATGAGAAAACAGAATATAGAATTTACAAGAACATTTTATGTACCTGCTGTGCCACTGTTCACATGATTAAACAAAAATAAGCAAGAAATGAGCAGCCCTGAATTAATATATGCTTGTCATAACCATATTTCATGTCTGATAATAGAGGTGGGCATTTCACGCAAGATCCCTCTGTATTATCCAGGTAAGAAAACCACTGAAGTGAGTGACTTCTTTTGCAGGATAATCATGCATACATTATAAGAGTAATTTTTACATGACTCACTGCTGATATCACAAGAGGTTTCAATAGCCGGGAGGGGGTTTGCTTCTGAGTTGACCTGATAGGATAAAATAAAATACATAGGACATAGGGTGCAGAGAAGAGCGACCAAGGTCATTAAGGGAATGAATGGAAGCAGTATTAATGGCGGTTACCAAAGTTGGAGTTATCGAGTTTGGAAAAGCAAAGGCCTAGAGGCGATCTTATTACTAAGCACAAATATATGAAAGGACAATACAGAGATATTTATAATGATCACTTACAGCTGCAATGATGTAAAGGGGTGGGGAACCTTTTTTCTATCAAGGGCCATTTGGATATTTATAACATTATTCGCAGGTGGTAAAAATAATCAACTTGAAAATTAACCTGCTATATTTGGTCAAATGTAACATTGCCTAATGAGATGGCTGGTGGTATTGATGATGTTGATACGTGGAACTGCTTTTCTATGTTTGTGTTCATCTGGAGAGCAGGCAACTCTGCCATGATAAGTTTTGAAAAGAACTTGCAGTAGTAAGTTGTACCAAACACAGATGAATATTACATTACAGGTCTGCTCATAGAGGGAAATATATCACTGCTCACATTGCATTTATAGAACTCAAGCAGTGAGAGATCTGCTGTGTACATCACATAGGAAACGCTGAGACTGCTGCTTAGACATCACATAGGAGACACTGAAACAGCTGTATATACATCACATTGGAGACACTGAGACTGCTGTATATACATCACATAGGAGACACTGATACTGCTATATATACAGTTATATGAAAAAGTTTGGGCAAACCTATTAATCTTAAGCTTAATATTTTATAAAAATTGGTGTTTTGCAACAGCTATTCCAGTTTGATATATCTAATAACTATTGGACACAGTAATATTTCTGCCTTGAAATGAGGTTTATTGTACTAACAGAAAATGTGCAATCTGCATCCAAACAAAATTTGACAGGTGCATAAGTATGGGCACCTCACCAGAAAAGTAACATTAATATTTAGTAGATCCTCCTTTTGCAAAAAATAACAGCCTCTAGTCGCTTCCTGTAGCTTTTAATGAGTTCCTGGATCCTGGATGAAGGTATTTTTGACCATTTCTCTTTACAAAAAAATTCCAGTTCAGTTACGTTTGATGGTCACCGAGCATGGACAGCCCTCTTCAATGATCCCACAGATGTTCAATGATATTCAGGTCTGGGGACAGGGATGGCCATTCCAGAACATTGTAATTGTTCCTCTGCATGAATGCCTGAGTAGATTGGGAGCGGTGTTTTGGATCATTGTGTTGCTGAAAGATCCATCCCCTGCGTAACTTCAACTTTGTCACTGATTCTTGAACATTATTGTCAAGAATCTGCTGATACTGAGTGGAATACATGTGAGTCGCCCGTATGCATGGCCTGTGGGGTACTCGGCACCGAGCCCGTTCACTTCAATGAGGGATGTCACGGGTAGCACAGCTCGGTCTGTTGCCCTGGGGGCTCACCTCAATAAAAGGGGGATATTTACAGGGGATTATAGGTTTGTAGAAATGTTCGTGACGCCACCTGTGGTTCCTGATCAGGGTGACCAGCGCTGCAGGGTAGATCCTCTGAGGGGTTGTTACTGGGCAGCAAGGTGTTAAGTCTTCCACAGGCAAGACTAATCCCTCAGGGTATATGGCGGTGTAGGGGTGCAGGAGCAATAAGGCAGACACACACAAGAAAGTCTCTTTCTGTACCTTTACTGATGGTAGATGCAGGCACGTCCCGGGAAGCTGTCAGGGTGGAGGATGCACGTCCAGTAATCCCACTGAGTAGGTGTAGGGCCTCCTTACTTCTGTATGTGTGTGAGTTTCTGACCTGTATAGAACGAAGTCTAACTCTGTCTTCTCATAAACGCCCGGCTGACTTTGTGGTGGAGCCTTTTCTTGGATAGAACTAAGTCTCTAATGGTTGCGCTGACCAGACTCCTGTTCTTCCTGACCCCGGTTACGTATCAGCACTGCTGGGCCCCTGCGACCTGAAGTCCCACAGGGTCTCCGGTATCTCCTACTAGTCATGTAGATGCTAGCAAGCTCGGACCCGGTGTCCGGTGGTGCAGAGTAGAGGTAAGCGATCAAATGCTGTTTCAACCTCTGTCACTATCTTCTTTCTTCCACTTGCCTTTCGTCCTACTCTAACCTTTAACATAAGCACAAATAGCAGTAGATGGCAGTTTCTTCCACACTCCTCTGCTGACAAACCAATAGCTAGCCAACTCCCAGCTAAGCTGCCTGACAGATCTCACTGCTGTCTCTCTCACTCTCTTTTACTAACTAACTGACCAACTGAACAACCGCTCTTGTCTCCACAACCCTTATATATGTGACCATACTCTCCAAGGGCTCCCTCTGGTGGCTCCAGGGAAATGTGAAGTGTGAATGCATATCGGGTTTGTTTGTGGGTTTACCTTTCGTGCATCCTCCAGGGTAACATGTGGCACCAAGCGCAGCTGGGCTACACACATGCGTCCCTCAACTTTAACAAGATTCCGGGTGCCGGCATTGGCCACACAGCCCCAAAGCATGATGGAACCTCCACCAAATTTTACTGTGGGTAGCAAGTGTTTTTCTTGGAATGCTATGTTTTTTTGACGCCATGCATAACGCCTTTTTATATGACCAAACAACTCAATCTTGGTTTCATCAGTCCACAGGACCTTCTTCCAAAAAGAAATTGGCTTCTCCAAATGTGCTTTTGCATACCTCAGCCAACTCTGTTTGTGGCGTGCTTGCAGAAACAGCTTCTTTCGCATCACTCTCCCATACAGCTTCTCCTTGTGCAAAGTGCGTTGTATAGTTGACCGATGCACAGTGACACCATCTGCAGCAAGTTGATGCTGCAGCTCTCTGGAGGTGGTCTGAGGATTGTGCTTGATTGATCTCACCATTCTTCTTCTCTGCCTTTCTGATGTTTTTCTTGGCCTGCCACTTCTGGCCTTAACAAGAACTGTCCCTGTGTTCTTCCATTTCCTTACTATGTTCCTCACAGTGGAAACTGACAGGTTAAATCTCTGAGACAGCTTTTTGTATCCTTCCCCTGAACAACTATGTTGAATAATCTTTGTTTTCAGGTCATTTGACAGTTGTTTTGAGGAGCCCATGATGCCACTCTTCAGAGGAGATTCAAACAGGAGAACAACTTGCAAGTGGCCACTTTAAGTAGCTTTTCTCATGATTGCATACACCTGGCTATGAAGTTCAAAGCTCAATGAGGCTACAAAACCAAAAAAAGTGCTTTAGTAAGTCAGTAAAAAGTAGGTAGGAGTATTTAAAACAAGAAAATGATAAGGGTGGCCATACTTATGCACCTGTCAAATTTTGTTTGAATGCAGATTGCACATGTGCTGCTAGTACAATAAACCTCATTTCAAGGCAGAAACATTACTGTGTCCAATAATTATTAGATATATCAAACTGAAATAGCTGTTGCAAAAACACCAATTTTTATAAAACATTAAGCTTAAGATTAATAGGGGTGCCCAAACTTTTTCATATAACTGTACATCACATAGGAAACTCTGAGTCTGCTGTACAGTACAGACCAAAAGTTTGGACACATCTTCTCATTTAAAGATTTTTCTGTATTTTCATGACTATGAAAATTGTACATCCACACTGAAGGCATCAAAACTATGAATTAACACATGTGGAATTATATACTTAACAAAAAAGTTTGTAACAACTGAAATTATGTCTTATATTCTAGGTTCTTCAAAGTAGCCACCTTTTGCTTTTATGACTGCTTTGCACACTCTTGGCATTCTCTTGATGAGCTTCAAGAGGTAGTCACCGGGAATGGTTTTCACTTTACAGGTGTGCCCTGTCAGGTTTAATAAGTGGGATTTCTGGCCTTATAAATGGGGTTGGGACCATCAGTTGTGTTGTGCAGAAGTCTGGTGGATACACAGCTGATAGTCCTACTGAATAGACTGTTAAAATTTGTATCATGGCAAGAAAAAAGCTACTAAATAAAGAAAAATGAGTGGCCATCATTACTTTAAGAAATGAAGGTCAGTCAGTCCGAAAAATTGGAAAAACTTTGAAAGTGTCCCCAAGTGCAGTTGCAGAAACCATCAAGTGCTACAAAGAAACTGGCTCACATGAGGACTGCCCCAGGAAAGTAAGACCAAGAGTCACCTCTGCTTCTGAGGATAAGTTTATCCGACTCACCAGCCTCAAAAATCGCAGGTTTACAGCATCTCAGATTAGAGACCAGGTCAATGCCCCGCAGAGTTCTAGCAGCAGACACATCTCTACAACAACTGTTAAGAGGAGACTTTGTGCAGCAGGCCTTCATGGGAAAATAGCTGCTACAAAGCCACTGCTAAGGACAGGCAACAAGCAGAAGAGACTTGTTTGGGCTAAAGAACACAAGGAATGGACATTAGACCAGTGGAAATCTGTGCTTTGGTCAGATGAGTCCAAATTTGAGATCTTTGGTTCCAGCCACCGTGTCTTTGTGCGACGCAGAAAAGGTGAACGGATGGACTCTACATGCCTGGTTCCCACAGTGAAGCATGGAGGAGGAGGTGTGATGGTGTGGGGGTGCTTTGCTGGTCACACTGTTGGGGATTTATTCAAAATTGAAGGCATACTGAACCAGCATGGCTACCAAAGCATCTTGCAGTGGCATGCTATTCCATCCGGTTTGTGTTTAGTTGGACCATCATTTATTTTTCAACAGGACAATGACCCCAAACACACCTCCAGGCTGTGTAAGGGCTATTTGACCAAGAAGGATAGTAATGGGGTCCTACACCAGATGACCTGGCCTCCACAGTCGCCAGACCTGAACCCAATCGAGATGGTATGGGGTGAGCTGGACCGCAGAGTGAAGGCAAAAAGGCCAACAAGTGCTAAGCATCTCTGGGAACTCCTTCAAGATTGTTGGAAGACCATTTCCGGTGACTACCTCTTGAAGCTCATCAAGAGAATGCCAAGAGTGTGCAAAGCAGTCAAAAAAGCAAAAGGTGGCTACTTGGAAGAACCTAGAATATAAGACATATTTTCAGTTGTTTCACACTTTTTTGTTAAGTATATAATTCCACATGTGTTAATTCATAGTTTTGATACCTTCAGTGTGAATGTACAATTTTCATAGTCATGAAAATACAGAAAAATCTTTAAATGAGAAGGTGTGTCCAAACTTTTGGTCTGTACTGTATATACATCACGTAGGAAACACCAAGACTGCTGTATATACATCACATAGGAAACACTGAGACTGCTACATATACATCACATAGGAAACACCGAAACTGCTGTATATACATCACATGGGAAACACAGAGACTGCTGTATATACAGGTGCTTCTCACAAAATTAGAATATCATCAAAAAGTTAATTTATTTCAGTTCTTCAACACAAAAAGTAAAACTCATATAGGGAGATGGGCGAACCTGAACAGTAAAGTTCGGCATTTGTACCGAACATCTAATGTTTGGGCACGGACACCAAACATGAAATTCACCAGGAAGTCCGTGTTACTGTTCGGGTTAGGCTGCCTGAACACCGGGTGCTTTTCATGCTGTCATGATACCTCTGAAGAGCCCTTGCATGATGTGACACTATTGAGGAAAGACTGCCATCTGCTGGCCTGGTGAAACCAGGTGGAACCAATAGGTACCAGAATTATTGCAAGGGGAGCGAGTTCTTGTGCTGGACCTGGTCAGGTGAGTCATCAATGGTAAAGTAGCGGCCAACCTCTTTAATCCAAAACAGGTTGAAGGACACCTAGAGCTATGACTGTTATTATTACTGTTGTCAAAAGGTGTGTTGTTCTCAGCATTGTCCAATCAGTGATAATAGTATCAGACTATGTATGGACTCACCCTATGAGCAAGTGTTGACACGGGGAACGGCGACAACCAGTTGCAAATTTATTTATCAATTTCCAGGAGATAGAGGTACATTACAATACAGAATTGTAAGAAAAAGTATAAGTTCAAAAAAATCACTGCACTCATACAAGAGAGGAATTATGCTTCAAGTGGATATTTTTGACAGTGATGGTGCAGCGACAATTATAAAGACGTTTTGGCCAATTAGATGGCCTTTATCACAAAGTCGCTGAAAAAAACAGAAATATATACAATAAGAAAACTATATATACATGTGATATATACAAACAAACATTTGCAATATGCATATCCAATTGTTTTGTTGGGTCCAAAATGCACTGATGCGACAGGGTAATAATTGCACATAGAGGCATCAAGGAAGACGAAAAGGTTATACATGTGGCGGGCATGGTATAACAGTAGAAAAGTGTTCAAATAGATAGAAGAAATGGCATTCCCCTTATGATGGAGCCTCATGGGTAAGACGGTAAATATTAACACTGCAGAGAATTGATTCAAATGACACTCTGTATCCTGTAGGTAATGATGAGAGAGAAGGCTATTAGTTCTAGTTTTAGTCACATCAGAAAGTTTGATTGCATCTGTAACGCATAGTAGTATGGGAACCCATTATTTGAGAGGCTATGAATCATAGGGTTAGAATTAGAAGTCAGTGAAGTGCTAAAATGTTGGCATATGCAACAGATTAGGACTTATTATAAGTAAAAGGAGGACTTTATGCATACCTGACAATAGATGGCGATGTTGTGTAACATTTCCTTCTGTTTAACCCTTCACCCCCAAGGGTGGTTTGCACGTTAATGACCGGGCCAATTTTTACAATTCTGACCACTGTCTCTTTATGAGGTTATAACTCTGGAACGCTTCAACGGATCTTCGCGATTCTGAGATTGTTTTCTCGTGACATATTGTACTTCACGTTAGAAGTAAAATTTCTTCGATATAACTTGCGTTTATTTTTAAAAAAAAAACGCAAATATAGCGAAAATTTTTAAAATTTTGCAATTTTCAAACTTTGAATTTTTATTCCCTTAAAACAGAGAAATATATCACACAAAATAGTTAAGAAATCACATTTCCCACATGTCTACTTTACATCAGCACAATTTTGGAACCAACATTTTTTTTTGTTAGGAAGTTATAAGGGTTAAAAGTTGACCAGCGATTTCTCATTTTTACAACAAAATTTACAAAGCCATTTTTTTTAGGGACCACCTCTCATTTGAAGTCACTTTGAGGGGTCTATATGGCAGAAAATACCCAAAAGTGACACCATTCTAAAAACTGCACCCCTCAAGGTACTCAAAACCACATTCAAGAAGATTATTAACCCTTCAGGTGCTTCACAGGAACTAAAGCAACGTGGAAGGAAAAAATGAATATTTAACTTTTTAGCCACAAAAATGATCTTTTACAAACTTTTTTTTATTTTCACAAGGGTAAAAGGAGAAAATGGACAGATAAGCTTGTTATGCAATTTCTCCTGAGTACGCCTATACCAATATGTGGGGGAAAACCACTGTTTGGGCACACGGCAGAGCTCGTAAGGGAAGGAGCGCCGTTTGACTTTTTCAAACTAAAATTGGCTGGAATTGAGATTGGACGCCATGTCGTGTTTGGAGAGCCCCTGATGCACCTAAACAGTGGAAACCCCCACAAGTGACACCATTTTGGAAACTAGACCCCCTAAGGTACTTATCTAGATCTGTTGTGAGCACTTTGAACCCCCAAGTGTTTCACAAAAGCTTATAATGCCTGGGTGTGAAAAAAAAAAAAAACATTTTCCACAAAAATGATTTTTTAGTCCCAAATTTTTGAATTTTCCCAAGGAAATTGGACCCCAAAAGTTGTTGTCCAATTTGTCCTGAGTACGCTGATACCCCATATGTGGGGGGGGGAAATTGTTTGGGTGCACGGCAGGGCTTGGAAAGGAAGTAGTAACGTTTTGGAATGCAGACGTTGATGGGGGTCATGTTCCGTTTGCAGTGCCCCAGATGAGCCTAAACAGTGGAAACCCCCCACAAGTGACCCCATTTTGGAAACTATACCCCCTAAGGAACTTATCTAGATCTTTGGTGAGCACTTTGAACCCCCAAGTGCTTCACACAAGTTTATAATGCCCGGGAATGAAAATAAAAAATCCTATTTTTTTCCCACAAAAATTATCTTTTAGTCACTAATTTTTTATTTTCCCAAGGGTAACAGGAGAAATTTGACCACATAAGTTGTTGTCCAATTTGTCCTGAGTACGCTGATACCCCATATGTGGGTGGGAACCACTGTTTGGGCGCACGGCAGAGCTCGGAATGGAAGGAGCACCATTTGACTTTTTCCAACCAAAATAGGCTGGAATTGAGATTGGATGCCATGTTGCATTTGGAGAGCCCCTGATGTGCCTAAACAGTGGAAACCCCCACAAATGACCCCATTTTGGAAACTAGACCCCTAAGGAACTTTTCTAGATCTTTGGTGAGCAATTTGAACCCCCAAGTGCTTCACACAAGTTTATAACGTAGAGCCGTAAAATTTAAAAATCATATTTTTTCCACAAAAATGATCTTTTCACCCCAATTTTTATTTTTCCAAGGGTAACAAGACTCCAAAAGTTATTGTGCAATTTGTCCTGAGTGCGCTGATACCCCATATGTGGGGGTAAACCACTGTTTGGGTGCATGGCAGAGTTTAGAAGGGAAGGAGAGCCGTCTGACTTTTTCAACGCAGAATTGGCTGGACGCCATGTCGTGTTTGGAGAGCTCCTGATCTGCCTAAACAGTGGAAACCCCCATAAATGACACCATTTTGGAAACTAGACCCCTCAAGGAACTTATCTAGATGTGTGGTGAGAACTTTTAACCCCCAGGTGTTTCACTAAAGTTTATAACGTACAGTCGTAAAATAAAAAATCCTTTTTTTTTTTACAAAAATGATTTTTTCGCCCCAATATTTTATTTTCACAAGGGTAACAGAAGAAATTGGAACCCAAAAGTTGTTGTCCAATTTGTCCTGAGTACGCTGATACCCAATATGTGGGAGAAAACTACTGTATGGGCGCACGTCAGGGCTCGGAAGGGAAGTAGTGACGTTTTGGATTGCAGACTTTGATGGAATGGTCTGGGGGCGTCATGTCACATTTGGAGAGCCCCTGATGCACCTATACAGTGGAAACCCCCCACAAGTGACCCCATTTTGGCAAATAGACCCCACAAGGAACTTATCTAGATGTGTGGTGAGCACTTTGAACCCGAAGTGCTTCACAGAAGTTTATAACGTACAGCAGTAAAAATAAAAAATCTTTTTTTTTTTTTTACAAAAATGATTTTTTCGCCCCCAATATTTTATTTTCACAAGGGTAACAGGAGAAATTGGACCCCAAAAGTTGTTGTCCAATTTGTCCTGAGTACGCTGATACCCAATATGTGGGAGAAAACTACTGTATGGGCGCACGTCAGGGCTCGGAAGGGAAGTAGTGACGTTTTGGATTGCAGACTTTGATGGAATGGTCTGGGGGCGTCATGTCGCATTTGGAGAGCCCCTGATGCGCCTAAACAGTGGAAACCCCCCACAAGTGACCCCATTTTGGAAAATAGACCCCACAAGGAACTTGTCTAGATGTGTGGTGAGCACTTTGAACCCCGAAGTGCTTCACAGAAGTTTATAACGCACAGCCGTAAAAATAAAAAATCTTTTTTTTTTTTGCAAAAATGATTTTTTTGCCCCAATATTTTATTTTTACAAGGGTAACAGGAGAAATTGGACCCCAAAAGTTGTTGTCCAATTTGTCCTGAGTACGCTGATATCCAATATGTGGGAGAAAACTACTGTATGGGTACACGTTGGGGCTCGGAAGGGAAGTAGTGACGTTTTGGATTGCAGACTTTGATGGAATGGTCTGGGGGCGTCATGTCGCATTTGGAGAGCCCTGATGCGCCTAAACAGTGGAAATCCCCAACAAGTGACCCCATTTTGGAAAATAGACCCACAAGGAACTTATCTAGATGTGTGGTGAGCGCTATGAAGCCCCAAGTGCTTCACAGAAGTTTATAATGTACAGCCGTATAAAACAAAAAAATATTTTTTTTTGTACAAAAATGATATTTTCGCCCCCAGTTTTTTATTTTCCCAAGGGTAGCAGAAGAAATAGGACAAATTGCACAATAACTCTTGGGGTCCAGAGTACGCTGATACCCCATATGTGGGGATAAACTACTGTTTGGAGCTGAGAAGTGAAGGAGCACCGTTTGACTTTTTCAACGCAGAATTGGCTGGAATTGAGATCAGACGCCATGTCACATTTGGAGAGCCCCTGATGTGCCTAAACAGCGGAAACCCCCAATTCTAACTCCAACCCTAACCCCAACACACCCCTAACCCTAGTCCCAACCCTAACCACAAACCTAACCCTAACACACCCCTAATCCCAACCCTAACCCTAATCCTAACTTTAGCGCCAACCCTAACCCTAACTTTAGCCGCAACCCTAACCCTAACCCTAATGGGAAAATGGAAATAAATACTTTTTTTTAATTTTATTATTTTTCCCTTACTAAGGGGGTGATAAAGGGGGGTTTGATTTACTATTTATAGCGGGTTTTTATGATTGGCAGCTGTCACGCCAAAAGACGCTTTTTATTGCAAAAATAGTTTTTGCATCATCACATTTTGAGAGCTATAATTTTTGCATATTTTGGCCCACAGAGTCATGTGAGGTCTTATTTTTTGCGGGACGAGTTGACGTTTTTATTGGTACCATTTTTGAGCACGTGATGTTTTTTGATCGCTTTTTATTTCGATTTTTGGGAGGTTAGAATGAACAAAAATCAGCAATTCATGAATTTCTTTTGGGGGAGGCGTTTATACCGTTCCGCGTGTGGTAAAATTGATAAAGCAGTTTTATTCTTCGGGTCAGTACGATTATGGCGATACCTCATTTATATCATTTTTTCATGTTTTGGCGCTTTTATAGAATAAAAACAATTTTTATATAAAAATAATTATTTTTGCATCGCTTTATTCTGCGAGCTATAACTTTTTTATTTTTTTGCTGATGATGCTGTATGATGGCTCGTTTTTTGCGGGACAAGATGACGTTTTCAGCAGTACAATGTTTATTTATATCGGTCTTTTTGATCGCGTGTTATTCCACTTTTTGTTCGGCGGTATGATGATAAAGCATTGATTTTTTGCTTCGTTTTTTTTTTTTTTTTTTTAAGGGGTTCACTGAAGGGGTTAACTAGTGGGACAATTTTATAGGGGGGGTCGTTACGGACGCGGCGATACCAAATATGTGTACTTTTATTGCTTTGTTTTTTTTTATTTACAGGAAGAAGTGAATTTATTGGGGAATATATATATTTTTTTTTATTTATTTTGGATTTTTTTTTAAAACATGTTTATTTTTATATTTTTAACTTTTTTACTTTGTCCCAGGGTGGGACATCACAGTATTTTATCAGATCGCTGGTGTGACAGTGTGCACAGCACTCTGTCACACCAGCGATCGCTCAGGCAGTGCAGCAGGCTTCTCAGTGCCTGCTCTCGGCAGGCACTGAGGTAGCCGCCTCCCTCCAGGACCCCGGCGCCATCTTGGATCCGGGTCCTGGGAGGGAGGAAGCCCTCAGAACAGCGCGATCACATCGCGCTGCTCTGAGGGCCTCAGGGGGGCGCGCAGGGAGCCCCCACCCTGCGCGATCCTCCCCTGTGCCCCAGTACACCGCGATCATGTTTGATCGCGGTGTGCAAGGGGTTAATGTGCCGGGAGCGGTCCGTGACCGCTCCTGACACACAGTCATGGGTGTCAGCTGTGATAATCAGCTGACACCCGGGCGCGATCCCCGGGAGCGCGTCCGATCGCACGAGACGTACTATCCCGTCCATGGTCATACGGGCCCAGGTACCATGGACGGGATAGTACGTCCGATGGCAGTAAGGGGTTAATGTATTGTATAAGAAATAGTCTCACTTGTACTTTCACTTTCGTTTTGTTCCTGTTTACTGATGCAATGCTGAAATGACTGTGCATTTTCCTTTTACCTCATGTTGTTACAAGTAAAAGCTTGTTATCCCATGCAGCCTGCTCTGTGAAGTTTTCTACTGCAAAGGTGTGGATTCAGAAGCTGTGCAACAGGTTATGGGCCCAGACACCCAGACACAAGCACCCAGACACAGTGTACCCAGATACAGCGTACCCAGGGAATCCAGACACCACAGATCCAAGCACCAAGAATACCAGATACCCAGGACACTGGAACTCTCAGCAAGACTCTGGTGAATGCAGAAGAATTCTTCAGTGCAAGTCTCTCCAAACAAGTAAGATAAGTTAAAAATGACAAGTAGCACAGAGCTAAAACTCGCAGTAGCTAAACTGAATAATGAGAACTATCAGCTATGGAAGTTCAAAGTAAAGATGTTATTGTCTAAAGATGATTTATGGGAAGTAATCACTACAGATAGACCTGATCAAGATAATCAGACATGGGATAAGAAAAATAGACAAGCGAGAGCCACCATTAGCTTATTAGTAGATGACGCTCAATTAATACATATAAGAAATGAAGAAACAGCGAAAGGAATGTGGGAAGCATTAAGAAAGCTATATGAGAGACCCAGCTTAAATCACAAGTTATTTTTATTAAGAAAGCTTTACAGTATGAGATTGAGTGCAAATGATGACATGCAGAAGCACATATTCTCAATGATGGAAGTGATATCACAGCTAAGATCTATTGGTGAAGACATTAAAGAAAGTCATATAGCAGCTATATTGTTGTGCAGTTTACCAGATTCGTATACAGCTTTAATAAATGCACTAGAGACAAGACCAGAAACTGACATTACAATAAAGTTTGTGAAAACAAGACTCATGGATGAATATCAGAGAAGAAAAGAACAAAACAATGATTCTTCTACTGAAAAGGACAGTGAAAACGCTCTTAAAGCTACAGAACTTAAAAAACCCTATAATAAAGAGACAAGAGAATGCTTCAGATGTAAGAAAAAAGGTCATTTAAAGAAAGACTGTACCATATGGAAAGCAGAACAACAAAAATTACAACATAAAAAGCATACACAGAAAGTAAAAAACACAATTTCCGATTCGTGTGAGAATAATTGGAATGGCACATTCAAAATAACAGACAAGAAATCATCACTTGGTTGGTTTATTTATTCAGGAGCAATGAGTCATATGACAAGTGACAAGAATTTCTTTACTGATCTTGATATAGATAAGAAAGAAGCCATTTATCTTGCAGATGGAAGCAAAATAACCGCAGAAGGTATCGGACAAGGTATGCTAAATTGTTTAAACAAGTTCGGACAAGATTCAAAGATACTTGTACAAGATGTGTTGTATGTTCCAAAATTGGAAGGCGGATTATTATCTGTGAAACGTTTAACAGCAAAAGGACTTACAGTAAAATTCAAAGACAATGAGTGTGCAATTATTGCAGGAAACAAGTTGATAACCAAAGTCAAGGCAGATGAACAATTATATCATTTTGACAAACCAAAGGAACAGATGAAAGTATGTACACATGATCACAAAAACTGTATTCACATGTGGCATAGACGTCTAGGACATAGACACCCGGACAGTATAAGGGAACTACAGAGAAAAGAATTGCCAAAAGATTTAAAGATATCAGATTGCTCAATTACCATAAGATGTGAATGTTGTATAAAATCCAAAGCCACAAGGATATCTATTCCAAAAGAAAGTGAGATGAAAAGCAAAAAAAACACTTGATTTGGTGCATACTGATGTATGTGGACCCATGAAAGTGACTACATCAGGAGGCAATAGATACATGTTGACTTTTATAGACGACTACTCAAGATACACAGTCACATACTTAATTAAGAACAAAAGTGAAGTTTTTGATAAACTTGTAGACTAAAGCCTGGGTCTCACATAGCGATACACCAGCGATCCCGACAACGATATGCACTTGTCAGGATCGCTGGTGTATCGCTACATGATCGCTGCTGAGCTGCCAAACAGGCAGCTCAGGGAAGCGATCAGCACAGCGACACTGCGGGTAACATCGCTTAGTTACCCGCAGTGTACCTTGGATACCAGCGCCCTGATGCAGGGAGCTGGTAACCAAGGTACACAGCGAGTTTCCAGGCGCTGCGCGGTGCCTGGAAACCCGCTGTGTACCTTGGTTACTGGCTCCCTGCATCAGGGCGCTGGTATCCAAGGTACACAGCGGGTTTCTAGGCACAGCCCCGCGCCTGGAAACTCGCTGTGTACCTTGGTTACCAGCGGATCGCTGGTCTCCCGCCTGTCACACGCAGCGATGCGTGCCTGTCAGCGGGAGACCAGAGATAAAAAAATGTCCAGGACATTCAGCGACGATCAGCGATACCCAGCAGGGGGGCTGATCGTCGCTGAATGTCACACACAGCGATATTGCTGGGGAGATCGCTGCTGCGTCACAAAACTAGTGACTCAGCAGCGATCTCGCTAGCGAGATCGCTGTGTGAGACGGGGGCTTTACAAGATCAAGTAACAAATTTCAAAGGAAGCCAATTGTCATCAGAAGTGATAATGGAGGTGAATTTACAGGTCACAGAATAGAAGACTACTTAAGACAAAATGGAATAGAACATCAGAAAACTGTTCCATACACACCTGAACAAAATGGAGTAGCAGAAAGGAAAAACAGAACTGTAACAGAGATGATGAGATGTATGCTGACATATTCTAAACTACCAGAGAAATATTGGGGTGAGGCAGCAATGACAGCTACATATCTACAGAACCGATTTTTTTCCAGAAAACTGAAGAAAACTCCATATGAACTGTGGCAATTTATGAAACCTAGTGTCAATCATTTAAAAGTTTTTGGATGTAAAGTTTTTATATTCATTCCAACAGAAAAATGTTCCAAACTTCAAAACAGATCCATGAAAGGAATATTCGTTGGGTATAGTGAAAACTGCAAAGGATATAGAATCTTAGATCCCAAAACAGATAGAGTTACAGTGAGTAACAGTGTGACATTCATTGAAGATTTAAATTAAGACATTATGATTTCAGTTGAAACAAAAAATTAGAAATATCTGAAGAAATATCTGATGAGAAAGAAGTAGAAATTAATGAAGAACAAATTAATGAAGAACAAAATACTGAAAGTGAAGAATCACAACTACAAACAGACACAGAGCCAAGACTTTCAATAAGAGAGAACAAAGGATAACCACCAAAACGTCTCTCATACAAGACAAGTATAAGAAAAATCTATGAGCCTACCTCTTGGGAAGACATATCTAAACTTCCTGAAGAAGAAGCTAATAATTGGATAGAAGCAACAGAAACAGAAATTAAATCCATGCATGATTCAAATACATGGACACTAACAGATTTGCCAGAAGGAAGAAAAGCCATCGGATGTAAATGGATTTTTAAAATAAAATACCAAACAGATGGCACACCTGAAAGATATCGAGCAAGACTCGTAGCTAAAGGGTATTCTCAAAAATATGGAGAAGACTATGATGAAACATTTGATCCAGTTGTCAAACACACTACAATCAGAACTTTACTTACAGTTGCAGCAATGGAAAAGATGGAACTAAGACATCTGGATGTAAAGACAGCTTTTTTGAATGGAGATTTAACAGAAGACATTTACATGGAACAACCTCCAGGATTCAAAGATAAAAGAAATCCAAACAAAGTTTGTAAACTACAGAAAAGCATATATGGTTTAAAACAAGCAGCTAAAGCGTGGAATGACAAAATCATGGAAGTACTAACAAATGAAAAATTTCAAAGAAGCAAAGCTGATCCATGCTTGTACACAAAAAGGATGAGTAATAGATGGGTTTATGTACTCATATATGTAGATGCCATTTTGATTTGTTTTAAACAAGAAAGGGATAAAGAAAACATTCTAAAAATCCTGAAACAAAATTTTGAAATCAAAGACTTGGGAAATGTAAAACAGTACCTAGGAATACAGATAGAAAGACAAGAAGTACTGTGGTTAAGACAATTGTTGACAGAATTAGGACAATCACACTTGGAACCAACAAAACTAAAAGAGGACCAAGGAGTCTTGTAGTTGGAGTATTGCCCTACTGAAGAAATGACAGCAGACATTTTCACGAAGGCGTTGAATGCTGAAAAACATCAGAGACTAATAAAAAAGTTGGGTTTGATTGAATAAGTCCTTATTGTTGAAAAAGGGTGTTGGCATATGCAACAGATTAGGACTTATTATAAGTAAAAGGAGGACTTTATACTGACCTGGCAATAGATGGCGATGCTGTGCAACGTTTCCTTCTGTTTAATGTATTGTATAAGAAATAGTGTCACTTGTACTTTCACTTTCGTTTTGTTCCTGTTTCCTGATGCAATGCTGAAATGACTGTGCATTTTCCTTTTACCTCATGTTGTTACAAGTAAAAGCTTGTTATCCCATGGAGCCTGCTCTGTGAAGTTTTCTACTGCAAAGGTGTGGATTCAGAAGCTGTGCAACAGAACATACTGTACATAAGGAATTAAGTGGTACAGAGTTAAAGGTTAAATACCAGGCTGAATCGATGACCAGTGTGTGACAGGTTCCTAGAGAGCCGATGTCTTAATGAGAGAACCTGCTATGCGAAATAAATAATGGTTGTGTGAGTAATAACATGGACATCGTTGATTTTGTAAGCGCTGACATAGAGTGTACTTAAGCCCCCGTCTCACACAGCGATCTCGCTAGCGAGATTGCTGCTGAGTCACTAGTTTTGTGATGCAGCAGCGATCTCCCAGCGATATCGCTGTGTGTGACATTCAGCGACGATCAGCCCCCCTGCCGGGTATCGCTGATCGTCGCTGAATGTCCTGGACATTTTTTTGATCGCTGGTCTCCCGCTGACAGGCACGCATCGCTGCGTGTGACAGGCGGAAGACCAGCGATCCGCTGGTAACCAAGGTACACAGCGGGTTTCCAGGCACGGGGCTGTGCCTAGAAACCCGCTGTGTACCTTGGATACCATCGCCCTGATGCAGGGAGCTGGTAACCAAGGTACACAGCGGGTTTCCAGGCGCTGGGCTGTGCCTAGAAACCCGCTGTGTACGTTGGATACCAGCGCGCTGATGCAGGGTGCTGGTAACCAAGGTACACAGCGGGTTTCCAGGCACCGCGCAGCGCCTGGAAACCCGATGTGTACCTTGGTTACCAGCTCCCTGCATCAGGGCGCTGGTATCCAACGTACACTGCGGGTAACTAAGCGATGTTACCCGCAGTGTCGCTTGTATTGATCGCTGCCTGAGCTGCCTGTTTGGCAGCTCAGCAGCGATAATGTAGCGATACACCAGCGATCCTGATCGTTGTCGGGATCGCTGATGTATCGCTATGTGAGACCCGGGCTTTACACTCATTGGTGGCCAATTTATTTATCAATTTCCAGGAGATAGAAGAACATTACAATACAGACAGATAAGAAAAAGTATTCTAGAATTGTAATTTATTGGGAGATGTAGAATCCCCTAAATAGCAAAATTATCCTTTAAAGGAGTTTCAAAACCACCCTAAATCCTGTACTAAAACAAGTGCTTTAACCGTAAAGGGGTCGCCTCAAGTTCTTAAATAAGTAAAATTGCAAAAATAGGCAACTTTGCAATTTATCTGCTATTAAAAAAATCCTCTTTGTTCTCAAAGAGTGATTATTACATTTATAGTACACTGCTCATTGCCTAGTGCATTCTCAGAATGGTTGATAACCTAGATGAGATGCACGCGCTACTTGTAGGCTCTATGCTTTAGAGCTAGCTTGTGGCTCTCTGAAGCTTTCTGAACCTATTGATCTGACCCCTCTGGCCTTCTCCAAACTGCCTGTGTTAGCAGCAATGGAAAGTCCATAGTTTGGAGCAGCTCTGATCCGAACTGTCAATCTTCAGGAGTGCCACACTCCAGCAACGCAAGACGCCAGGAGGCAGAGGAGCAGCGTGCTCCTGAAGATGGAACATTAGAACAACCCTTTATAACAACATCTTCTACTCATTATGGCAGACACTACTACAGAGAGGTTTTTATGAAGAGTTAAATTGCTTTGACTTTCAAGAATTACCTTGAATTTTTTAAGCACAATTTTAATCCTATTCGTAATGCCAAACACACTGTATAGAGTAATGTTTAATGTCTTTCGATACTGAAGGACTTTCTATATGACAATCATACATTCTTCAGTAACACTTTCTATGCTCTGAATTAACAATCCACTGCCGTCCCAGAAGCCTGGAGCTGCTTGACCCGCTGTGAGGTTAGGGAATACTAAGTCTTCAAGTTTGACGACAAATATATTTGGAATAAATCCAGACAGTAGCATAATGGGTTCACGGATGTTTCCCTCAGGTGAACATGTTGTAGCAGTGACAGGACTTGTGGAGCTGTCTCATCTCGATGCTCTCTAGACCTTGATCTCTTAGTGACTTGTAAACATTTGCTGTGTTCTGGACAGTACGACTATGATCTTGTCTTCTGCTGCACTGTCATAGTGATGAATGTATCAGACTCATAAAATAGCGGCTCACTAGCTATGGCATGTGTGTCCTGACATCAGGAGTTAAATATTTTTCAGCCTACCAAGGGTGATGTATTATGTTTCTTCCCGGAATTCTTATTTTTTATGGCTGTATTTGTCATAGATTTTGGTACTTCTCAATTTTTTTCTCTGTTCTTTTTTCATATTTTGAAGCACCCTTTGCAGAGTTGTTGCATCTCAGTAAATGATTACATGTTGATATGTGGCGTCCCTGAGGGTCCAGTTGCCACAGAGGTACTGCACCTCATCCAGAGGTGTGGTATCCCACTCTCAGGTAAGAAGGGAGCACTACCCAGAACTCTAACATTCGCACCCAACACACACTAGTTCAGTCAGGGCACCTGGGCGTACCCCAAGGGATGAGGGCCTCATCTCAGGCTGGATAGGAAAGGGTGTTGGGGTGTGGGTGGAGAAGGTAGAGAAAAGGGGAGGAGCTTAGAGAGCAGGAAGAGGACTGGAGAGTCAGAAGGTGAGGGGAGCTCAAGCTGTGAGGAACTTGTCCCCGGACGTGTAGAGAGAATTGAGAGGGAAAGACTGAAGAAAGCTCTTGGAAGGACAGAAGGGGAACGGATAGTGAAAGATCCATCCATGGGGCCCGATCCAGTATTGGAGGGACCAGGTTGCAGTAGGGGAACTGTCTCCCAAGCCTAATGGAGGACTTCAAGACTCAGCTAGCAAGCCGGAGGCGGAGGTATCTTTACGTGCCTCAGCCACATCCACAATTATTCGCTGAAAAGGCAGCCATATAGGAGCAAGGGGACTTAGAAAACGTTGCCCGACAAGGTTTGCGGCTGCTGGCTTGAGACACTGATTGTGTTGGCGCTGGACAGGAGGGCGGAAGCCAGTGCAGTGAGATGGCCAGGAAAGGAACATACTGAAGGGAATCCTGGAAAGGTGTATCCAAATCTACCTGGGAGTTTGCTGGACCACTCACCTGGAGGACACAGCACCAAGCAGGCATCTGCACATAAGTGAACTGTGAGTAAAGCATTGGAAACTGCACCCCGAATCATTCATGCGCCACCTGCCCTGCACTACACTCACCACCAACATCACCTTTAATATCCTAACTGCCCTGGGACACAGCTCTACCCATGGAGAGCTTAACCATTTTTGCTGCTCTATCATCATCCCAGAAGATCTGCATTGCAGCGTCGGTCCCCTGACCGAATACCACGGGTGGCGTCACTAACACTTTATTACAAACTCTTTATTATTTCCCTTTTCATCATTTCCCCTCTTTTTGGATGCCCAGGGCCACGGACCGGGTCAATGCTGCCGTGACACTGCCCCTTTAAGAAGCGGCCCGGTACCGAGTATCCCCACTGCCCTGGCGGGCGCTCTAGATACGTTATGTCATTTCTTAATGATTGCTTGGGTTCAGACCCCTGGAAACCCCACCAATCCTAAGAATATAGGTGGCTAAAAATTACTTTCTCTGCACTGGGGTATTACCAGCTGTACAATGACTTCTTTCCAGTGTACAGAATCATGGAATGGTGTGATGCTATAGAGGTTTTAAATACAGTATTAATGTATTTAATGAATGCTCTCCAAAAGTAGATGTCACCATCACAGTAGTTATACTATGTCTTGGGTGTGGGGGGTTTCAGAGCTCTTTGTTATGTTTCGGTAGCTGAGGAGTGCAGGTAAAAAAGGAAATACACCAGAGCAGTTGGAATCTATGAGATTGCAGTACCCTGACTAACCACCACAACTAGAGGCAGCCGTGGAGCATTCCTACGTTGGTCCTAGACGCCTTGTCACAGCCTGAGAAACTAACTACACCTAAAGATAGAAAGAGGAAAGCTATCTGCCCCAGAGCAGATCCCCAAAGAACATAGAAAGCCCCCAAACATGTAATGGCGGTTAGACAAGAAGAAATACTGACACAGACAGAAAATAGTATGAGCAAACGTTGGGGCCCAAACTACCTAAATAGAAAAGGATAGGAAGGGCACTTACTGCAATCCCAAAAAACCCTGAAAAGCACCAACTCTACTAATTTCAAAAACACCTGAGATCACACGACCTCTACCACCTAAATTAGTTCTCTGGTGTAACAAAATCAAAACAGCAGCCACTGAAAAAACTGGAAAAAGCAAATGTACAAACATCAGTGGCTGAACTAAACTGAGAGGGCAAAAGCCCCCGGAGGGGACCCTGAAGGCCCCCACAGAAGTGCAGGACAAAATGCAAAAATCAAGCACAAAAACAAAAAGAAGAAAATGTCTTATCTGTTAGCAGGAGATGCAGACACGACACAGCAGGCTACAAAGGAAGCAGGAATCAAGGATTCAGACCAGAACAATTGATCACCGGCAACCCTGATGAGAAGGCGACTCCCTTATATAAGACCAGTCAGTAACACCTGATTCCCAATCCTCACAATCTTCACTGGACAGTCCAGTACCGCTTGTAACCACCAGAGGGAGCCTCTGCTCAGAACTCATTTCAAGTCCATTCACAACAGTACCCCCCCCCTTGAGGAGGGGTCACCGAACCCTCACCTGAGCAACCAGGTCGGTCAGGATGAGTTCTATGACACGCACGGATGAGTCTCCTAGCATGGATGTCCGAAGCAAACACCCAAGAATTGTCTTACTGACCATAACCTCTCCACTTAACCAAATACTGGAGTTTCCGGCTAGAAAAACGAGAATTCAATATTTTCTCAACCACAAACTCCATATTGCCCTCAACCAGAACAGGGTCAGGAGGCAAAGCAGTAGGAACCACTGGCTCAACAAACCTCTTCAACAAGGACTTGTGGAACACGTTATGGATCTTAAATGTCCCTGGAAGAAGCAAACGAAAAGAAACAGGATTAAGAATCTCCATTATCTTATAAGGTCCAATGAACCTAGGCTTAAATTTAGGAGATGCCACTCTCATAGGAATATTTTTTGAGGACAACCAGACCAAGTCCCCCACTTTAAACCGAGGACCATCAGTCCTATGCCGGTTAGCAAACCGCTGGGCCCTCTCCTGAGAGAGGGACAACCTCTCCACTACCTGGTCCCAAATCTGTTGCATACGCTCCACAACAGAGTCAACACCTGGACAGACAGAAGCCTCCGTCTGTCCTGAAGAAAATCGAGGGTGAAACCCAGAATTACAGAAAAATGGAGACATCAAAGTGGTAGAGCTAGCCCTATTATTAAGAGCAAATAGAGAACACTTGGCACTCAACTTTGTAAAGTGGGTTCCTGTTTATTGCAGTCACAGTACAGATGAAACGTTTTCGGTCCAAGTGGACCTTCGTCAGTCCGACTGCTTGTGAGGAAACAATAGTATGAAAAAAGAGGCAGTATGCCTTCAGGGGTGAGTATCCTTCTATAGTACTATGAGTAGTACTCTTGTGGGATAGTCCCTTGTTAGGACTTTCTTATTATGTTTCCCAAATATGGAGAAAGAGGCCACAGGGCTCTGAGCGTGACTTGGTGGTAGGGTGAAGGATCGCTAGTTTCTCTGCTGCTCTGGCGCGGTATCCAAGCGGTGGATACCGCGCCAGAGCAGCAGAGAAACTAGCGATCCTTCACCCTACCACCAAGTCACGCTCAGAGCCCTGTGGCCTCTTTCTCCATATTTGGGAAACATAATAAGAAAGTCCTAACAAGGGACTATCCCACAAGAGTACTACTCATAGTACTATAGAAGGATACTCACCCCTGAAGGCATACTGCCTCTTTTTTCATACTATTGTTTCCTCACAAGCAGTCGGACTGATGAAGGTCCACTTGGACCGAAACGTTTCATCTGTACTGTGACTGCAATAAACAGGAACCCACTTTACAAAGTTGAGTGCCAAGTGTTCTCTATTTTCACTATTTTGGTTGGGAAACCTACTTGTGCACCATCACGGTAGTGCTACGATATATTTTCACTATTATTAAGAGCAAACTCAGCCAAAGGCAAAAAAGAGACCCAGTCATCCTGATCAGCAGACACAAAGCATCTTAGATAAGTCTCCAATGTCTGGTTTGTTCTCTCAGTTTGACCATTGGTCTGAGGATGAAACGCCGAGGAGAAAGACAATTGAACACCAAATTTAGAACAAAAGGTCCTCCAAAATCTGGAAACAAACTGGACTCCTCTGTCAGACACAATGTTCTCAGGAATGCCGTGTAAACGAACCACGTGCTGAAGGAACAAAGGCACCAATTCAGAGGAGGAAGGCAACTTAGGTAATGGCACAAGATGTATCATCTTGGAAAACCTATCACAGATCACCCAGATGACGGTCATTCTCTGAGAAACAGGGAGGTCGGAAATGAAATCCATAGAGATATGGGTCCATGGTCTCTTGGGCACAGGCAATGGCATCAACAAACCACTAGAGCGAGAGCAAGGCTTGGAGCGAGAGCAAGTCCCGCAGGACTGCACAAATTCCCTGACATCACGAGACAAGGTAGGCCACCAAAAGGACCGACTAACCAAGTCTCTGGTACCAAAAATTCCGGGATGACCGGCCAACGCGGAACAATGAATCTCAGACATCACACTCTTTTTCCAGTGGTCCGGGACAAACAATTTCCCAACAGGGCAGCGTTCGGGCCTATCCTCCTGACACCCCTCCAGAGCCAGTCTCAAATTGGGCGAGATGGCGGAAAGAACTACCCCTTATTTCAAAATAACAGAAGGATCAGATAACTCAGGAGAGTCCGCAAGGAAACTCCTCGAAAGGGCATCCGCCTTAACATTCTTAGTGCCAGGAAGAAAGGAAACCACAAAATTAAAACGTGTGAAAAACAAGGCCCACCTGGCCTGTCTAGGATTAAGTCGCTTGGCAGATTCCAGATAAACCAGATTCTTATGGTCAGTAAGGACCACCACCTGATGTTTGGCTCCCTCCAGCCAATGTCTCCACTCTTCAAAAGCCCACTTCATGGCCAATAACTCCCGATTACCCACGTCATAATTACGTTCAGTAGGAGAAAATTTTCGAGAGAAAAAGGCACAAGGGTTACTTTTAGAGGTCTCAGGATCTCTTTGGGACAAAACGGCACCTGCCCCAATTTCAGAGGCATCAACCTCCACCTGAAATGGCAGAGAACATCAGGCTGCCGTAGAACAGGAGCAGAAGTGAATCTCTGCTTAAGTTCCTGAAATGCAGAGACTGCCTCAGGAGGCCAATTCACCACATCAGAACCCTTTTTGGTCAAATCAGTTAATGGTTTAACAATAACCGAGAAATTACCAATAAATTTACGATAAAAATTGGCAAAACCCAAAAATCTTTGAAGAGCCTTTAACACTAGGACTACTGGACTCGTGACCCCGCCTAGAACTACTGAAAGGAGTCATTTTGACTCTTGCTTGTTTTCGTTTATTTTTAGAGTTTCATTTGTGGTTATTTATTAATAATTATATTTTTTGTAATGTATTATTATTGTGAGATCCAACAGTAATGCTTTTGATTGTTTTTTTTTCTGCTTTTCTTATTTTTCTACAGAAAATAACAATAATTATAATAGACGTTTTTCAAAAATTTTTTTTATTCAAGTGCACACATATAAACAACAATGAAGAACAAAAAGCAGAGAAAATGTAGGTGGAGGAGCATAAAAATGAAAATATGGCGCAGAATTCACCTTCTAAACATTTGGTGTTTCGCATTTTAGGCATTGCCTTTGATTTATGGCAGTACATTGCCCACACAAAGACTTACCACAAGTCTTACAATTGCCGACAGATCTATTTTTCTTGCACTTTTCTTTGATCCGGCAAAATTTTGTTTGAACCATCACTTCTGAGCATGTAGAAACTTGGGATGTGGAACCCTTTTCCCTATCTGTGACATAAGGACCACTCAACTCTCTCACAAGCGTTTGCAAAAATGCCTTGCGTGACATTTTTTGGTGGGTTATCTCATTGAATATTATCCATGCATTTATACCCGCAAAGTCTAAGGCATTTTCAAATGCATGAACAGGCCATCTCCTTGTGCATGTTCGTGTGGTATATTTTCGTGCCATCTGATCCACTACATCTACTCCATATTTTGTTTCATTGTAAAACTTTACCGTTTCTGGAGTTTTTTTAGCGGAATCAGACGCAACAACAACATCTGGATGGACGGAACTCAAAATGACAACATTTTTGTTGGGCTTTCCTTGATATACTGTAAGTGTAAAATTGTCTTCATTTCTAAACACTTTAGTGTTGTACAATTCCTCTTTCATGGATTTTATTTCTTTAGGCACTTCTCGCCTTATCTTGTTCAGTGTTCCCACGATGGTTGTTCCTTTGCTTTTTAGCTGTTTAGCTAATTTTACTGAAGTAAAATAATTATCGGTTGTAACATTGCGACCTTTTTTCAAAAACGGGTCCAATAACTTCATTACCACATGGTCAGCTAAACGGTCCTCAGCACGGCGTGTGTCATCTTTGCCTAGATAAGGGAAGCCATTTGCCAGATATTTGCTCTCCTTATCAACAGCTAGCCAATATTTGTGGCCATATTTATCTGGTTTGGAAGGCATGTACTGCGTGAATGGACACCTAGTTTTGCTTGGGAAAAGTTGCTCATCCACCGTTATGTATGGGCCAGGTTTGTAACACGCAATACAATTTTCAATAAACCTGTCCCACACAGTAGAAAATAGAGCAAACTTGTCCGTTTGCAGTCTCTCCGATCGAGTAGATTTCTCATCAAATCTGAGAAACGTCATAATTTCAACAAAGCGTAACTAGACATTGTCGCTTTGCAAAACGGTATTCCCCAGTCATTACACCAAATACTGCTAATCGAGTGACGGTTCGTGCCAGATATTCCACGAGCATAGAATATCGCAATGAATGCATCTAGCTCCTCATCAGATAGAGTAAACTGTAAATTATTGTTCCTGCATGCTTCTGCAAGCGTACAGTTCTTTATATGTGTCAATATATATGAATCAAAAAATAAACGCCAGTAAACAAGCTATTTGTTCAGCATTACACAGTAATACAAGCAGGTAAAACACAAGGAAAATGTGAAAAGTTGACATGTAAATTGAACTACATCTATATGAACATCAGGGTAAATAAGACAGAGTGAAAAAATTATGCACAAAACTTATATGCAACATTTAGTGACAAAAGGACCTCAAAATATAGTAGGGAGTCAAAATGACTCCCTTCAGTAGTTCTTGGTAAATTTTGAAAAAAACGCGCAAATTTTTCACCAAAATTATTTATTCTCACAAAATCTTTTTTCACATCATATTTGCGGAAAAGTCACCGAGTTTCAAGCCGGAATTCTGAAAAATGTAGTCACAGAAGAGAAATAAAAAACGAAAGGAGTCAAAATGACTCCATCAGTAGTTCTAGTGTTAATGAAGTAGGTTGGACCCAATCACAGATGGCCTGAACCTTGACCGGGTCCATTTCAATAACAGATGGGGACAAAATGAATCCCAAAAATGAGATCCTCTGTACGCCAAAAAGACACTTTGATCCCTTCACATACAGAGCATTCTCTCTCAAAATCTGGAATACAGTTCGAACATGTTTCACATGAGAGTCCCAGTCATTGGAAAAAATCAAGATATCATCCAAATAAACAATCAGAAATTTATCCACAAAATCCCTGAAAATGTCATTCATGAAGGACTGGAAGACAGAAGGAGCATTAGTGAGCCCAAAGGGCATCACAAGGTACTCAAAATGCCCCTCAGGGGTGTTAAATGCCGTCTTCCATTCATCCCCTTGCTTAATGCGAATAAGGTTATATGCCCCCGAGGTCAAGCTTGGTAAACCAAGTAGCGTTTTTCACCCTGGAAAACAGGTCGGAAATCAAGGGTAAAGGGTATTGATATTTCACAGTAATATTGTTCAAAAGACGATAATCAATACACGGCCTTAATGAACCATCCTTTTTGGCCACAAAGAAAAAACCGGCACCTAAGGGTGAAGAGGATGGTCTGATATGACCCTTCTCCAATGACTCCTTGATATAAGACCGCATAGCGTCATGTTCAGGTACAGACAAGTTAAAAAGGCGACCTTTAGGGAATTTACTACCAGGCACTAATTCAATAGCGCAGTCATAGCTCCTATGGGGAGGCAAGGATGCAGATTTACTTTCGCTAAACACATCAGAAAAATCAATCAAAAAGTCAGGCACATCCTGAGCCTGGGGGGAGGCAGAAAAAACAGGAGTGTTGGTATTAACACATTGGCAGCCCCAACTGGTTACAGACACAGATTTCCAATCCAAAACAGGATTATGAGACTGTAACCAAGGGAAACCCAGCACGATAATGTCATGCAGATTATACAGAACCAAAAATTTGCAGCTCTCCTGATGATCAGGTTCAACCCTCATTATCACCTGAGTAGAGAACTGAGGTTTATTCTCAGCCAAAGGGGTAGAATCGATCCCCAGTAGGGGAATAGACTTCTGTAGGGGTATCAAGGGAAACCCACAACGTTTAGCAAAATCAAAATCCATCAGGTTAATAGCTGCTCCCGAATCAACGAAAGCCTGAGCAGAAAATGAGGACAGAGAGCATATCAGAGTAACAGTTAATAAAAACTTAGTCTGAACACTACCCAAGACAACTGAGCGTGCAAAACGTCTTCCCCGCTTAGGGCAGACTGAAATAGCATGAGAGGCATCACCACAGTAGAAACATAACCCATTGCGCTTTCGAAACTCATGACGCTGTGCCCCAGAAACCACTCTATCACACTGCATGGATTCAGAAGCAGGTTCACAAGGCAACACTATACCACGCATACTTCTCCGCTCACGCAAACGTCTGTCAATTTGAATCGCTAATGACATAGAATCATTAAGACCAGAGGGGACAGGGAATCCCACCATAACATCCTTTACATTATCAGACAGACCCTTCCGAAAAAGGGCTGCCAAAGCGTCGTCATTCCATTTGGTCAGGACTGCCCACCTACGGAATCTCTGACAGTATAACTCAGCGTCATCAAGCCCCTGATTTAATGCCAACAAGGCTTTTTCAGCTTGATCAGTGACATTAGGCTCATCGTACAATAACCCCAAGGCCTAAAAAAATGCATCAACATCACTCAAAACAGGATCCCCAGGTGTCAGGGAAAAAGCCCAATCCTGAGGATCGCCGCGCAGGAGAGAGATGACAATTTGAACCTGCTGCGCTGCGTTCCCTGAGGACTTAGATTTTAAGGCAAAAAACAATTTACAATTATTTTTGAAATTCAGAAACTTGGCTCGATCCCCCAAAAACAAATCTGGCATGGGAATCCTAGGTTCCACAACAGGCAACCTAGCAAGATAGGTAGCAATACTCTGAACCTCAGTGGCAAGCTGATCCACACGGCCAGATAACTGTGCAAACTCCATTGAGAGAAAAAATCCTCCCCAGCACCCAGAGATACAGAGGGAAAAAAAAAAATGCAACAAACCGAAAAATATCTCTGACAACTCTGACAACCTTTTTTCTTTTACAATATTTTTTCCCTACTGTGAGTACCATACAATTTTCAATTTTTGGGCCGGTGATACTGTTATGTTTCGGTAGCTGAGGAGTGCAGGTAAAAAAGGAAATACACCAGAGCAGTTGGAATCTATGAGATTGCAGTACCCTGACTAACCACCACAACTAGAGGCAGCCGTGGAGCGTTCCTACGTTGGTCCTAGACGCCTCGTCACAGCCTGAGAAACTAACTACACCTAAAGATAGAAAGAGGAAAGCTATCTGCCCCGGAGCAGATCCCCAAAGAACATAGAAAGCCCCCAAACATGTAATGGCGGTTAGACAAGAAGAAATACTGACACAGACAGAAAATAGTATGAGCAAACGTTGGGGCCCAAACTACCTAAATAGAAAAGGATAGGAAGGGCACTTACTGCAATCCCAAAAAACCCTGAAAAGCACCAACTCTACTAATTTCAAAAACACCTGAGATCACACGACCTCTACCACCTAAATTAGTTCTCTGGTGTAACAAAATCAAAACAGCAGCCACTGAAAAAACTGGAAAAAGCAAATGTACAAACATCAGTGGCTGAACTAAACTGAGAGGGCAAAAGCCCCCGGAGGGGACCCTGAAGGTCCCCACAGAAGTGCAGGACAAAATGCAAAAATCAAGCACAAAAACAAAAAGAAGAAAATGTCTTATCTGTTAGCAGGAGATGCAGACACGACACAGCAGGCTACAAAGGAAGCAGGAATCAAGGATTGAGACCAGAACAATTGATCACCGGCAACCCTGATGGGAAGGCGACTCCCTTATATAAGACCAGTCAGTAACACCTGATTCCCAATCCTCACAATCTTCACTGGACAGTCCAGTACCGCTTGTAACCACCAGAGGGAGCCTCTGCTCAGAACTCATTTCAAGTCCATTCACAACAGCTCTTCTGATACTGTGTATCAAGAAATTGTAGGAAGAAGGACCGGGCAAGGGCGGCTTCTTGTGTGCCTGGACTGGAACTATCGGGGCTGTCACCATTGTTGTTGGGGGAAGGACTTTCTGACCGGAGCAGACCTTTGCACCCGACTGTAGGTGACGGGGTGGACATAAAAGGAGCTGAGCACGCGAAAACAGGGCTTCTGGAGGGAAGACAGGGTACACGTAAGAAGAAGGTTGACTCCTTCTCCACTATTCCACACCAATCAGCAGGCCTCCTCTGTGGCCTATCCTCCCCTACGCGCACAACCTGTGCACGGATAGAGACGAGCACCTTGCAGACTTCCGTACCCAAGAGCCCTGACCGGTCAGCACCTCTCACAATAACTGACAAGCTTCACAGTACTGACCTCACGGTACACACTGATTCAGTAGGCCCTGCTGTGGCCTCCACTCCGGGACTCTGTGTCACACTTGCCGTACCATCTTCTACGTCTTGTACAACACCATGTACTAGGACCGGGAAATCACGTCTGGAAAGGCCAGGATGCGCTGTTTCGGTACAGAGACAGTGCTTCAATTTAATCTGGGACCGCTTCAGAGACATCTCGCGTCACTTGCACCATCATCGTGGGATCTTTCAACCTCTTCCGTCCGGGAGCCACAGACTGATAAGTTGATTCGTTTTTACTGTTTGTTATTAACGTTGCAACACCACCGTTTATCTCTCTTGTATTTGTATTATTACATATCTGCGTACTCTCTGCTTGGAGTATTTACTGATAAGAATTCTCTGCATAAAGAACCCGTTAACTCTTGCTCTGCCTCCTGCTCGTCACTGCATCCCACGTTCCTGCTAGTACTTTACAAAATCATATTGTAAGATTCCCCAATGTCTCCAGCCCAGTATGATATGACCAAATTCCCTCAACACAGTATGATGCCCTCCATAGTGCCACTGCACAATAAGATGCCCTCACGCCCTACAACACAATATAATGGCTTTTACAACCCCCCAAACCGCATGATGACACTACCCAATCATCATACATGTCTTTCACATGCCTGCTCACTTCTCCTGTGTTAAGAGTCACTGCTGTTGGTCTAAGTAGTACCTGAAGATCTGCCAAAACCTCATGTCATGAGATATTCTAAGATTACATGACCTGCAGGCCCTTGTAGGACCTCTAGGCTCTACCTAGATAGAAGTGTAAAGCAAGGATCTGTTAGTTTATTGTTCTTGTCCTTAATATTTCACTATATCTGTATTCTGAGGACACAGATGGAGTTGAAGTCTGGGTATATCCCTGTTACTACCGAGATTGCTAAACAGTTCCCCAAATCCGGGACTGTGCCGCTGGACGGTTTGGAGGTATGCTTAGAAAAAGTCCATATTTTCCTTTCCTGTATACAATTTAAATATTGTGCAAGCATCATAACTGCAGGATGACGTTATCACGCTAGATGGAGCAATCACACTATATAAATAAATACACAAAGCAGTCCAAGTCTGACTTCTGTGGTGATTGAGAAAGCTCTTGTGCATACAGGAGTTATGTTCTGTCTGTATTTAGCCATGGGATGTGATGATGACCTCTGGGATGAAACCATTGAATGAAGGTACTAGGACTCTGCAGACAGCATATTGTGTATACTACATCAGCCGTCCTTTATCAGACTGCAATTTTCCTTTGTGTCTCTTTTATGGTCCCTGCTTATGACTACGGTATATATATATATATATATATATATATATATATATATATATATATATTGTAAGCTTTTCAGGGGATATAGCTCTGGGATCGCCGTCCGGGTAGACGGAGTGGCACGGAAACAGTTCATTCACAGACAGCAGTTCTGGTAAAAACTGGCCGCAACCAGTTTTATTAAAGTCCACAGCAAACAGAACATAATCAAAACCAAATCATAAACATAAGACCTGGGCTTGTCCAGCCACTTACTACACTTAGATAGATTTCCCTATCTATCCGGGACCAGACTCTAACAGCCTGGGCCAAAACAACACATATGTTCAGCATTTACCAGCATGGAGTTTCACAGAGTCTCCTCCTTGTGTCTGAAGGCACCTTCAACGTCCAGACTTGAGAGAGCTCCCCTCCTATTCAGCAGCTATCCGCATGGATTCTCACAGAGACTACTCCTGTGTCCGGGGTACATCGAGCACCCAGACTGAGACAGCTCATACTCCTGGAGACTCCTTCTTGTGCCTGGACTCCTTGTCCAGACTAAGCGAGCACTCTGTCTGTATTCCCAGACACCTACTTCTGGCTTCCTAATTATCACCTGAATGGCCACAGGTTTGAGCTGCAAGCGTGTACTGAATGGAAGGTGTAGTGACCTTTCTCCACCACTAGTTTTACAAAGCCACACATTTCCCTTATACCAGTTAGCAAAGTATCTAGGTGAAATGTACACCCCATTCAATACATATGCTTTCACTGTCTCACATATCCCCCCCTCTTCTCCAGACCGGAGGGCTGGTCATCCAGACCGGAGGGTTGGTCAACAATCCTAAAGAGACAGTGAACTCCGGACCAGTCATAGTCATCATCAACTTCATCTTCACCTGAAGCCTGGCCATCATTAGCTTCGAAGGCCCCTAGCATCCACACAGGATCCAGTCTCTGACCTTTCAGGCAGTCAGGCTTCACTCGGCCTCACCAGGCCTCACACAAACGGTGTCCCCTACACCAGGGGAACAGGAAACAGGCCTCATCTGTCTCCAATTAAGCAGGGTTTATATATCCTTACACACACCCACACACAGGACCTGAGCTGATGTCATAGTCATGTGTTCAGACTTGTGTGTGTGTAAAAGGACCTGTGTGATGTCACAGTCATGTGACTAGTCAGCTGGGGGGAAGGAACATGGACAGTCAAAACACACACACTGAGCCATTACCGGAACGCCAGCCAAGGGCTGCATTACCTATTCCCCCCCCTTTTTTTCAAACTTGTAGGGTTGAACACAAAATACATCCAATCACCTCAACCCACAGTTCACACAGAGACCATGTACTTGTCCATTGCTCTGTTCAGCCCCCGGAATATTAGTCAATGACATTCGCTCATTCCTTAGGGACCTACCGTCTGTCATTGTCACAGACTTCGTCCAGTCACATTTCTGGGTCGTAACCTTGTCAGGTCTCCCCTTCGCTCCCAGTGGTCAATCGTAACCTTGTCAGGTCTTGCCTGGGTATCTAAGGTCCGGTTAGACTTCGTACTGTCCCGTACTCTATCGGGTCGTCTGTATGGGCCTCTCAAACCTGAGTTACTGGAGGTCTCACTACCTCTAAACCCATGCCCACTACCCTCAGGACGTCTTGAAAGGTCCCTAACTTCAGCTTAGCTGTTCTGTTATTTAGGGGGCCCTTTCTCTGTCGGGTCTCACTATTCTTAGACGGCTGCCATCTTCTGCTGCTCAGATGATGCTGTCTATCTACTCGCTGTCTAGCGAGATTCAATTGTTCTACCTCTCGCAGGTAGGTCACACGGTACGCCACCAGCATGCGCACATATTCCAGACTTTCTTCCGTTCCTATAGCGTAGAATGACACCATGCCGTCTTCATCTGGTATCCAGTCCCGACGATCACATGGACTGCTTACTTTCACCACACCAGACCTCTTCACCATCATCTGCATGGCTCGGCCATTTCTCCAATCAGCTTTCTCACCAGAACATGAGGCACCCGGATGACCTTTTCCCGCAGACTGTGAGCATTTCTCATAAGCTTCAGTTGTCTAACGGCTTGTTCTGTCTTCAACCGGAGAAACCGCTTTGTGCGAATACATCGCCAGTGCATGTCACTTAGGATTGCCACCCTCTTCACTGTAACTTCGGTCGTGGACAAGACCACCAGCTGTTTAGCTCCTGAGGTCGAGTACACCTTACAGGCTCCCACGGCCTTCTTAAACGCTTCATGCACAGACTCACGGGTGCATTCTTCTCTCAAGTCCTCGGGTACATCTACGAGGCACTTGTACCGACACGTTTCGGTCTCACCCGTGGTTTCCAGACGATCAACCAGCTCAGGGTTCAGGGACAACTGACTTCCAGCTTCTTCCCCTTTTCGCTTCTTCTGAGCTGACTCACAGCTACAAATTCGCGAATTTCCATCCTGACCACTTCCATTTCACATTTATCTTCCGTTACCACACTCTTAGCTCTCCTCAGGTCTATCTTCTCCTGGCCAAAGGGAGCGAGTGCAACGTGTTTGCCTTTTCTTTCTCCAAGGAGGCCTTGTTCACCGAGTGACACTGTATCAGGCGACTTTTCAGCCCGAGAACTTCTTCCTCTAGTTCCGCCATTCGCCTCTCAGCTGCCCGTCTCTGAAGCTTCTCTTGCGTCCACTGGGCTTGTAACCACTCCTTGAGCTCCTTGATCTCGGCTCCGACATCCACCGAATCATCCGAACTCACATCACTCGAGGAAGTATCTGCTTTACACCTCCCATCTCCAGTGGCCAACTCCTGGCCCTGGTCTGTAGCTTCTCTGATGGACTCCTCCATCTTTTCCCGCTCAGCTTCCATTTGGCTGAGCTTTTCCTTAAGGCACATCTCCGCCTTCTGGAGAGTATCACAGGACATCTGTAGCTCCTTCACCTGAGCTTCTAGACTTAGGGTCTTTCTGCGCAGATCACCATTTTCATCACGGGTGTCCTGCAGAGTGGTCTCAAGCACCTGGCGCATTTGCTCTGCATCCATCTTATCCTCTTCTAGTTTTTCTTTGACCCTGAGGAGATCCACATAATCTCTCTTCATCTGTTGCAGTTCCCTACTGCGTTCACCACACTCCTTCTTGGAGTCACACAGCTCCTGGTTGAGCTGTTCGCGCAGTCGTTCTAGGATTTGTTCACTTCCAGAAACTCCATCCTGCAGCGCCTCCTTCTCACGCTTCAACTGCAAAACCTCTTCCTTGATTTTGCGGCGGTCCTCTTTAATGGCGTGGAACATCTCTTTCCACAGGGTAACTTCCTCGTTGCTTCCTTCTAGATCTCGCTGGTCTGAGGACACGTCCTCCAGGTTTTCACATAATTGCAGCATGTCACTTTGATACTGCAGCCGAATAGGTTCCAGCTCTTGGCCATGACTGGCCCCCTCCTCTTCTACCTCTAAAGGAGAATCCACACTTGAAGCATAGGCAGACAGTACTACATTCTCTTCATTTTCATTTTCAGCGAGTACTACCGGAACAACCTTTTTGTGGCCCTTGCGCCGTCGACGACGAGAGGGGACTCTCTTCCCTCGTCTAGCCTCTCCTGACTGACCTCACTTTTTACTCTCATAGTGTCCCAGTCAGCTACGGGGTCTGTGTCACTCCCCATGGTGTTGTGGACTAACAGGTCACCTCCCACTTTGACGTCACCCCCTTCTACTGGAGCTACCCCGTTATCAACGGTCACATTGTCATTTTTAGGAGGTACCAACCCACAACCAGTAACAATTTTCAGTTTTCCACACTCTACACTCTTGTGAAAATCCGCCCCTTTTTTAGACTCCGCCCCCTTTTTAACAACCACACCGGCAGGGTAATTTTTACACAAAAAATCAGCAGTAGTCTTAGGACTCAGTTCACAACATCTCTTACCACCTCCCGGGCACTCTGTGACAACACTGGCACCCCCGGAGAGTCCATAGAATGGTCCACTGCCGCCATTCTATACGGTGCCCACAGCTCCCGCACCATGTCCAGTTGCATGTCCAGTAGACATTTCTCAAATATGCGGTCTGACTCGTCAGACCCATTCGTTGCTCCGTTCACAGCCATCGCGGAGCACTGTTCACACCAGAACTTCACCGCTTTCCCTTGAAAAAATCTTCATGGCCCCGCCAAGCCACAGCAAAACTGGATTTGAGTGCGACGACAATCTTCGCAACCCCGCCGAGTTGCAGCCAAAAACCGGATTTGAGTGCGACGACAATCTTCGTAACCCCACCGAGTCACAGCAAGATGCCTTCGTGACCCCACTGAGTCACAGCAAGATGCTTGTATCCATACTCGTCGTCCATGCTGTCAGACTTCTCTGTCTCAACAACGGCAGTCTTCACTCAAGACATACACACTCTACAGTCTTTTCCACAGAAAATTCAGCTCTGCTGTGCAGACACTTTTTTTTTTTTTCCTTTGCAAAGTCTATTAGGGCTACTGTCTCTTTAAGACTGCTCCAACAGACTTTTTCCTTTGCTGCTGCACACTCCACAGTCTTTTCCACAACAAGTTCAGCTTTGCTGTGCAGACACTTTTTTTTTTTTTTTTCTCTGACACACTTTTTTTTTTTTTCTCTGCTGCTGCTTCAACAGACTTCACCTTTATTGCTGTCTCTCGCCACTGTGCTGCACGCACATTCTAGCACCAATTGTAAGCTTTTCAGGGGATATAGCTCTGGGATCGCCGTCCGGGTAGACGGAGTGGCACGGAAACAGTTCATTCACAGACAGCAGTTCTGGTAAAAACTGGCCGCAACCAGTTTTATTAAAGTCCACAGCAAACAGAACATAATCAAAACCAAATCATAAACATAAGACCTGGGCTTGTCCAGCCACTTACTACACTTAGATAGATTTCCCTATCTATCCGGGACCAGACTCTAACAGCCTGGGCCAAAACAACACATATGTTCAGCATTTACCAGCATGGAGTTTCACAGAGTCTCCTCCTTGTGTCTGAAGGCACCTTCAACGTCCAGACTTGAGAGAGCTCCCCTCCTATTCAGCAGCTATCCACATGGATTCTCACAGAGACTACTCCTGTGTCCGGGGTACATCGAGCACCCAGACTGAGACAGCTCATACTCCTGGAGACTCCTTCTTGTGCCTGGACTCCTTGTCCAGACTAAGCGAGCACTCTGTCTGTATTCCCAGACACCTACTTCTGGCTTCCTAATTATCACCTGAATGGCCACAGGTTTGAGCTGCAAGCGTGTACTGAATGGAAGGTGTAGTGACCTTTCTCCACCACTAGTTTTACAAAGCCACATTTCCCTTATACCAGTTAGCAAAGTATCTAGGTGAAATGTACACCCCATTCAATACATATGCTTTCACTGTCTCACAATATATATATATATTAGGGTGCCAAGGAAATGCATGGTAGAAATTAAGTAGCAAGTTTTTGAAGGTCTTACCTCCTAATTTTGTTCCTTTTTGGTAATAGATATTTTATAATTTTCTTTTTTTAAGATTAGTTATCATTTACTGGTTGCTCAATGGCACATCATATTGCAGTTTGAAATGTTTGTTTAGTATTTATTGTCATGCATATCCCGCGTTATGTATGGTATGTTATGCCATTTACCGATCAGATTAAGTGATTTTATATTTTGATAGATCAGGCATTTCTGAACGCGGTGATACCAAACGTGTGTTATATATATATTTTTTTAACCCTTTAATTTTCAATGGGGCGAAAGGGGGGTGATTTGAACTTTTAGGTTTTTGTTTTTTAAAAAAATGTTTAAATGTTAATGGTTAACAGGCTCGGACTGGCCCACCGGAGAACCGGAGGGCTGCTGCGGGGAGGTGAGCTGTGCTGTGTCTGTGTGCCTGCATGTATGTATGTGGTGCTGTGCTTTGTGTGTGTGTGTGTGTGTGTGTGTGTGAGAGAGAGAGAGAAGGTTGGTGGGGGGAGGCAATGATGGAGGTGATGGGCAATGATGGCAGTGGGGGGAGGCAATGATGAAGGTGATGGGCAATGATGGCAGTGGGGAGGCAATGATGAAGGTGATGGGCAATGATGGCAGTGGGGGGAGGCAATGATGAAGGTGATGGGCAATGATGGTGGGGGGTTCAATGATGAAGGTGATGGGCAATGATGGTGGAGGAGGCAATGATGAAGGTGATGGGCAATGATGGTGGAGGGAGGCAATGATGAAGGTGATGGGCAATGATGGTGGGGAGGCAATGATGGAGGTGATGGGCAATGATGGTGGGGAGGCAATGATGGAGGTGATGGGCAATGATGGTGGGGGAGGCAATGATGAAGGTGATGGGCAATGATGGTAGAGGAGGCAATGATGGAGGTGATGGGCAATGATGGTGGAGAGAGGCAATGATGGAGGTGATGGGAAATGATGGCAGCGGGGGAGGCAAAGATGAATGTGATGGGCAATGATGGTGGGGAGGCAATGATGGAGGTGATGGGTAATGATGGTGGAGGAAGCAATGATGAAGGTGATGGGCAATGATGGTGGAGGGAGGCAATGATGGAGGTGATGGGCAATGATGGTGGGGAGGCAATGATGGAGGTGATGGGCAATGATGGTGGGGGGAGGCAATGATGAAGGTGATGGGCAATGATGGTAGAGGAGGCAATGATGGAGGTGATGGGCAATGATGGTGGAGAGAGGCAATGATGGAGGTGATGGGAAATGATGGCAGCGGGGGAGGCAAAGATGAAGGTGATGGGCAATGATGGTGGGGGGAGGCAATGATGGAGGTGATGGGCAATGATGGTGGTGGAGGCAATGATGAAGGTGATGGGCAGTGACAGTAACAGGCTCGGATTCGCCCACCGGAGAACCGGAGGGCTGCTGCGGGGAGGTGAGCTGTGCTGTGTCTGTGTGCCTGCATGTGTGTATGTGGTGCTGTGCTTTGTGTGTGTGTGTGTGAGAGAGAGAAGGTTGGTGGGGGGAGGCAATGATGGAGGTGATGGGCAACGATGGCAGTGGGGGGAGGCAATGATGAAGGTGATGGGCAATGATGGCAGTGGGGAGGCAATGATGAAGGTGATGGGCAGTGATGGTGGGGGGAGGCAATGATGGAGGTGATGGACAATGATGGCGGTCGGGGGAGGCAATGATGAAGGTGATGGGCAGTGATGGTGGGGGGAGGCAATGATGGAGGTGATGGACAATGATGGCGGTCGGGGGAGGCAATGATGAAGGTGATGGGCAATGATGCTGGAGGGAGACAATGATGGAGGTGATGGGCAATGATGGCGGCGGGGGAGGCAATGATGAAGGTGATGGGCAATGATGGTGGAGAGAGGCAATGATGGAGGTGATGGACAATGATGGCGGTGGGGGAGGCAATGATGAAGGTGATGGGCAATGATGGTGGAGGGAGGCAATGATGGAGGTGATATGCAATGATGGTGGCGGGGAGGCAATGATGAAGGTGATGGGCAATGGCAGTGGGGGGGCAATGATGAAGGTGATGGGCAATGGCAGTGGGGGAGGCAATAATGGAGGTGATGAGCAATGATGGTGGGGAGGCAATGATGAAGGTGATATGCAATGATGGTGGAGGGAGGCAATGATGGAGGTGATATTTAATGATGGCGGCAGGGGAGGCAATGATGAAGGTGATGTGCAATGATGGTGGAGGGAGGCAATGATGGAGGTGATGGACAATGATGGCGGTGGGGGGAGGCAATGATGAAGGTGATGGGCAATGATGGTGGAGGGAGGCAATGATGGAGGTGATGGGCAATGATGGTGGGGAGACAATGATGGAGGGTATAGGCAATGATGGGCGAGGCAAGGATGGAGATGATAGGCAATGATGGTGGGAGGAGGCAATGATGGAGGTGATGAAATGGGAAATGATGGTGGTGGGGGAGGCAATGATGGAGATGATGAAATGGACAATGATGGTGTTGGAGGAGGAGGCAATGATTGAGGTGGTGGAATGGGCAGTGATGAGGTGGTGGGGAAGAATTCAATGATGGAGGTGGTGATGAGGACAATGATGGGGTAAAGAGGGTCTGCATTATACTTTGAGGGGGCTACATTATATTCTGTGGGGGGACTGCATTATTCTCAGGGGACTACATCATATTCTGGGGGCTATATCATACTATATGAGGGGGCTACAGTATACTCTATGGGGGGCTGCATTATATTCTGTGGTGGGGCTGCATTATTCTCTCAGGGGACTACATTATATTCTGGGGGAGCTACATATTACTATTTGAGGGGGCTACAGTATACTCTATGGGGGCTTGCATTATTCCATCAGGGGACTACATTATATTCTGGGGGGGCTATATTATACTATATGAGGGGGGCAGCATTATGCCCTATGAGGGGGCTACAGTATACTCTATGGGGGCTGTATTATATAATGTGGTGGGGCTGCATTATACTATATGAGGGAGTCTGCATTATACACTATGAGGGTGCTACATTATATTCTATGGTGCGGACTGCGTTATACCTTATTAGGGGGTTGCATTATGTTTTGTGGGGTGCTGCATTATATTCTGAGAGAGGGCTGCATTATATTTTATGGGGGGGCTACATTATATTCTGTGAAGGAGGTTACATTATATTCTACGAGGGGGCTACATTATATTCTATGAGGGGGCTACCCCTCTATGATTCTACTCCAACCCCTGCTACATAATTAAGACGTGTACTACCTTATATTATACCCTGATATAGCGTGTTTTACCGCACAATTGGCGGTCTTGTATTTATTTCTATGTAGCTACATAGTGGGCCCCAAGAATGATTTTCTCTGGTGGGCCCATGGTGCTCCAGTCCGACACTGGTGGTTAAATTTTAGTGGTTATTGTGTGTACAATATTGTGGAAAATGAGAAACATGGAATAATTCACATGCCTTGAGCAAGTGGTAAATCTAAATTTAATGTCAACATATTTTACATGGTGAATCCTTATGCCAAAAGGAACAAATTTGAGGGGTAAGACTTACCAATTTGCAAATTTCATTATTCCTTGGCACCCTAATATATATATACAGTACAGACCAAAAGTTTGGACACACCTTCTCATTCAAAGATTTTTCTGTATTTTCATGACTATGAAAATTGTAGAATCACACTGAAGGCATCAAAACTATGAATTAACACATGTGGAATTATACATTACACTTTACAAAAAAGTGTGAAACAGCTGAAAATATGTCTTATATTCTAGGTTCTTCAAAGTAGCCACCTTTTGCTTTGATTACTGCTTTGCACGCAGAAAAGGTGAACAGATGGACTCTACATGCCTGGTTCCCACCGTGAAGCATGGAGGAGGTGGTGTGATGGCTTGGTGACAATGTCTTGGTGGATCACAGATGTACAGCTGGGCTGTTCCGAGAATACGTCTATTCTGCTGCACTAACTTCCGAGCCTCTCGTCGCTGCTGTTTAGAGAGAACATCGCTTATCTTTACCTCGTTCCCAGCCACCTCCTGGGCAGGTATTGGAGGGTCCACCATTGATATGACCAGAGTCGCATCTGTAACCAAACATTCCCAGTCTTTCCATGCCTTTAACAGATTAACATGATATAGCTGCTCAGGTTTTCTCTTCCCAGACTGATATACATCATCACACCACCTCCTCCATGCTTCACGGTGGGAACCAGGCATGTAGAGTCCATTCGTTCACCTTTTCTGCGTGCAAAGCAGTAATCAAAGCAAAAGTTGGCTACTTTGAAGAACCTAGAATATAAGACATATTTTCAGTTGTTTCACACTTTTTTGTAAAGTGTAATGTATAATTCCACATGTGTTAATTCATAGTTTTGATGCCTTCAGTGTGATTCTACAATTTTCATAGTCATGAAAATACAGAAAGATCTTTGAATGAGAAGGTGTGTCCAACTTTTGGTCTGTACTGTATATATAAGCCAGACACTACTGTCAATTTATCATATTACAAAACAGATAATTTATTAACCCTTTAACGACCGCCGATACGCCTTTTAACGGCGGCAGTTCGGCAGGTAAGGGTACTTATTCCTCACCGCCACTTTTAATGGCGCTGAGAAATTGGGTTATAGAGCACCTCACCATCGGAAATTCTCAGAGGTCTCGGCTACCGGGGGTAACTGAGACTCCGGAGAGCATGACTCAGGTCGGTTGTTACCAACCCCAATGTTGCGATCATCGTTATTCACGGAATAACGGCGACAGCAAAAAAAAAGTCAGATTTACATTTAATTTCTCTCTCCTCTGATATGATCTAGCACATCGGAGGAGATAGAAATGGGGTCCCCCGAGCCGCCCGGTACCTCCGGTGTCAATGGACCCTCCTGCATCCCCCAGTCCTGTCCCCCGGCTATCGGCATCTTCTTCCTGAAAAGAAAATGGCTGGCATATGTGCAGTGCGCCCGCCGAGATCTGCCTGCTAGGACCCGGCAACAATAGGAAATTTTGCTTAATATTGATCACTGTGATAGACCCATTTTTCCATTAGAGTTAGGGTTGGGCTAGGGTTAGGGCTAGGTTTAGGGTTGGGCTAGGGTTAGGGTTGGGGCTAGGTTTAGGGTTGGGCTAGGGTTAGGGCTAGATTTAGGGTTGGGGCTAAGGTTGGGGCTAGGGTTGTGTTGGGGTTATGGATGTGTTAGGGTTAAGGTTGTGGTTAGGGTTGGGATTAGGGTTAGAGGTGTGTTGGGGTTATGGTTAATGTTGTGATTAGGGTTAAGGTTTTTTATGGGGGGTTAGGGTTGGAGTTATAATTTGGATGTTCCACTGTTTAGGTACATCAGGGGGTCTCCAAATGCGACATGGTGCCCACCATTGATTCCAGACAATTGTACGTTCAAAAAGTCAAACGGTGCTCCCTCCCTTCTGAGCCCTGCCATGTGCCCAAATAGTGGCCTTCGCTCCACATACGGGGTATGGGCGTTCTCAGGTGAAATTGCACAACAAATTTTGTGGTCCACTTTCTCCTGATACCCTTGTGAACATAAAAAAATTTGGTTCCAAAATAAATTTTTTGTGAAAAAAGTAAAATGTTAATTTTTTCCTTCCACATTGCTTTAGTTCTCGTGAAGCACCTGAACTGTTAATAAACGATTAATAAACTTTTTGAATGTGGGTTTGTATACCTTGGGGTGCAGTTTTTAGAATGGTGTCAATTTTGGGTATTTTCTGTCATATTGACCCCCCAAACTCACTTCAAATGTGAGATGGTCCCTAAAAAAAATTGTTTTGTAAATATTGTTGGAAAAATGAGAAATTGCTGGTCAACTTTTAACCCTTATAACGTCCTAACAAAAAAGAATTATGTTTCCAAAATTGTGCTGACGCAACGTTGACATGTGGGAAATGTTATTTATTAACTATTTATAGGGTACAAAAATTATAAGTTTGAAAATTGCTACATTTTCAAAATTTTTGCCAAATTTCCATTTTTTTCATAAATAAACGCAAGTTATATCGAAGAAATTCTACCACTAACATAAAGTACAATATGTCATGAAAAAAACATCTCAGAATCAGTAGGATCCATTGAAGTGTTCCAGAGCTATAACCTCATAAATTGACAGTGATCAGAATTGTAAAAATTGGCTTGGTCATTAAGTACCAAATTGGCTGTCACCAAGGGGTTAATTACCATTATTACAGGATTACAAGGTAGATGACACTGATTAGAGGCATCATCCAATGCAGCAGGAGAGGACAAAGTTAAAAGTTAAATTGAGACTATGTATAACCACTGCAATTTAATATATCTCATAGTTGAAACAGTAAGTGACCCACATACAATGAGCGTAGACTTCTGTTGTGAGGAAGTTCAGGGTTCTCATGGTGGCACTGACAACAGCGACGCAGGTTGTCTCGACGCAGGATCTGTATGGCGGGCAGATTTCCCATACCTAGCGATGTCTGGCACGGTACTGAGTCCAACGTTAGATACCGCCGGTACGAGACTCCGCTCCACGGTGTACACAAGTCCTTAGTCTTCAGGCTCTGGCCTAGCCATCTGTCTCTCTTTCTGCGTCGCACACTCAGTGCAGTCTCTGCCTTTAACTGGAGTCACCTCCTAGCATGGAGGGTAGCGGGGAGCTGACAGTCGGTCGTCCACAAAACGGTGAACCTGAATGCAGGGGTCTGTCAAGTATGCAGTCACTCTTGGGCAGAGTGGATGCGGCACTCATTGTCTCATAGTGTACGGAACCTGGCTTAGCTCCACACGGCTCCGCATGCTCCGCTCTGCTGGCACGGCTCTGCACGGCTCTGGACAGTTCTGTACAGCTCTGCTGGCACGGCTCTGTACAGCTCTGCTGGCACAGCTAATCCCCCAGCTCCTATCCTGGACAGCAGCATGGCCTGTCACAGGGCCCGCACTCTCTGGTGGGGGAAACAGAGCGCGCTCTTCTCTGCGTGCTGCACTTACTTGGCGCCAACTCCTCCTGCAGTGCGCACTTTTCCTTCTTATACCCTGTGTCAGCGTGCTCTCTCTAGGCTCTCCCGGCCCCCTCTTGTCAGCAGGAAGCCCCGTCTCTCTCCTCCTTCCCTCCTGCAGCAGGGAAGGTCTGGCTCTCTCAGGCTTCCCCCCCAGAAACAGAGGATGCAGCCCTTTCAGTTCCGGACCAGGCATGCAAGTACCCACGGTCCGGTCTATCTCCTTACATATACAAAAGGAAATTTTCATGGTCGACATGACCCAGACTGGGTCATGTCGACCATGAAAAATTTTCTTTTCTATGCACTATAATTTCTTTTGAAAAATAAAGAAACGGAAAATCCAGTCCTGTTGAGCTGGACTCCAATTTTTTCTATTATACTGAAATGTATGTTCAGTAAATGCACTCAATACTTGGTCGGGGCTCCGTTTGCATCAATTACTGCATCAATGCGGCGTGGCATGGAGTCGATCAGCCTGTGGCACTGATGAGGGTGTTATAGAAGCCCAGGTTGCTTTGATAACAGGTTTCAGCTCGTCTGCATTGTTGTGGCTGGTGGCTCTCATCTTCCTCTTGACAATACCCCGTAGATTCTCTATGGGGTTAAGGTCAGGCGAGTTTGTTGTCCAATCAAGCACAGTGATAGTGTTGTTTGTAAATCAGGTATTGGCACTTTTGGCAGTGTGGACAGGTGCCAAGTCCTGCTGGAGAATTAAATTTCCATCTCCAAAATGTTTGTCAGCAGAGGGAAGCATGAAGTGCTCTAAAATTTCCTGGTAGATGGCTGCGCTGACTTTGGTCTTGATAAAACACAGTGGATCTACACCAGCAGATGACATGGCTCCCCAAACCATCACTGATTGTGGACACTTCATTCTAGACCTCAAGCAGCTTGGATTGTGGCCTCTCCACTTTTCCTCCAGACTCTGGGACCTTGATTTCCAAATGAAATGCAAAATTTACTTTCATCTGAGAACAACACCTTGGACAACTGAGCAACAGTCCAGTTCTTTTTCTCCTTGGCCCAGGTAAGACGCTTCTGGCATTGTCTATTGGTCATGAGGAATGCGACACTTGTAGCCCATGTCCTGTATACGTCTGTGTGTGGTGGCTCTTAAAGCAATGACTCCAGCAGCAGTCCACTCCTTGTGAATCTCCCCCAAATTTTTGAATGACCTTTTCTTAACAATCCTTTCAAGACTGCGGTTATCCCGATTGCTTGTAAACCTTTTTCTACCACACTTTTTCCTTCCACTTAACTTTCCATTAATATGCTTGGATATAGCACTCTGAACTGTCAGCTTCTTTAGCAATGACCTTTTGTGGCTTACCCTCCTTGTGGAGTGTGTCAATGACTGCTTTCTGGACATCTGTCTTCCCCATGATTGTGGAGCCTACTGAAACAGATTAGGGGACCTATTAAATGCATAGGAAGCCTTTGCAGGTGCTTTTTGTTAATTATTCTAATTTACTGAGATAATGACTTTTGGGTTTTCATTGGCTGAAAGCCATAATCATCAACATTAACAGAAATGAACACTTGAAATAGATCACTATGTTTGTAATGACTCTATATAATATATGAGTTTCACTTTTTGTATTGAAGAACTGAAATAAATTAACTTTTTGATGATATTCTAATTTTGTGAAAAACACCTGTATATCAGTGTCCATATGTATAACCAATAAAACCAATATTGATTAGAGATAACCGCTGGAAACAAGATTTGTCAAGAGGATGCCTCCCAGTTCACAATATCAATCATCCATGGTACCCATCACTTATATCACATGCTAAAACCAAAAAGGAAAAACAACACATATAAATAGCAAAATCAATTAATAAGAAGCAAAATGGAGGGACAAGAGGAAAACTTATGAGTCTCACTGAGACTCAAGGGGTGAACAGTCTTAAGAGTTCACAACCATTTGGCGCACCGTTGGGCTAGTCTTCATCTAATAGTTTCTCCATGGATTACTGAGTGGATATCTACAATATACTGACTGGACTTACAGGTGGCCTTTCCATCACTTACACTTTCCTGCTAAGGGAAATTAATAAATACTTTTGAAGGAGTTATGGAATTAATGTTTTTTCTTTTCACATTAGGTTTTAGTGTCAGGAAAGCTTCAGGTATGCAACTATTTACTTATATCCCAATGTTATGGAACCCATGTTAAGTTAGGAAGTTTATTCTCCTAGGCCCCCCCACTCCTGTTATATGTGTGTTCTCGCCCAGCAAGATTATTCACGTTCTGACAATGCCCTAGGGTTACCCATCTATGGCCTCACACAACAATTCCTTGCGTCAGGTTTCTGTGCACATTTTTCTCGACACTCAAAAACAATTATGGTAACCTATATATTAAGGCTAAGTGCACACGTCAGGAATTTGTGCAGAATTTTCCTGAGCAAAACCTGACTTTTTCCGCCGTAAAAACGCACGTTTTTTTTTCACGTTTTTGTGCGGATTTTACGCGTTTTTACAGCAATTTTTTCCTGAACTTTCTACGTCAATAATATAGCGGGAAAAACGCTAGAATTCCGCGAAATTAAGGAACATGTTGGTTCTTTTTCCGAGATGCGCTTTTTTCGTGGAAAAAAAACGCACCATGTGCACAAAAATTGCGGAATTCATTCTAAACGATATGATGCTTAATTCATGCGTTATTGACGCGTTTTTTCCCGTGAAAAAATGCAAAAAAACGCAAATAATCCTGAACGTGTGCACATAGCCTGAAGGTTAAATAAAGTTCTCCTTCCCTAATTTATGTTAACTGAATCTAATTAAAAAAACCCTGAAAGGATTGAAGATTATCTGGGTGGAAGAGATGCCTGTAAAAACTTGGACTTAATCTAGGGATACTTTCCCCTAATCATCTACAGTCATGGTTTGGTATAAACATGTTTATTTTGTTTGTGTCTATTGGAAGAATGTAAAAAATGAGGAAAAAAAGGCAAATTGGACATACTATCACACAAAACCCAAAATTTGACCAGACAAATTTGTTGGCACCTTTACAAAATTGTGGGTAAACAACTTTGTTTCAAGCATGTGAAGCACGTTCAAACTCACCTGTGGCAAGTAACAGGTGTGGGCAATATGAAAATCACAACTGAAACAAGATAAAAAGGGGAGTATTTGACTCAAACTTTGCATTGTGTGTCTGTATGTGTGACACTTAGCATGGAGAATATAAAGAGAAGAGAACTGTCTGAGGACTTGAGAACCCAAATTGTTGAACAATATCAGCAATCTCAAGGTTACAAGTCCATCTCCAGAGATCTTAATGTTCCTTTGTCCACGGTGTGCAACATAATCAAGAAGTTTACAACCCATGGCACTCTAGCTATTCTCCCTGGATGTGGATGGCAGAGAAAAATTGATAAAAGGTTTCAATGCAGGATTGTCCAGATGGTGGATAAGCAGCCACAATCAAGTTCCAAATAAATTCAAGCAGTTAAGGATGCCACCAATTTTGTTCTGCCCAATTTTGGGTTTTGTGTGAAATTACGGTATGTCCAATTTGCATTTTTTCTGTTTTTTTTGGGGTTGTTCAAGTACACACAAATGAAATAAACATGTGTATAACAAAACATGTGTAATTGCAATAATTTTCTGGAACAATTTCAAGGGTGCCAACATTTTCAGCCATGACTGTATATGTCCAGTGTCTCTGCTCCACATTGAGCTATCCATATGATTTCTCAGCTCTGCTTTCTTTACAAGTTTACACTCATGGTTGAACTAACTACTTTTCTGACCTTTGGATGTTTAGTTATTTTTCCATGAAGGCATCATCTGCATTGTGCATGCGTGTACAGTACTTTCTGTATCTCAAATACATAAGAAAAAGACATTCTATAATGGAGATCACCAGCCAATAATATCATACAAAAATACAAGTTTTATTTTAAAATGATTTAAAAGCCAGTGTACCTGAACAAGAAAGGGTACACCACAGATCAACAAAATGATAGATATGATTAATTAGCAGTAAACAGTAAATTCAGGAACCAATCTTTCCAACAGATGATATAGTCATTACAGGTCAAATAGTCAATTAGGCTGAAATGCAAAGAATAGCTTCAGAGCATGCACTGTCATCAGATGCAAGCAATGTCAATCAGAAGCATAGGCTGAAATCAAGCAACACTGTCAATCAGAGTTAGTTATTCCATAAGCACGATTGGTGCTCTGGGACCGTACCCGTTACTCAAATTTACTAACAGCAGCATGTCTGAGCTGGGATCACACCAAATTGGATATTTTACAAAATTACAAGTTTTAATTTAAATTGTAAGACGCCCGTGTGACCCTGACAGGAAGGTACCAGCGCTCAGGATCAACCTACTGAGATTGATTATAGCAGGACAGCAAGGTGTAAGTCTTTCCACAACAATGACATAGATACACTTCAGGATATATAAGCCGAAAGATGTAGGTGCAGGACCACAAAGAGCACTGTCACAACACACGATCAAAGCATCTTTCATCGACTTATGATGTATGCAGGCTGTCCGGAAGCCCGTTACACGTTTTGGGGATGTCTCCAGTAATCCACTGGTAGTGTGGGCTCTACTCAATGTGGGATATTTACTGGGAATAAAGTCTTACAGTTTCATTCGTACGCCACCGGTGATTGTGGTGAGACCCCTGGGTAATAGTTGTACACAAGTGTCTCTATGTCCAGGCGCGACCCAGGATCGTGTCGTTCTGACCAAGGCACCACACAAATCTCTTTTGTGACCCTGCGACTTGACAGTCCCGTGCAGAGGTACTCCGTATCCCACTAGTCGGTGTAGATACTAGGTGAGCTTCTGACCTGTGTGGTCGGTTGTTCAGTAGTAGACGGGGAGCTCTAAATCAGTGTCTCTATCACCTTCTTCACCGCTACACTACACTTCCTGCTTCCCATCTCCGTATCTCACTACTAGCAACTGACCTGTCCGTGTTCAGAGTAGAGTAAGCGTCATGCTGTTCTACCTCTGTCACCTCTCTTCCCCTCGCCTTTCTCCTACTCCGACCTTCACTCACCTAAAAGTAGATAGCTGGTTCTCCTTTCTCTTCACCGCTCTCAAAGCGTCGGCACGCTTGCTCACTGAAACTACACTCGGTTGACTCAGTTCTGACCAGGCTAAAGTGGCTATCTTCCTCCACTATTACTGGACTCCACACAGTAAACTAAGTACAAGCTGTAGTCTTCAGTCTTTCAGTAACTCTCTCTCTCTCAGCTCATCTGAGGTAAAAACTGACAACTACTCACTGCTCTCTAAGACGTTCTGAGGAGATCTCAAATCTAACTAACTGCCGTCTCTCAGCTCGTCTGAGGAGTTCTGAGGTAACTTGAGATCTGAGGTAACTTGAGATCTGAGGTAACTTGAGATCTGAGGTAACTCACGTGTCCACACTACCTTTATAAACTGCGAAAGGGCTCCCTCTGGTGGATCTAGGGAATAGTGCAGATGTGTTGTGTGCATATAGGTCACTGTGGGTTTACCTTTGTTGCATCCTCCTGGGAACATGTGGCTCCAGTCACAGCTGGGCTACACATTAGCACTGTCAATCAGAAGCAAGTACTGACAATCAGAAGCAAGCACTATCAATCAGAAGCAAGCACTGTCAATCAGAAGCAAGCACTGTCAATCAGAAGCAAGCACTGTCAATGAGAAGCTAGCACTATCAATCAGAAGCAAGCACTGTCAATCAGAAACTAGCACGGTCAATCAGAAGCAAGCACTGTCAATCAGAAGCAAGCACTGTCAATCAGAAGCTAGCACTATCAATCAGAAGTTAGCACTGTAATCAGAAGCAAGTACTGACAATCAGAAGCAAGCACTATCAATCAGAAGCAAGCACTGTTAATCAGAAGCAATCACTGTCAATCAGAAACTAGCACGGTCAATCAGAAGCAAGCACTATCAATCAGAAGCAAGCACTGTCAATCAGAAACTAGCACGGTCAATCAGAAGCAAGCACTATCAATCAGAAGCAAGCACTATCAATCAGAAGCAAGCACTGTCAATGAGAAGCAAGCACTATCAATCAGAAGCTAGCACTGTAAATCAGAAGCCAGCACTGTCAATCAGAAGCAAGAACTATCAATCAGAAGCTAGCACTGTCAATCAGAAGCAAGCACTGTCAATGAGAAGCAAGCACTATCAATCAGAAGCAAGCACTATCAATCAGAAGCTAACACTGTCAATCAGAAGCAAGCACTATCAATCAGAAGCAAGCACTATCAATCAGAAGCAAGCACTATCAATCAGAATCTAGCACTGTCAATCAGAAGCAAGCACTGTCAATCAGAAGCAAGCACTGTCAATCAGAAGCCAGCACTGTCAATCAGAAGCAAGCACTATCAATCAGAAGCTAACACTGTCAATCAGAAGCAAGCACTATCAATCAGAATCTAGCACTGTCAATCAGAAGCAAGCACTGTCAATCAGAAGCAAGCACTGTCAATCAGAAGCCAGCACTGTCAATCAGAAGCAAGCACTATCAATCAGAAGCTAACACTGTCAATCAGAAGCAAGCACTATCAATCAGAAGCAAGCACTATCAATCAGAAGCTAACACTGTCAATCAGAAGCAAGCACTATCAATCAGAAGCAAGCACTATCAATCAGAAGCAAGCACTATCAATCAGAAGCAAGCACTGTCAATGATAAGCAAAGGGAAGGTCCCATTTGCATATTGGGACTCTTCCTTTGCTTCTGATTGACAGTAATCACTTCCCAGAGCGTTGCTGCTGGCGTGTGTGCAGCGTTCTGCTCCTTGTCTCCTTCATTCCCACGCCGCTTGCTACACTAATACACCCGCAGGTGCTGCGATTGGCGTCAGAAGAAAGGAGACAAGAAGGAGAACGCACCCAGCCATTGTGCGCATGACCACACACACGACAGCGGCATTCAGACTGGGAAGCGAGTACTGTCAATCAGACAAGTTCAGGTATAGTACCAGGTACAGTGCTAGTACGGCTGTTATAGGGGCTAAGTCTCCTACAACACTCTTTATCCCAATTAAAATGCATTTTGGCGGTGACAGATTCCCTTTAAATATAATATTCCATAGGCATACAAGGTTGATAGTGGAAACATTGACAAATATTGGTAAATCTCTCAATCCTTTTATTATCCAAAAATTCTAGTATTTCATACTATGATGCAAAATTTGTGGCTGATTGATCCCTTCGTAACAGACTATATCTGTGCAGAACCCAAGATCACACTACAGTAGCAGATCACTGATGGAGAAATTGCTACCACTTTGCACCCATCCACATGACAGCAGCTCCGTATGTAATAGTCGGCTGTGTTACATCTGCTGCGGCTCCTTGTGTTAGGAGAATGCTGGGAAATGGCAGCGAATGGTAGAGAACTGTAAAGAAACATAATTTACAGCCTGACACTTATTTTGCAGTTTACAGTTTCATAAATAATGCATTAATGGATGTGCTGCTGTTTCAGAAGCTGCAAACTCCACCATTCTCATTAGTACGTTCAAGTGCTATTTTTCAGTGCGCCACTTCTATGGGAATTTGTGATCTCCGTTAACAGGCTGGAATTGATGGCTTTATGTGCAAATGGTGCATTAGTGCTGTTCTCTGTTTTTACAGCTGTCTACTTAACTACCCGACGCATTTCAAGGCATAAAAATTAAGGAGCTTATTACTTGGTAATAAAAAAAAAGCTGGATAATGTTGTTCTGAGACTGAAAGCACTTCAGCTGTAAAGTAAGAAAACAGCTATATAATAAACCGCTACACGAGTAACACAATGCGAGCAACTAATAAACTTAAAATTATCATTATTTAATGTATGCATCCAATCAAAGCAGATCTCCAGCAATGGATGCTAAGTTCTCGCATATATTTTCTGAATGCCTACATGTATTCCAGTTTTACAGGAATATCCTTACATTTTTTTTCTGAAAAATTCCATTGGGTTGTTAACTCTTCAGTTCGCTAGTTCTTACTAATGGTGAAGGAACATTTTGTAATGAAACCTCAATGAAACGCCAATTATTTTACGCATAAAATACATATCAGTGCAATAAGCTTTCCTTCACCCAAGGAAATAATTTGGTTCACTTTGAAAAAAAGGCAAAGAATCTTGTTAACATCAATCCTGACACTCAACACGTAGGGCACAAACTTTGCCATGTCTTCCCTTTGCTGCCCTGTCCCAGAATACTACAAGACGATGCAGGCCATGAAAGCAACTTTAGGCCATTTTTTGTGTTGAAAAATGGCGTCTGGGACACTTTGGAGAAATGACCATATCATAACAAAATTTCATGACCTTTTTTTCTTGGTATTGCAATTTCAATGTTAGGAGTGTATGATGGTTAGGGATCCCGATTGATTGCTAGAACAGTAGGGGTCCAATTTTGGAGGCGTTTAAAGGGAATCTGTCAGTAGTACCAATCCTCCTAAGCCATCTATATGGGCATGTAGGTTATAGAAAGCTCAATAAAATGACACCTTGATATCTGAAATCTGATGTCTTATTGCAAACAAATCCAAATTTTTCTTATACGTAGATTTGCTGTTCAGGACTATTAGCTGTTCAGGACATAGATCTTCTTGAGAATCTGCCTCCAGAGATTATTTACCAGTATGTAAGTTACCAGTGTGATGTGTATGTAAGGGGTTTAGAGTCTTACCCCTTAATACCTCCATGTTGGTATTGTGTATGTATATAGAGTATGTACTTGCATATATTTAATTCTGTTGGTGCATATTATCATATATTTTATGTTGTTGAATTATTTATATTTCATATGCTGCTGTTTCTGCACAATGTAGATAATAGGGACAGTGCAGTGTACAGTATGTCCACTAGATGGGGGCACAGAGCTCAGTAGGTTAAGTCACACTGTAAATAGTTAACTATAGGAGGGGTTAGCTGGGGAGCAAGGTAGAAAAGCTTCCTGTTTTGAGTCAGTCGGGCTGGGGAGCAGAGAGAGCCCAGTCAAGGGCCTGACCCCTTCGTGCTCAGGTGGGCTATATGTCCGAGCAGCTCAACAACCCCATAACGTTAAAGCTTTCACCCAGCCATCCAGGGAGTACACAGGGTAGAACAAAGTGCAGCAGAACCAGCAGTAGAGAGGAAAAGGAAAGAAGAAGTAGAGGAAGATTGAAGGTCACCGTAAAAGTGTTCGGGCAGGTCACTCCAGAATGTCTTGGATAGCTACGTGGGCTGAATTTCTGATGTCTGGGCCGAAACGGGCAGAAGAGCGCTTCACCATGGTGACGCTTTACAGGGAGGACACTGAGAGGCCGTCTGAGACGCCTGCCCCGCGGAAACACTTAGTGGCGCAAGGAACAGTGAAGGGTCGGACTTGGACAAAAAAGCAGCCCTGCCACACAAACCCCACCAGCCCACAAACTATAACACTTCTCACCCCGATCAGTGAATTTCGCTTTACTTTGTCGTGCTCCTCACTCTCCTAAAAGAAGATATTTGAAGAACCACATGTGAATGCTGCCACAGTGCGTATGATCGACCACAGCTGCATTTACATGGTGCTCTACAGAGCTCCGATTTTCAGGATCATGGGGGTCCCAGCAGTCGGATCTCCAGCAATTGGAAAGTTATCTCCTATCCAAAGGAGAGGGGATTACTTGGGATAATCCATTTAAGCAGCTTTTCCAATATTTTATTTTTATTTGGCCATAGTAATATTGAAAATACTAAACCAATATTGACCCTCCCAAAGTCCCATGTCGCCTGTTCGACAACAAGACAGGAGAAGTGGTACTGTGCAGTGCATACAGGGCCGGCTCCAAGTTTTTGTGGGCTCCAGGTGAAAGAGTCTCAGTGGACCCTTTAACACGTACGACAATTCATGATGCACAGATAGAACAGAGAAATATAGCGATAGTACAATGCCAAAGATTTCACTTCTTACATTACATGAGTGATAACTATTGTACAATAGGTCAGAAACCAGACAGTATATTTCTCCATACAGAATAATGAGCCCCACATAATGCTCCCATACAGAATAATGAGCCCCATAAAATGCTCCATACAGTATTATGGGTACCATATAGTGCTCCATACAGTATAATGAGCCATATACATTGCTCCATACAGAATAATGAGCCCCATATAATGCTCCATACAGAATAATAAGCCCCATATAATGCTTTATATAGTATTATGGGTACCACATAGTGCTACATACAGTATAATGAGCCCCATATATTGCTCCATACAGTATTATGGGTACCACATAATGCTCCATACAGAATAATGAGCCCCATATATTGCTGCAGACAGTATTATGGGTATCACATAGTGCTCCATACAGTATAATGAGCCCCATATATTGCTGCATACAGTATTATGGGTACCACATAGTGCTCCATACAGTATAATGAGCCCAAATATAGATATATTATAAGAAAAAAATAATTTTTTGGAATAGCCAGCTCACCCCTTTGAAAAAAAACAGGAATAAGTCCAGCCTGTGGTTGCAGTTGGCACGGAGAACGGATTGGGATAAATCCTTACATGTAAAGGAAATAGTATTGCTTCTCCAGCGATCAGTCCAATGGTAGGGTAAAATATAGCTTTTATTTATCCATTAAAAAAGTTCCAGGTTTCTTCAATAACAATTTTGCATGTAGTCAATCCCTTTTGGACATATACAGTTATATGAAAAAGTTTGGGCACCCCTATAAATCTTAAGCTTAATGTTTTATAAAAATTGGTGTTTTTGCAACAGCTATTTCAGTTTGATATATCTAATAACTATTGGACACAGTAATGTTTCTGCCTTGAAATGAGGTTTATTGTACTAACAGAAAATGTGCAATCTGCATCCAAACAAAATTTGACAGGTGCATAAGTATGGGCACCCTTATCATTTTCTTGTTTTAAATACTCCGATGCGCCGGGATAGAGATGGAGGGACGTGCAGCGACGGAGCGAGGAGGGTAAGTATGATGAGGGAGGTACGGGGGAGCCCAGCGGAGGGTGGAAGTGGAGCCATGTATACAGGGTGGGAGCAGCCATGTATATAGAATTGGAGGGTGGAAGTGGAGCCATGTATATAGGATTGGAGGGTGGGAGCAGCCATGTATAAAGAATTGGAGGGTAGGAACGGAGCCATATATATAGGATTGGAGGGTGGGAGCAGAGCCATGTATACAAGGATGGGAGGGTGGGAGCGGAGCCATGTATACAGAATGGGAGGGTGGGAGCGGAGCCATGTATATAGCATGGGAGAGTGGGAGCGGAGCCATGTATATAGCATGGGAGGGTGGGAGCTCAGACATATATATAGGATGGGAGGGTGGGAGCGGAGCCATGTATATAGGATGGGAGGGTGGGAGCGGAGCCATGTATATAGGATGGGAGGGTGGGAGCGGAGCCATGTATATAGGATGGAAGGGTGGGAGCGGAGCCATGTATATAGGATTGGCGGGTGGGAGCAGAGCCATGTATACAGGATGGGAGGGTGGGAGCGGAGCCATGTATATAGGATTGGCGGGTGGGAGCGGAGCCATGTATACAGGATGGGAGGGTGGGAGCGGAGCCATGTATATAGGATGGGAGGGTGGGAGCGGAGCCATGCATAAATAAACTACATACATATTCTAGAATACCCGATGCATTAGAATCGGGCCACCATCTAGTATATATATATATATATATATATATACTGTATATATACTGTATATATACATACAATACAGACCAAAAGTTTGGACACACCTCATTCAAATATTTTTCTGTATTTTCATGACTATAAAAATAGTAGAATCACACTGAAGGCATCAAAACTATGAATTAACACATGTGGAATTATATACTTAACAAAAAAGTGTGTAACAACTGAAAATATGTCTTATATTCTAGGTTCTTCAAAGTAGCCACCTTTTGCTTTGATTACTGCTTTGCACACTCTTGGCATTCTCTTGATGAGCTTCAAGATGTAGTCACCGGAAATGGTCTTCCAACAATCTTGAAGGAGTTCCCAGAGATGCTTAGCACTTGTTGGCCCTTTTGCCTTCACTCTGCGGTCCAGCTCACCCCAAACCATCTCGATTGGGTTCAGGTCTGGTCATCTGGCGTAGCACCCCATTACTTCCTCGGGGGTTGTCACATTTTGTATGTGTATAACTACCCACCTAATCCCAACACTATTGCTCATTGTTATGCCCAAGCATTACCTCTTACACTGCCATGTTTGTGTGTCACTATTGCTCTGTACACATATTTCATGTGCTTATGGTGTTGTTACACTTGTATGGTTCTTCTCCTGTTTTATAGTATCATTTACTAAATAAAATTCTATTCTTTATGCTCGCCCATTTCCTTTGCTTTGTTGGTTTATCATATTCCGGGAAGGCATTTCGTATTTGAACCATTTGTATTGGTTAATAATGTACTGTATATACAGCAGAGTCACAGTATCATCTATATAATGTATATACAGTAGTCTATATACATTTTATAGGGGATAGTGAGACTGCTATAAATACAATATATGGGTGATACTGCTGTATATACAGTATGTTACCTTAGTGTTACTGCGACTATACATACAAGTCACAGTATCTCCTTTATTATGTATATACAGCAGAGTCGCAGGATCACCTGTATATTGTATACAGACTGCTGTATATACATTATATAGGTGATACTGTGATTATACACAGATTTAGCAGCCAGTAACACCTATATAATGTATATATAGCAGTCTATATACAGTATACAGGTGGTACTGCAAGTGCTGTACATACAGAAAACAAAGTTTCCATGTTGAGACTCACCCAGTTCCCTGAGATGGGGGAAGGATGAAGAGCTCTGAGCTGAGGTGGGTCCATCGTCAGCCGTGCAGAGGAGCAGATCCCTGGCTGGGGCTGGTGGTAAGCAGTGCAGGAAACCAAAAAAAAAGCAGCTCTGACTCTGGTACTGGCCAGCGTCAGACTGAAGAGCCCTGTGCGCGCCGCAGCGGCCCTTTCAAACTTGTGACTGAGGCCCTGTGTGTGCGCACTCTCCTGCTTGCACACACTGACGGGGCCGCAGCCGCGCGCATGTACAGTCATGGCCAAAAGTTTTGAGAATGACACAAATATTAATTTTTACAAAGTCTACTGCTTCACTTTTTCTAATGGCAATTTGCATATACTTCAGAATGTTATAAAGAGTGATCAGCTTAACAGCAATTACTTGCAAAGTCAATATTTGGCTAGAAAATGAACTTTATCCCCCAAAACACATTTCAACATCATTGCAGCCCTGCCTTAAAAGGACCAGCTAACCTCTTTTCAGTGATTGCTCCATTAACACGGTGTGGGTGTTGATGAGGACATGGCTGGAGATCAATCTGTCATGATTAAGTAAGAATGACACCACTGGACAATTTAAAAGGAGGCTGGTGCTTGGCATCATTGTTTCTCTTCTGTTAACCATGGTTATCTCTAAAGAAACACGTGCAGTCATCATTGCAATGCACAAAAATGGCCTAACAGGGAAGAGTATCGCAGCTAGAAAGATTGCACCTCAGTCAACGATCTATCGCATCATCAAGAATTTCAAGGAGAGAGGTTCCATTGTTGCCAAAAAGGCTTCAGGGCGCCCAAGAAAGACCAGCAAGCGCCAGGACCGTCTCTTAAAAGTGTTTCAGCTGCGGTATCGGGCTACCAGCAGTGCAGAGCTTGCTCAGAAATGGCAGCAGGCAGGTGTGAGTGCATCTGCACGCACTGTGAGGCGGAGACTCTTGGAGCAAGGCCTGGTCTCAAGGAGGGCAGCAAAGAAGCCACTTCTCTCCAGAAAAAACATCATGGACAGACTGGTATTCTGCAAAAGGTACAGGCAGTGGACTGCTGAGGACTGGGGTAAAGTTATTTTCTCTGATGAATCCCCTTTTCGATTGTTTGGGACATCAGGAAAACGCCTCATTCGGAGAAGACAAGGTGAGCGCTACCACCAGTCTTGTCTCATGCCAACTGTTAAGCATGCCTGAAACCATTCATGTGTGGGGTTGCTTCTCAGCCAAGGGAATCGGCTCTCTCACAGTCTTGCCTAAAAACACAGCCATGAATAAAGATTGGTACCAGAATGTCCTCAAAGAGCAACTTCTCCCAACCCTCCAAGAGCAGTTTGGCGATCAACAATGCCTTTTCCAGCATGATGGAGCACCTTGCCATAAAGCAAAGGTGATAACTAAATGGCTCAGGGAACAAAACATAGAGATTTTGGGTCCATGGCCTGGAAACTCCCCAGATCTTAATCCCATTGAGAACTTGTGGTCAATCATCAAGAGACGGGTGGACAAACAAAAACCTAAAAATTCTGACAAAATGAAAGCATTGATTGTGCAAGAATGGACTGCTATCAGTCAGGATTTGGTCCAGAAGTTGATTGAGAGCATGCCAGGGAGAATTGCAGAGGTCCTGAAAAAGAAGGGTCAACACTGCAAATATTGACTTGCTGCATTAACTCATTCTAACTGTCAATATAAGCTTTTGTTACTCATATGTTTGCAATTATTATATTTCTGTCTGTGATAAAAACATCTGTCAAACACACATAAAAACCAGAGGGCAGCAGATCATGTGAAAATATAATATTTGTGTCATTCTCAAAACTTTTGGCCATGACTGTACAAGCTGATGAAGGTTGCCGCGGCGAGCACAAACTGACAAGAGCCACAGCGGCCCTTGTCAGCGCGTGCAAGGGAGAGAGCGCGCACACACAGGGCCTCTAGTAAGATGTTTTAAAGGGCCGGCGGCCCACTTTGTATTACAGATCTGCCAGCCCACCGGGAATCTGCCCGGCTCGGCAGATTAGCAATCCGGGCCTGGTTCTGCTGCTGTGTTAATTACATGTCTCACACTGGTAACTGCCCTGTTTAATTAAAATAATCTCTGGAGGCAGATTCTCATGCAGATCTATGTCCCACTCATAGCCTTGAACATCTCATTTGCATATAAGAAAAATGTGGATTTCTCTGGAATAACATCAGATTGCAGATATCAAGGTATAATTTTATTCAGCTTCCTATGATCTACATGCCATATAGATGGCTTAGTAGGGTTGATCTTACGGAGAGATTCTCTTTTATGGAATACTGGTAGTTGAAAACAGTGCTCAGCTACCTCTGGCAGTCCTATGGAGAGATAGTGCTCTCGTGTGATCAATGTTCCATCCAAACTTCGATGGGATAGAAGCTTGGTGCTTTTTGTACTAAGTATTGATGGGGCCCCTGGTAATTGCACATTTATCCATCCAGTGGATTAGTGGTAAATGTTTGTCGAGAGATAACGCTTTTTAAAAAATGAAAGCATCTTCAAAGTGCCGTCAGAGTCAAGTCTTTGCCCCAAATTCTGTGTAGAGGGAAATAGTAATCATATTATCAAACAGATGTTTCAAAGTCTTAATAAATCCCATGTGACAAAGTCACAGGTAAAGTACTGGAGGGGAGATATGTGTCACAATATTTAATGGCGTCAGTGATGTGAAACCCAGAGTATTTTTCCTCCAGCACATTAAGTGTTGTGAGGCTTTAGCCAAGTTGCATAATGAGCTTGTTTTCATGTGAACATCCATAGAGTGGGTGGGAAGGTGTCCACCTTATCTCCACCTCCAGAACCGGCACCGCCGTGTGCTGACAGGACCTGTGTGATGTCACAGTCATGAGTTCAGTCACATGGGCGAGGAGTCACATGGTCTAGGGCTTAAATAGCTGGACTCCAGAGGCAGTCTTTGTTCAGCAGGACTGGAGAGAGGATTCTCCAGTGGCTTGTGTCCTGAGGAGGAAAGACTGAACCTGTGTTGATCTAGAGAGGGCTGCTACCCGCATATGTACGGACTTGTTACAGCATTTTGCTTTCTTTGTTGTTTTCCTGTTTTTGCCTGAAGGGCTGTGTTTACTTTCCCCTTCTGGTTGGTTTATTCTGCTATATAATAAACCAACCGAAAATTTAAAGAGACAGTGTTCCTGTTTTTCTACCTCCGTGTTCCGCCGACTGAGTTTAACTGCCACACCCCCCAGATGTGTACTTTTGGGATAAAAAAATATATAAATACCGCTAGCTAAATTGTTCAAAAATAGAAGGAGGTGCTGCACTGTAAGAAATTCTCCACGGTTGGGTGTAAGCCCCAGCAGGACCAACTCAAATCCTAGGGTACCAGAAGAAAAAGACAAGGTCAGAGCAGTTTTCTAACTTCAGAAAAAAGTGTTATTTATTCACAGAAGCCTCGGAGATATGCAACTTATCAACATCCATGGAGAAATTTTAAGACACTTTACAAAATCTTTGGATTGTAAAAATGCACCCCTATATATAGTATTTACACCCCTGTACACAAATATACTTTTTTGAATTCTGATGTGATGAACAGATCTATGAGGATCATGTATAATAGAAATATTCGGTGACAGCTGCACCGTCTTTTGTACTGTCAGATACGCGGATATGTTTTAAGAGGAATCTTTAAAGAATGCAAATAATTTTTCAAAACTTATTTGAAGTCCAAATGAATCAGTCGGTGCCGTCTGATGAATTAAAAAAAAAATCGGAAAGAGTAATTTATCATTCTCCGCTAGCAATGGTCTTTGTCTGCTCAGAAAATTCATATTACTATCTGTCAGGGGTTACAGACGTATCTTTTATGACTTATTTTATTTAATTAGGAAATTAATAATGTTTGCCTTTTATATTCTGTTTGAAAGAAAACTGTTAAAGGATTACTTGAGTGTGAAATTAAATGACACTTTTTTCATGCAGGCTCAAGGGACGTCTAAAAATCTCATTGGATTGAAACGCATTTGTGAATGGCCTTTGCTATGAATCAAATTCTTTTTTTAAAAAAAAAAATCATCCCATACAATTAGCCTCTGGGGGAAGGAGCTAAATGTTCTTTTAATCAAGAGATAATTAAATAATGCACTATTTATAATTCAATGTCATTTTTCTCACAATGTTAGTATAGATAGGATTCATGTAGTATTGCATTTATTTTTTTGTGCACTATATGGTGCAATTATTTATATACCGTATATACTCGTGTATAAGCCGACCCCCCTAATTTTGCCACAAAAAACTGGGAAAACTTATTGACTCGTGTATAAGCCGGGTGTATAAACTCCCTCCTGCTCTGTGCTGCCCCCGTCCTGCTCCTTGCTCCCCCATCCAGCTCTGTGCTCCCCATTCTCCTCTGTACTCCCCCCTCCTGCTCCGTCCTCCGCTGTGGTCCCCCATTCCTTCTCTGTCCTCCTGTGCCCCCCCGTCCTGCTCCGTGCTCCTCTGTGCCCTCCATCCTCTCCCCCCGTCCTGCTCCGTGCTCCTCTGTGCCCTCCATCCTCCCCCCGTCCTGCTCCGTGCTCATTGTCCTCCTCCATGCTTCCCCCGCCCTCCGTTCTCCCCCCGTCCTCCTCCATGCTTCCCCCGTCCTCCTCCAGTCCTGCTCCATGCTTCCCCCGTCCTCCTCATGCTTCCCCCGTCCTCCGTTCTCCCCCCGTCCTCCTCCATGCTTCCCCCGTCCACCGTTCTATCCCCAGTCCAGCTCCGTGCTCCTTGTCCTCTCCTCCATCATACTCACCCCTCCCCTTGCCATCACTGAGCGTCCCTGCAATCCTGCGTTCTCCCCGGCTTCCTGCAGCTCTCCAGCACTGAGCGGTGATGTAACACCCGCTCATTAAGGCCATGAATATGGAGGCCACGCCCATGGGAGTGGCGTCGCGTCCATATTACATGACCTTAATGAGCGGGTATTACATCACCGCTCAGTGCTGGAGAGCTGCAGGAAGCCAGGGAGAACGCAGGATTGCAGGGACCCTCAGCGATGGCACGGGGAGGGGTGAGTATGATCCCAGCCACCGGCTCCTGCCGCGGCATCCCCTCCCCCGCTGGTTTCTGCCCTATGACTCGTGTATAAGCCGAGGGGGCATTTTCAGCACGAAAAAAGGTGCTGAAAATCTCGGCTTATACACAAGTATATACGGAATATCGTGAACAGCATATACTGTGTAGTGGATATCTTCATGTACTGCAGCTTAGCGCCCCTTAACCTCAATAGGAGCCTAACTGCAGATTTAGAGAATCCTGCTTTGAGCAGGGGGTTGGACCAGATGGTCCAGGAGGTCCCTTCCAACCCTACCATTCTATGATTCTATGCAGTACCCGAGAATGACCACTACACCGTGTATGGAGCTTTGCTGTTCTAGTTCTGTACACTGTGTACATCCATTTGCTGTGGGAACTGTGAGAAGCTCATCAGTGGGGGTGCGGAGTCTCAGACCCCCACCGATTGATATTGATGGCCTATTATTAGGGTAGGTTATCAATATGTAAAGTCGTGGAAAAGAAACTCATGTAGGTGCATGCATATCCATAACCACACCAGTGGATCCCCACTTGACAAAAGTCCTTAACCCCTGTTAGTGACTACCCCATAATTTGATAAATTTTTCATTTACCTCCAAAAATATAATACCCATTAATACTTATTGCCAATTATATTCATTGGCTCTAAAAGCCGAGTGGCACTGAGAAAAGCAGAAATATTTTATACTTCTTGCTATATGAGCTGCTGAATGTTCACAGCCAATCGTGGCATATCTAAAAAAATTCAAGTCCTTTTGGCGAGGGTCAGGCAGCCGCACTCCTGAGACTGTATTTTGAATGCGTAAAAAAAAATGAGTTTGACGTTGTTGATCTCAAATCTCTTACAAATACTTCACACAAAACTTGAGGGAATAATCCTGTCATCTGTGCTCATAACCTTGAGCTAACATGAGACGGTGGGCTGTAACAAGGACATTCAGAGCATTCGGAATGGGCTCTGGAGCTGTGCGTAACCTTCTCCATCGTGACAGTGTGGCAAAGTATTAACTATAGCAGGGAGGCAGTGAACCTAAAAGGGTTAGAGAAGCATACCTGATTCTTGCAGAAATAGAACCACTTATGTTTAGGGACTGCACCTGGGGCTGGATTAGGACTGGCACTGAAATTCAGCCCAGGAATTTGAAAGCAGACAGGCTCCAGTTCTGGTCTCAATTACAAATATTACTCTGCCTGGAGTAAATCAAAATATATTTTATAGATTATCCACTATATAATCGTCTAATTCTGTCTGTCTATAACGGAAATCCGGCCGGACGCGACCAATCAGCGACAGGCGCAAACCGGCCGCGAATTGGCGCAGGATTTGAACCACGCACGCCACCACTATCGTCGCGAGATCAGCGGCTTGGTAGCTGCGGGTCATCTCCTGCCGCATGGAGGTCAGCGCTGATGAATAACTGGCTGTCAGTCAAGAAAAGAACGCAGCAAGTAGGGATTAGGCCCACCCACAAAAGTGACCTCACTATCGAGGACAGGGCTGATCTCTTCTCTCACTGTTCTCTCTTTACATTGTGCACTAACTCTTTCTGGCTTGTTACTTCTCATTAGAGCCAGCGAGGTTGCGCACTGTCATTGTGCACTGAGAAGAATATTGCACAGTGACAAGATCCTACTGAGCATATGTCGGAATTGACTCTGAAATGGACGTAATTTATGATGATAACACTTTGTTTCAGGGAGGGGACAGAGGTGGTGGCAGTGACTACAGCCTCTGTCTTCTGATGACGACTCGTTTCAGTATTCCAGCATGCACTGGCATTCTCAAACAGAACTTCATCAAAAAGGAAATATTTAAACAAAATCTAATAAGGACTGATAAGGACTTTTGAATTAAACCATTTTTAGAAAAGCTGTTAATTCAGTGGGTTACTATCTAACCCAGAAGTATTGATTTCTATATGCTAATCCTCCCTCTCATTGTGTAGGTACAACCCGGTGGTGTGGGTGACATAATTTTCAAAAGCGACATTACCGCCTGCTCTTTTCCAACTTTGCAGGTGGCAGAGTCCAGCATCACTGCTGCCTCCCTGGCAGTACGTACACCCGACATCATTGCACATTCCCAGGGTAGTAGAAAAATGTCTGTATGTGCAAAATTTGTCAGCGGTGACGCTGGTTTAGGGGGCTAGGGAAGCAGTCAGGTTCCCTTTAATGTGTATAGAGGGCTTTTGTGAGCAGAACTCTGTAGCACCGCTTCAGAGACTGTCAAAAGGAACAGCACTGACCTCCTCACATCTTATCACTATCTTCAGTTTGTAAAAAACATTTATACAAGGCACAAGATTTAACCCTTTCACTATGTAGCTAAAAACATAGTTCTTTAAATCAGCTGCAGGGAGTCAACAAAAAGCCTTAAATCCACTGTCTTGCAGATAGCTTCTATGAACACAGGACAGTGATAAGAGTAGTAAGAGGGGAGCAGCAGATCAAAGAGACAGGAGCTGTCAGAGGACACTCGTTTCGCACTCAGAGAAGCTCTAATTATAAGGGGTTGCAAAGACTGTTTTAGGCCTCACATACGTCCCAGTTAAACATTGGTAAATGTAAATGTTCTACACTGCATATATTGGTATGTACCTGAATGCTGCTATGTGTACATTGTATATAGGGAGAGTGCAGTACTTATTATTAGGACTAAATAATAAAAAGATAGCAACTAGTTAAATTAGGAGGGGCCAACTGCGGGTAAGTTGTGAAAGTTCCTGCATTCTTGTTAGTAGGGCCTGAGAGCCCGGACAGTGCAGGTGGAACCCGTAACATTAAGCACAGAGCAAAGTCGTCCAGGGCCTGAGGGCCAAAGGTCACAACCGTGATAGAATGCAGGGCAGCTCCAGTATGTGGCAGCTAACTACATGGGCTGATGCCCTTTTGTCTGGGGCAAAACTGACAGAGGAACTCCTGAAGATAGTTAGGCTGGCCAGAAGGAACGGTGCGGTACCGGAAGAGCCGGTACGACCCTAGGACATTCTGGAAGAAGTGAGGTAAACCACAGGGCAAGAAAGGAATGTACTACGTGATGATCCCTGTGATGTAACCGTGTCTGAACTGGACGTACTGAGAATGGAACCAAGTAAAATCGTTTATGTTACGTTGGAACTGGACTCTGTCTTTCTTTGTTTGAAACCGCCAGAAAGCAGTCCTCAGCAGCTCAGAGGGGACCCTGATGGAACCGAGAGCGGGACGAAAGGTACAGATCAAAGGGGACATTGTGTATATGTGGTGGGAGACCAGAGCGTGATTGAGCAACCGTTGTCATCCATGACTACGGCCCTGGCTCCCCCTACATAATCACAGGCCTAAATGTGGGAGAACATGTAGTCTGCAGAACTTACTGGAGCACCATTGTCACCATGCTGCTCTTCTGTCTGTCTCGGCTGCTCTTGGCTAAGTCACTAAGCATGAGTAAGCTGACTGGCTGTATCAGCGTCATCCCCTCCTTCCTCCTTCATGTACTGAATGTGGATAGGAAGAAGCGGAGGTCAGGTCACCACTAGAGTTAATCCCTGCGCAGCGCAGGAACCTAAATAGAACAAACAGGGTGCCAGAGGGAAGGTTTGCATGAGCGTCCCTGGTGTGAAGGAAAGGCCCACAGCTGGCATCAGCCCATTTGGCATTTGCCAGATGGCCAGTCCGGCCCTGGCTTCAGCTCTAACATTGCAACACCTAAGCTCTGTTATCTGATAGCTGGCAGAGTGGTAGTGTTATTTGGCATTTGTTAACAGTATCACACTGACAGCCTGCTATATACTGTTGTAAGAACACAGTCACCACCACATTATTTAATACAGATGCCATGATCATCTCAGCACTGTATCATCACAGTTATTTAATCACATTGCGTTCCTAGCGCTAAATGAACTGAAAGCCCAGCTCTCTTATCCCAAACAGTCTAATGCAGGCATTTGATGAATTATTATTATTTAATGCCCTTTGGCTCCATCTCGAGCCATGGTGACTTAATAAATGAACTGTCTGTAGGAAAATCGATCTTGTGCAATCCTAGATAGGTCCATCAAGTCTACTCTGCCATTATCTTGATTGTATCAAGTCATCAAGTTGCTGGTCCATCTCTTTGCCTTTTTCCTTCTATTCTTGCAACCATGATGTCCTTCTCTAACGATTGCTCTCTTCGTATGATGTGTCCAAAATAGGCAAGTCACAGCTTGCTGATCCTTGCTTTAAATTGCATGTCTGGCTTGATTTGTTCCAAAATGTATTTGTTTGTTCTTCTGGCCAGCCATAGTATTGATAACATCCTTCTCCAGCACCACATTTCGCAGGCGTCAATTCTTCTTCTTTCTTGTTTCTTTATTGGACAGGTTTCGCATCCGTATGTTACTACAGAAAAAATTAGACTATGTACAAGCAGTGTCTTCGTCACCAGTGAAATGTTTCTTGATTTGAAGACCTTGTCCAGTGACTTAATTGATGATTTGCCCATAGCTATTCTCCTATTGACTTCCGGTGTCTTCCCTACATTTTGAGTGATCATTGATCCAGTTAGGTTGAAGTCCTTTATAACTTCCAGTTCGTCGCCGTCCATCTCAAATGTGAACCGGTCATACCTGGCAGTAGTCAATATCGTTGTCTTCTTTGTGTTGAGTAGGTGTCCCATGTTCGAGCTTTCCATCTTGACACTCCATAATAAGTCACTCATTCTATCTACACTTATTGGTATCAATATTGTATTGTCTGCATATTGGTTGGATACATAACCTCAAATTTTTTATTGGCATGTATCCTTTCGTGTTATGATACCATTCATTTATCACACTCTGCTTGACTTTTTCTCACTTTTCCTGCATGGAGGAGATATCAGCTGACTTCATATCCCTCTTAAATAAATTTATAGTCAATTATAACATCCAGGGACTTTGACTACAACCCTATACATGCAGGGACAAATCTATCCCCTGCCACTATAATCTGGGAATTTTTAGTGGATCACTGCAGTGAAACAGCTTATCAATTTTGTTTAGCGCATATTAGTGATCCTTTATCTACTCAGGTCTGAGCATTGAGAGCCAATGCAGTTTTTAACCACTTCACAACCTTGGACGTATCCATATGTTCTGGTTCGGAAGGGGTTACCGACCTTGGATGTATGGATACGTCCTAGCTGTGCCCATGCGATTGCCACCGGGAGTGCAGCTAACACCTGGCTCTCACAGTCAGGAGCGGTGTGGGCACCGCCCCCAACTGTTTAACCCCCTAAATGCCGTGATTGATATTGATTGCAACATTTCTGAGGGGGCTCCCTCTCCCGTCCGATCGACACCCCTGCGATTGTTGTCATGGTGACCTGAGGTCATCATGAGGACAGGCGGGTAACCAGGCTTTGGAAAGCCTGTTACACCATGCTCAGAGCATGGTCTAAGAGGCTTCTGTCAGTGCAGCATTGACAGGTATAAAGCTTTGCCATGCATTCTACCATCGATCAGAGTGCTAAAAGTTAAAGTCCCATAGAGGGGCTAAGAAAGAAAGTAAAAAAAAGTAAAAATATTTTTTAAAAACATCACTAAATAATGATACAAAATATATATATCTTATACTCCCAAATTTCCAAAATGGGGTCACTTGAGGGGGGATTCAGCTCTTCTAGCAATTATGTATACAAAGTCCACAAACTATTCTAGGAAAATCTGTGCTCCAGGAGGCAAATAGCGCTCTGTACCTCCCAAGTCTCGCCATGTGGCTAAGCAGTACTGTATAGCTACATATGGGGTATTGTCACGTTGAGCAGAGACTATGACAACTTTTGGTGCCATTTTTACCAATTTCCCAAGTGAAAATGTAAAATCTGAGGCTAAAACTAAATTTTTGTAGTAAAAATGTAATTATTTTTTCTTCACTGCTCAATGGTATAAAATTCTGTGACACATCCATGGTGTCAATATGATCACTGCACCCCTAGATGAATTAATTGAGAGATGTAGTTTGTAAAATGGGGTCACTTATGGTTCTCCTGTTCTGGTACCTCAGGGACTATTCTAGTGGATTGGATCATGGCACCTGCAAACAGTAACAGTAAACTGTGCACTCCTTCCCTTCTGAGCTTTGCACTGTGCCTGAAAATTAGTTCCCTATTACATGTAGGGCATTGGCACACTCAGGAGAAATTGCACAACAAACTGAGAGTTGTGGTTTTTTAAACTGAAAGGGAGAAGATACAGATTAGATATTAGAAAAAAACTTTTTGACAGTGAGGGGTGATGAATGAGTGGAACAGGCTGCCATGAGAGGTGGTGAGTTCTCCTACAATGGAAGTCTTCAAACAGAGGCTGGACAGACATCTGTCTGAGAAGGTTTAGTGAATCCTGCATTGAGCAGGGAGTTGGTTATGATGACCCTGGAGGTCCCTACCAGCTCTAACATGTTATGATTCATTAATGACCATACCAGAAAAGGCTTCAATGTTGGACCATTTTTTTCACCTCGTTTTCAACTCACCTCTTTTTAGCATGACAAATTGTATTAATTTAGTGCTGTTTTGGGGTGTATTTATATTAGTAATTTATCTTTTTTTCTTTTGCAACACCAATATATATAAAAAACAATTATTGACTTAGTTTTTTTTCCATATATATTTATTTTCGGTGTTCATGTTTCACACCAAACAACTTGTTCAATTAATTCTCTATGTTATTATTGTTGAGCAGATGCCTAATTTGTGTAGTTTTGGGCTGGTGTGTTATTATAAGTATGTAAAAAATATATATTTTATAGGAAAATAAAACAATTTTTTTTCTTATTTTTTTTGGTGGGGTTACTTTTTATTACACAATAATTTCATCTTAAAGGGAATCTGTCACCCTAAATTGGCGGGATATTTAAATGATGGCAGTCAGGTCAGATGGGCGGTGTTTTGGGTACTTGCCTTAACATGTTGTTCGCCGCTGTCTCCATTATTTCTGGGAATTGTTGTCGTTGCCCTCCATATAACGCGCCTGCGCATTGCAATCTTGAATTGCGCACGCGCAGTATGCTTTACCCGCAGATTGCAATGCGCAGGTGCGTTATATGGAGGGCAACGACTACAATTCCCAGAAATAATGGAGACAGCGGCGAACAACATGTTAAGGCAAGTACCAAAACACCGCCCATCTGACCTGACTGCCATCATTTAAATATCCCGCCAATTTAGGGTGACAGATTCCCTTTAAGGTCCTACAGAAGCTTCGGCAGTACCACTGCTTCTGTAAACTTCACAGAGTTCATTGAATGCTGAGTAACCAGTGAAATAGAAGGCAGAAGTAGTAATAAACCGCTTCTGTCTTCTTTCAGGGTTCCTGGATTGCAGGAGTGTTACCCTGAACTGTAAATGTACAATACATCCCAGAACAAAGCTCTGTAACTGTGTGGTGCTTGATTGTTATAGCATTAAACTTTGCCTTTGTTTTCCCTCTGTATTTGTGACTCCTGGTTAATCTTTAGTATCAGACACCCAACCCCATCTGACTGCTCTCTGCTTCCAATATTGTTGCTACATCCAACTACCAATCTGAGACTGCTAATAGGCCTGTACCCGAAGTATCTAACTAATTAAGAAGTAATTACACTTTTTTATTTATCCTCCAGGCATTACATAGTAATGAATTTTCATAATATACTTCATTACCTTATTTTCCATTCTTCTCTCCCAAACACTGATTTGCAATGCTGTTTCATATCGCCAGTTCATACTACTTTAGAAGCTGCTTTTAATTGCTGCTCAGTCAAGATCTGCCCTTTATTCATAAGCAGAGTAAGGGCTCATTCAGACCTCATTGATTTTTCTCGTACATGTATGAGAAGGTTTCACAAGTTTTTGCTACTAAACAAACATGAGAATCAGACAGCGCTAGGATGCAAGTAGGACGGCGAACAGAACAAAATAAGTACATTAATTAATTTAAAAAAATTCATAAATTAGCAATGCCTGGAGGGTAACAAAATAAAAAAAGATTTAGGTACTCTTTAAGTCCTGATTTCTTTTTGAGTTTAGTTTAGTACAAGTGTGGAATATAAATTACAAAATATAAATATTTTAATGGGAAAAAAATTAAACATTTAATTGTTAAATGTATGTATGACTTAGTGGAAGATTCAATTTTGTATCATTCATTTTTCTTCTTTATTGATTCATAATATGGATTTGTTGATTGATACAATTTATTCTAATATTTCCAGGCGGCATTCACAACATATCACCGAATCTATGAAATAACAATTCCTACGGTAAATTCTGAAGTGATATGTCAGTGAAGTATTGATTACGCATAATTGGTAGACTTCAAAGGATGGTTATTATAAGGTGAGAAAAGACTTGACATAGAATCACTATCATGTGCCATCTTTAAATCTACCTTTCATTACCTCCATTCTAGGTTTCTGGCTAGTCAGCGGCACTCACACACAGGTACTGGAGGACACATTGTCACTTGTTCATTTACTGCTTTTGACACTCGGGCAGACATTAGCAGAAGAGGGAGCTAAAACTCTGACAGTGACATTTATTGCTCTTAATAATGCTTGGTATTGACTGCCAGGCAGAGTAATAACTGAGATCATGCCATGCCTCACTCTGTGGGCAAAACTCATTATAAACACTGATCCTCCCTCCAAAGCAGAGCATTAATCAGATTATGAGGGAATATTTCAATAAATTATAAGCATAATTCTAAATATTTTCCAGGAAGCGTTTTCACAATGTCATATTTTTGCACAAAAATATAAGCCTGAGAAATAAGAGAAGTAGGGAAACATTTCCCATTTTAGTTTGTCTTGTCATTTCAGTTCTCATATTCCTACCACATAGTGTGCAAGTAATATGTAGTATAACGAGAGTTCACATAATTCTGCAATATAGTTCTCATTTAGTACCACCATTCAGTTCTAAAATATATTGGGTGGACTGGTTTGATTCTCAGGTTTGTAACATTTGTAAATATGGGAACTGGGCAAGTGTGCATTTAGCCATTCACTAAAAATTGCACTTTTTGCAAATAATATATTTTATCCTTTTCCTACTTCTGTAAGAAGTTAAAAAATATCCACAGTAACGCCTCGTGATCATGGCCGTATATCCATATACCATAACGAAAAACAGCCTTTCCTGTACCCAGTGCACCAAATTGCTATACACAAAATATAGTGCTGCATGAACTCCATGTGATTTTGCTGAGTACAAAGGCCTGTGATGGTTATATGCACGCTCAGTGCTCAGGAATAGTAGCCATGATTTCATGACAAATTATCAATTTACATGCTTACCGACATGTTAAGTCCCAACCCAGCCTGTCTCCAAATTGACACTGAAACATGTAGAAGTGTACGGTTCACTGTGTACCCTTTTAAAAGGAAACTACCATGAACCTCATTTTATTACTAATGTAATATACATCTCCAGTCAGTGACCATGCTACTCTTCACAAGATGGAGGGATCTAGAACAGTAACGTAAAGTCATACTGAGGAGCCAGAGTATGTGTCATGGGAGCAGCTAGGAAGGTGGCACCCTCAGGCCGCTTCATGGTATGAGAGAAGCATTTTTCCTCATGTGGCATTCTGTGGTTTCTCCCACGGGGCGCCATTTTGCAGCTACCAGGATTAGGATTCAGCTATTCTTTTAACCCAGGAGTGGGGAACCTTTTTTATGCCAAGTGCCATTTGGATATTTATATCATTCTTCGGGGACCTTACACATTGCACGCTATCTCTGCCCACAAAGTATGTCCTGACGCTGGCACTGGTGTAAGAACGTAATCTTTCATTGCACACACCTCAGCTTTCAGTAGTAAACACCGTGAGCTCATGCTCACCGAGCAAGACAAAACTAAAGGGACGATGGCTACCGGCCCAAACACCGCGGTTCCTGGGAATGCAGATAAAAGGTGATTGCGGGCCGTAAATGGCTCCTGGGCTAGAGGTTTCCCACCCCTGTCTTAACTGGTCGCTGAACTGAAAGCTGGCTCAGAAAACCAGTACAATGCTGGTTCTCTGCTGTCAACTGTATTCAGGTCATCCAGTCGGGGACAGTGTGAGGGCACATTGTGTGGGAAAGTATTCAGAGGGTGTAAAGTGTGGAGGGGAGAAAAGGAGGGAGCATAATATAGAAACTTGGCAGTAAAGGGTAAAATATAGAGAAGAGACAGCATTGGGGTAACAGACTGGAAAGAGGGCAGTGTGGGGAAATCACTGAAGATAGGGACTAGGGACAGTGCAATGGTTATACTTAAAGAGGGACAATGTAGCGCTAATAATTCAGATGGATGAATGGTGTGACGGTTATAGATCATAATAGGGATAGTTATAATAGGGATAGTGTGACAGTTATTGTTCATAAGGGAGATGATGTGAAGACAATATTTCAGAAGAACCACAAAAGGGACAGTGTGGGGAAATATTTTGTGTAAGGAACACAAAGAGGGGCAATTATCTATTCAGCAGCACACTATGGACATATATTTTTATTCAGGGATATTATAATGGCACTGGTATTTTTTAAACCAAATAAACTGTTATTGGGATGATACAAAGGATCACATACATTATGGGTATAGCAAATTAACAAGATTTTAGATTTAGAATATTTGAATATCTAAAAACATATCTTAGTGGGTTTCACCAACAAACGGGACATCATACCAAATACACTAAGTTAAACAACAGTCACGCAGGACGACCCAATGGCATCCACGCTTGTGGACACATCAGGATCTTAGATTAGGTGAGTATATGATGTTTTTTATTTTAAATAAAACTTGTGGTGTGGCTGTGGGGGCATCATAAAGTATGGGGACCCCTTATACAGTAGGGAGGGGGGTCCTTATATATTGTAGGGGCTACTGTGGGGACCCTCAAATTGTGGGGACCATTATAGAGTTTGGAGAAAACTATGGGGGTCATTATCTAGTGTGGGAGCTAATTTGAGGGTCATGATAAAGTTTGGGTACTACTGTGGGGGCCCTCATACAGTGTATGTAGTGTGGGGTGCTACTGTGGTAGGCTATGATACAGTGTGGGGACAAATATGGGGTGCTCTCACAATTTAAAGGGGACTACTGCGAGAGTCATTATACAGTGTGAGGGCTACTGTGGGGGCCATAAAAAAGTATAGGGACTACTGAGGGGTCCATCATACAGTGTGGGAGCTAATGTATGGACCCTTATACAGATTGGGGGCTACTGTGGGGGTCAGCATACAGTGTGAGGACTATCGTGGAGGTCATTTTAATGTGTTTTGGGGAAGCAGTGAGGACATCATACTATGTATAAGAGAGCTGTGTGGGTATCATTGTGTATAGGGGAGCTGTGGGACCATCATACTGTGTATAGGGGAGCTATGGACACTTCATACTGTGTGTAAGGGAGCTGTGGGCACACCATACTGAGTATAGAGGAGCTGTGGGGGCATTAGACTGTGTATAGGGGAGTTGTGGGCCCATCATACTGTGTATACTGGAGTTGTGGGCCCATCATACTGTGTATAGAGGAGCTGTACATGGGGGGGGACTCGAGGGACATTACTAAATGTTAAATGGGGGCTTAAGAAGTACTATTGTTATAGGGGCATGCAGAGCTCTGTGACCGTTAATGGGGTCATGATTACGTTTTAGGGACAAAATGTGGATTCTGTTTTTTAGGACACTTGCAAGGGGCATTCATATTTTCTAGGGGGCAATTTTACCATCTGGAGGGCACAAAGCAGGCATTTTACTTTGTAAGGGGCACAATGGTGGGCATTATTATGTGAGGCAGTAAGAGTATCCCTGTTTTTGTGCCACACAGCAGGTGCAGTACAGACACATATGGAAGAAGCTCCTCAGCATTGAGGTATCAGTAGGACGCAGGGGCGTGCTGGCCCAACCGGGACGTGTCCCGGTGCGCCCTCGGAGTCGGCCGGCGCCTCCGAATCCGATCCGGGGTGGGCGCTCCATCCGCCGCAGGACGGAGCAGGGCCGGCGTCAGCACCCGGCACACCCGGGCCAGTGCCGGGGCCCTGAGCAGGCGGGGGGGGCCCACTCGCAGTCTGGCACCCCCGCGCGGAGAGCGGTGTCAGCGCCGCCACTGGGCCCCCCCCACCTGCTCAGGGCCCCGGCAGCAGCTGGCAACAATACTTACCTCTCCCGTGCCTCCGCTGCCGCAGCTCCGGGCTCCAGGGGGCGCCGGCGCTTCCTCTCACAGCCGGCCGCTGAATGACGTCATCATTCAGCGGCCGGCTGTGGCACAGAGCGCGGGGACGCTGAACAGGTAAGACGTCTCTGTGTGTGTGTCTCTGTGTGTGTATGTAGTGCGGTGCTTTGTGTGTGTATGTATGTGTGTGTGTATGTATGTGAGAGAGTGCTTGTGTGCTGTCTGTGTGTGATGATGGGCAGGCATTGCTGATAATGGGGAGGCATTGATGATGGGGAGAAGATGATGATGGGCAGGCATTGCTGATAATGGGGAGGCATTGATGATGGGGAGAAGATGATGATGGGCAGGCATTGCTGATAATGGGGAGGCATTGATGATGGGGAGATGATGTTGGGCAGGCATTGCTGATAATGGGGAGGCATTGATGATGGGGAGAAGATGATGATGGGCAGGCATTGCTGATAATGGGGAGGCATTGATGATGGGGAGAAGATGATGATGGGCAGGCATTGCTGATAATGGGGAGGCATTGATGATGATGGGGAGAAGATGATGATAATGGGCAGGCATTGATGATAATGGGCAGGCATTGATGATGGGGAGAAGATGATGATGATGGGCAGGCATTGATGATGATGGGGAGGCAATCATGATGATAATGGGGAGTCTTTCCACAGCGCCCTTTCCTGAGCTGTAACAGTGCAGAATGCAGTACAGCGCAGAGGAGAGCTCCATATTTTGTATGGAGCATTATATGGGGACCAGTATCCTGTATGGAGCATTATATGGGGACCAGTATCCTGTATGGAGCATTATATGGGGACCAGTATCCTGTATGGAGCATTATATGGGGACCAGTATCCTGTATGGAGCATTATATTGGGTCCAGTATTCTGTATGGAGCATTATTTTGGGTTCAGTATTCTGTATGGAGCATTATATGGGGGGTGACATCCTGCATGGGGTATTATATGGGTGATGAGGGGGAGACTGTGGTGCCCATAATATTGTATGGAGGACTGTACTGTCCAGTCTGTTCTGTGAGCTGTGAGGATTTGGCGGTTTTTGAGCTATTGTACAATTTACAATAGATATCACTCATGTAATGGAAGAAGTGAAGTATTTGGCATTGTACTATACCCATATTTCTCTGCCGTATCTGTGCATCATGAATCGTGGTCTGTGTTAAAGGGGCCCACTGAGGCTCTTTCGCCCGGGGCCCATAAAAACCTGGAGCCGGCCCTGGACGGAGGACAAGGACCTGCGGCTGCGGTGACGCGAGACGGCGAAAGGGCGGGCGGGGAAGAGGCTGCGGGAGCAGTGGCGAGGGTCACATGACGGGAGTGGGCGGGGCTCCTGCGCTGTGCCCGTTGCCATGGAGAGACTTCTCCTGTGTGAGGGCGGGAAGGGGCGGAGAATGGGTTGGAGCATGGCGCCCTCATGACTATACTATCCACCGCCCTTTTCATAAGCCAGCACGCCCCTGGTAGGACGGGGAGTTTGTGCAGGTTGAGAATAAGTGACGCTGGTGCTGGATATCTGAGAAGTCAAATGTCTCTTTATTGTAATCTGAAAATGACTCATGGCTGGAGAAGCCGTCATGTCTGTCTGGGCCAAAAGGAAAAGATGGGAAAAGTGAACGACTCCATCAGAAAGAACGTCAGCTGTAAGTCACCATCTATAACTATACTGTAATCTCTCACATGTTGTGCAGGACTGATATCTATCACTATACGGTTGCCATATGCTATATCATCAGTGTTGATCTTTGTATAGTGATTTATCTTCAGTAACAGCCCGGTCATCTGCGGAGATTCACCTATACCCACAATTAAGCTGTACCACTGTAGCAGTAATCAGGGTTATCTGGTTAGGGGCCCACTCAGATGTTTCAGCCCCCCCGAGCTGAACCCCTAGCTACGCCTCTCCTTGTATCCAATATAGTACGTATGGCTGTTATCATGTACGAGTATTTTTGCACACTGAGATGACTGTCTGATTTTGATCCTAATTATGGATCAAACTCACCACTGAAAGTCTATGAGCCAATGGAAAAAATCAGATTTGGATGCCATCCTCACATACAATTTTCATGTTTGTGAGATAGAAAAAGCTTGATGAACTTTCTCATGCGAAAAAAAACCCCTATGAAACTAAATCACTCCCCAAACAGTAATATAAATTTGATTCAAAACAATTATGAAAATTGCTCAGTTCTTTGCATACCAGAAAAACCACTGGTATTACAGAGGACAAGCCATATTGCTATTCAAAATTTCATGTTTTCTATGGTGTCATGCTTTAGTATGATAGAGTGCAGCCTTTCCTCGTATGTTTTACATGGGGGTAGCTCCCCTTGGTTTGCACCTAGTTCACATTAGTCTGGAAGTGCCAGTCAGGTTTTTTTTGTCTTTTGAATGTTAGCTTGCTGACCGAGCAATCCGCCCCCACCAGGTGGTGATTTTAATTACAGCAGGTCCCTACTTACCCATAAATGCAGGCATTACTGACAGAGGTGCCACATTCACCCAGAAATTCAGATATCAGCCTAATAGAGGTATGTTCACATTAGGTCAGGGACTCACCAGACTTGAGATCACCTTGACGATGGTTGGTGGGCTTTTAATGTTTGGCCAAATGTTTATACTAAGCGTCTCAAATTTTTCCTTATACTCCAAAGCCATATTGCTATTCAAAATTTCATGTATTCTATGGTGTCATGCTTTAGTATGATAGAGTGCAGCCTTTTCTCGTATGTTGCACTGGTATTACAGGTTCTATACACTAGTTTCCTTGATATTGCGTTGATCCAGGGAGCTAGTTTGATTGCCGTATGTGGAGTCGGGAAGGAATTTTTTTCCCCAATGTGAAGCATATTGTTGCCACATGGTTTTTTTTTTGCCTTCCTCTGGATCAACATGTTAGGGCAGGTTAGGATAGGATATGGGTTGAACTAGATGGACTCAAAGTCTTCCTTCAACCTTAATAACTATGTTCACTATGTTCACTGATATCTGAATGAGGCCTGGGAGAGATTGATATCTGAAATGCGTCAGTTATATTGCCCATTTGGTCTCTGTTTTGCTTTTACACCTGTTTCAATAAGGAATCAAACAGTGTGGGAGTTAATGTGTGGACCCTTATGCAGATTGGGGGCTACTGTGGGGGTCATCATACAGTGTGAGGACTACCGTGGAGGTCATTTTAATGTGTTTTGAGGAAGCAGTGAGGACATCATACTATGTATAGGAGAGCTGTGTGGGTATCATTGTGTATAGGGGAGCTGTAGGACCATCATACTGTATATAGGGGAGCTATGGGCACTTCATACTGTGTGTAAGGGAGCCGTGTGCCCAGATAAATGATGGGCAGCGCTCGTACGGAGAAGTGTGGGCCGGTTACAGGACACTGAGGTGCGGTTCCCTTTGCTGGCTAGTGCGCGTCAGCCCACGCTTGGCTGCAGCTTCTTCCACTTTGAAAGCGCAGGCTTATGGACTAGGGGATCAGCGGGTAAAACCGGAGACCGCCTGCTGCCGCCAGAAGACGGATCGCTAATCTTGGACCCCATCGGAGGACTCCACACTGGCCGTTGCCGACTCTACTACCCCCATCGAACTGTGAACTAAGGAACACCAGCAGGAGCCACGATAAGTGTTGTTTGAATCTCAGACTGTTGCACTCATTTTGATTATTCCATTTATTCTTGTTATTCTATTAATTCTTGTCCACTGTTTATTAATTCCCTACGGGGAGATTACATTCACCTTTACTGTTAAAATAAATAATACCTGCGTACTGCATCTCAGCACCTACTTACAGCGCTAAAATCTAATATCTTGTAAAGGGATTGTCCAAACTTAGCAAATGATCATCTATCCACAGGATAAAGCGATAATTCGCTGGTCGCTGAGGAATAAGCAACATTTAGTTGGCTTGTAAAATTAAACAATTTTAGTCTCTAAGAAGTCTTAAGTTCTAAGATCTCTACAATAAAACTTCTCAGTGAGTTAAGATGAGGGCAATAGTATTTATAAGCAGCTGCACCTGACGAACCTCTAATACAGAGGCAGTCACAATATGAAACAAGATATCACTAAATAATCAGACTCTATTATGGGAACCATAGGGTGTAGAAACTGATACCTGTAAAAATTGGGATATAATATTTCAAATATCTTCAGCTATTGGAAACAGATATTTCATGGAAAGGTGCACAGTGCTGCAGAGAAAGGAAAATAACGTTTCTTTCTTTGGCCTTAATTGTGAGTCACCTTCTCTCGTTGACACCTGTTGTGGCTCATAAGATCTTTACCTTTGTGTTTATCACCTGGATTTTAGCTTGTATATAGCATGTCTGTTCAACCCCTTATATCTTCTAATTAAACAAGAAATGTAAGGAGAATACATACTGTATTGTGAAGCCCAGCTTCGCTCAGTTCCACAAATACAGAAGGGTGCATGAAGGATTGTACCACTAGAGGTCTCACTATGCATACACACACCTTCACCCGTCCCCTAAGACCACCAGAGGGAGCCCTAATAGGAATATAAAAGAGGGTGAAGGCAGGAAGTTAGGAAGATAGTCTGAAGTCTGGAGTTCAGAGCAGACTTGAGAGTAGTGCAGCTCAGCAGAGTTGAGCAAAAGGCAGAAGGCTGCAGTCTGCAGCAGAGTGAGTTCAGCTCAGTTCAGTAAAGAGCTAGGCTAGGCTGAGAGTGGCAGAAGAGGCAGCCCACCAACTGCCAGTGTGTATAATCGTGTGAGGGCCCGAGTAGGCCGAAGGAAAGAGGGAAGTAGCAAAGGGGCAGAGGAGCCCAACCAGCTCACCCCAGCAAGTATACACCGGACGCCGGGTCCGAGCCTATAGGGATCTCCACGACCCATTAGGAGAACACCGGAATTCCTGGAGGACTACAAGTCCCAGGAGCACCATAGAGCTGATAGATAACAAGGCCAGGAGTACGGAGTTCAGGCAAGCAGGGCCCTGCAAGCAGGGACACTGTACTTCAAGGGAAGGTCCAATCACAAGGTCAGCCGGGTGCAGGACAGAGATTGAGTTAGGCCCAGCTGCAGGCAGGCCAGAAACTCCTTACGGAAAGGCAAGAAACAAGGAGGCCTTAAACCTACTTAGTGGGAGAATCTGGATGTGCACCCTTCACCTACAGTGCTCCGGGGTGTGCCTGCAACATCTTCAGTAAAGGTACCAAAGTGACTTGTGTGTGTGTGTCCACCTAATTGTCCTTAACCTGCCGGGTTCCCCATCCATCCTGCATCCCTACACATCTACCTGCCCTGGAAGGACACAGCCTCACCTGTAGGAGGCCTAACATCTAGCTGCACAACACCATCCCTTCCAGAGGATCTGCACAGCAGCGCTGGTCACCCTGACCAGGTACTACAGGTGGCGTCACAAATCATCATACAAACATTTATTCCCCTGTAAATATCCCCCATTTATGGTGAGCGCCCAGGGCCACGGACTGAGCTGTGTTGCCGTGACATTCCCCCATAGGATTTAATAGGCTCGGATCCGAGTACCCCCACTGCCCTGGGAGGGTGGGCTCCGTATGTTCTCATATTATACCTAACTATTTACTGAATTTCAGGCATTCCCTCCTCACAATTTCAGATTAGGTAGGTGTTTTAGGCCTCCTTCACATGTCAGCTTTTCTCGTGCGAGTGCTGTGTTTTTCACAGATGGTACCCATACCTATAATAGTGAATGGGGCTAGTCACATGTCCATGTTATTTTGCGGAACGAACATTTCAAAAAAATCATCAAGACGTCCGATTTTGATCCGAATGTCGGATCAAAATTAGCAATGTAAGTCTATTGGTCCTTGATAAAATGCAAGTGGGGTCCTATATTCATGGACTGTTAGAACTTGGAGAAACTTTTTTTTTACTTATCAGGAAAACTGATAAAAAAACATACTAAACTGTTATGAAACTACTCTCACTTTACACTTATACACAAACTATGAAATTCACCAATTACAATAGCAGACCACCCGCTGTGCTCTCTTCAGTGTCTATCCCTGATACAGTACAGGGATTTTCCCTCCCTGAAGACTTGGGTGTTTTCCTTCCTTTCTGCACATTAATTTCTTGGGTATAAACCTTTTCACCTCTCTTGCTGGTATGTCTAACTGTGGGCTACTGTGAGAGAAGGTTTAAGCTGAGAGAGTCAATAGCAGCCAGGAGCAGTGTGCTGTAAAATCAGAAGCAATAGAGCAGCCAGCTATGTACAGGTGTAGCACACTCAACAGCAAAACAATTATAGAAAATATATTGTGAAGAATATTGGAGATATAACTCCATGCCAAACGTTTCTATCCTATGGGGCGTGGGATTATAAGACCTCCTTCAGTTTGAAGCTAGCTCAGTAGGGGGGGGGAGCTCAAGCCTCAAAGGCTATGACTGACAGATCTCACACTTTGAGTCAGCTCTGAGCAAAACAAAAGGCTTGCTTGCCATATGGATCCAAACCATGCAGTCTAGCTGCTTTTTGAGTCAGCTATGATTTCATAAAAAGGCCATGTGGACTTACAGTATTTCCTGGCCACACACCGGTTATGTTTCTGAGATCCCCAGAGCATGGCGAACACCCAGCTGGGTCTCGACCTGTTTTAGCATAGAACAGCCAGTAGAAACCAGATAGCAAAGCTGTGTTTGGTCTTAATGCATAGCAGGAACCCAGCTGGATCCGATGGCGCCAGAGCCGCCGCCCTAGGACCGTCCAGAAAGCAGTTTTGATCTTTCATAGGTTTTGTAATTTGCAGCTGCAGAATCAAGGGGAGGGGATTTAGGTTCAGCTCAGGGGGCAGGAGTGGAATGACCAAAAGGAGATAAAGCCTAGTGTATGGCCACGTAGTCTCTCTCTCTGATGCATGGAAGTGGGGGCCGCATCAAGTAACATGCTGAGAAGGGACCAAGGAGACAGCTGGCAGCCCATGCCCCCTGTGGCCCAGCGCACCCACGATCTAATATTACCCGGTAAGGCCTCTTTCACACTTCAGTTGTGTGACGTCCGTCCAAGTGTGAAAATGGCGGATCCGTCAGAAAAGTGTAAAAACGGATGTAAAACGGAGCAGTTTTCTGATGGATCCGCCAAGAAGTTTTCACCCGGAAATGATGAAATTTTCGTTCCGGAAATGTAAGTCCGGACCGAGGAGAGAGAGAGAGAGACGGATCAGCGGGCGGATTCCGTCAAAAACGGATGCCAGCGGATCCCATTATACAAAATGGCAGATGTGGCGGATCCGCCGTAGTCCGCCATTTTGGCGGACCAAAAAAACGTTGCATTGGACGTTTTCTGAAATGACGGACGCCAATTTTTTGGCGGACCGTCAAAAAACGGACCTAACGGACGACCATCCTTCAAAATCCATCACTAATGCAAGTCAATGGGAAAAAAACGGATCCGCCCAAAAAAAATGGCGGATCCGTTTTTTTCACATTTTGACGGATTTTGACTGACGTCGCACACTAAACTGTGAAAGAGGCCTAATTGACATACATTATATTCTGCTTATACCTTTTGTCCCACCACTCTCTGTATTTGCATATCTGACCATTGTATATGTGTAACCATCGTGTAAGTAGTGTATTGTCTAGTGTGCCCTTAAGGCAATTAAATATATAATTTAACCTTGGGCTGCTCTTTTATCTCAATCCACAAATCTACACGTCTGTTTCTCGGTTTAACTTCCTCTTGTACCGGGGCTGTTTTCTGGCCTGATAAAATCCCGTTAACGGACCAGACTTATATCTAACGAGGAACTGTTGACAGTCCCACCGGGCTGGCAGCGCTCTGTTTCACTGGTGCTAGTGAAAGGGGCCTCTCAGACTGACAGAGTTGTGAGTGACTGTAGCACCACATCAGTGACTGCGTGGGCCACATCCTCTCACTTCCCATGCCTCTCTGGACTCATGTGGACAGGGGGTGTGTATAAAATTGTACCAAGCTGACCTTATGTGTCCCCATGGGGTGCAGAACGTCACGTTGGTGCAAGTAAGGAGACCACACCACATGATCTCGCTGACGTAATAGTGACATTAGGCGGAGTGTCGAGGTGCGGGTTTGTCATTTGCGGTGGCAGCGGTGGGATTCTGCGTGATCTCTCTGGTGTCATCCTTCACCAGGGACGTATTTACCACTAGGCACTGGAGGGCACGTGCCTGGGGCGCCGGGCTGCAGGGGCGGCACCAAGACATGGAAGAGAATTTTTTTTTTTTTTTTTCACCTCCCCTCCCCTCCTTAGACAATCCATGAAATCTGTTGTTTTCAGAGGGGGGGAGGGTCGGGGTCAGGAGCGCATCTCCATATTGTGCAGCATCATGGGGGGGCGGGAAACGCAGCGTGCAGATGTGGCTGCAGCCATGACTGGCTTCAGCCATGTGCACGCAGTGGTGAGAGGGGGCAGCTCCTGGGCCAAATATGGCCCTGACTATATACATACACCTATAGATACATGCACACATACAAACATGTATAGCTGCAGCAGTTGTTGCCATGTGACCCGCTCCCCTGGAGATAACGCCGGGACTCGGTCCTGACAGGAAGAGTTGTGCGCAGAAACTTGTCCACAGCTGCGGCCGCCGGCACCTCCGCTCCGCACACACCGAGCGCCGGCGGGAAGAGGACTCGCCTCACAGCGGAGACTCGCGGCATCCCCTTGTGCTACACAGACTGCTGGGACTTGTGGTATCCCAAAAAAGACTCCGGCATGGACGGCAGCGGCATAGCAGACATATTCAAGGCAGTCAAGGAATGGTAAATTCTTGCTGTAGCTTAGTAGCCATTTACAAGTTGTGTCTCTCCCTGTGTCTTTGCATGCTGACAGTTGTAGTGCGCAGCCCTGGGGCATTTCCCTAGTGTCTGGTGATATGTACAGTATACATGGCGCTGTATATACCACCCTCTGCCCTGTATACAGCCTGCAGCAGCTGTCCCTGTGTATAGGGCTTCAGTCTGTCAGGGTGGGGGCTCATGCACATAGGGCTGTATTACAACTCATGGGTGGGCTGCATAGAGCTTTCTTCTGTGGGACCCCAACAAATCTCCCATAAAATAATATTGGTAAGGTTCATCGGATGCCATATGTGCAGAGGGCTTTTTCGGGAGAGAATATCTCTGCACTTATGGTATCCGCCCAAGACTGAGCTGCTCCTTTAGGACATGGGCGCACAACCTCTTTAGGCAGATTCCGCTGTGAACACGCTAAATAAATGCTGAAAAGAGTGATAACCTGCATGTCTGTGTAATAATAACTTCCTGTGCTCATGCGAGAGATTTGCACGAGAATTGTGCGAGTTTCTCGCAAGTGTGACACCGGCCATACTTTACAATACAAGTCAAGAGGAAAGCTCCAAAGGTGACCAGGCATCTGTTTGATAATTTTCCTCATCATCTCTGGTTTCTATAGTCAAAAAACATCCAGAAAAACACCAGCACAAAAGACGCCCCAAAATCATTGTTAAAATGCTCAAAAAAACTGCCGACAAAGACATTCAAAAAGTGCTCAGGAATAGTCCAATAAAAACAGTCACTTCAGGAAAAACTGACAGCGTTTTCTGAAGCATTTTCCTCTTGAAAATCTCAGTATGTTTGCCCGCCAGAAAAAGACATCCCATGCACATATGTTCACACCGATATGTTATACAAGGCTTTCAGAGTTGAGCCGCACCATAGATTCCCATACAAAATTCACTTTGCTGTTCATACAAGAACTTTTCTAAGCATCTGTTTTAACAAAGTTATAAAAACCTTAAAAAGTTAAAAAAAAAAAAAAAAAAAAGCAGCAACGTGAAACTTCCTTGTGGAATCGACTCAAAACTTGACTGTCAGTCAGAAGGCTGTAAAAAAGCATATGGAAAAAGACAATTCAAATAACGCTTAAAAATACCATCCTCCTCCTGAAATAAATGTTTCTAACTAACCATGTGTGATGAAGTGTTTCTCAGTTACCCAGTTGTGCACAGATTTAGCCATATGTAGTGAAGACAGCATGTGGCTAAGGGGTTATTCTCAAAGGGTATACTGCAATGTCTGCTAGATGTGTTTCCCACCCCTTTAGGGACATGCTTCTGGAAACCCCCAGCGTATCCCAAGTGGTTGATGCACGTCGTCCCTGGTGTGCTGCCGTGTAGTGGATGCACGTCGGCCCTGGTGTGTGCCGTGCGGTTGATGCACGTCGGCCCTGGTGTGTGCCGTGCGGTGGATGCACGTTGGCCCTGGCGTGTGCCGTGCGGTGGATGCACGTCGGCCCTGGCGTGTGCCGTGCGGTCGATGCACGTCGGCCCTGGCGTGTGCCATGCGGTGGATGCACATCGGTTCTGGTGTGTGCCGTGCGGTGTGCACAGACTCAGTGTGTGACATCAGTAAGCGGCGCGACCACGAAAAGTGCCTAGGGCAGCATGAAGGCCAAATACGGCCCTGTCCTTCACATATATAAATAAAATAAACTATTTAATAAGTTAATTACCGTAAATTTGCATTTGGAAAGCAAAACAGTAAAAAAAAATACAAGCTTATGTTGTATTCAGTGTTTTCTTGCTTTGAGTTGCTTAAGTGCATACTGGGTATAGTGAGCCAAAATATTCTTTGGTAGCTTCTCGGTATAGCAAATAGTTCACTCAGTGGTAGCTTTAAAACATATTTTTTTCTAGATTTAGAATTTCCAGACAATTGAATTGCAGACTGTCATCAAACACAATATGATTGTGTAAGGAGGTTAACAAGAAAGAAGACGACTACAATTGATGCTTAGCTAAGTAACTGAAAGTGAACACAATCATCTAAGGTGTAAAAGGTGACAGTGAAAGTAAAGAATGAATTATAGTAGTAGGAATCCCAAGAGTGGAAGTGCATTTTCCCGGGGAAGGGATTGAAGACAACGCCGGGTTAGGTGACACCTGTGTTTTATTTACAAGATATAAAAAGGCTGGCCGGGCTGAGAAGGCGGAGTTGACACCAGAACCTGTACCAGGCATGTCATGTGGCTGTGAGGTGGGCCTACAGCCACTCTCGCCACAGAAAAGTCAGAGCAGTCAGATCCCAGAGAAGGCCTGAGCTGTTAGGAAGATCCATGGTCAGCGCAAGTAGAAGAACCGTGACCAGGTCCAAACAAGGCTCGGGAGACAATTTGGCTGTAGCTGAAGAAAGTTCCTGTGGGCCGTTACTTCCAGCATAGACATATGGTACAGGGTGTGAGCTTGGGCCGTGCTTCAGGGAACGGAGACAGCCTGTGAGATGCAGCCTAGCGGGAAATACCAGTGACCCCCAAATAGGGCCAGTATAACGATCAGAGGAACTACAGAGACATGCCTAGTATTGACAGTGACGCCCATTAAGCTGAGACATAAAGGCATTGATAGTCATTTAACTGTTAGGTAATAGGAACTTTAAGAACAGTGTATATACAGTAACAAGCAAAAGGGTAGCAATGTTTTGAACTTTTAACTTTAGGCTCCATATCTCACTTTCCACTACTGCTTCGAATGTGAGACTATCATCATTTTATAGACAATCATCTTGGCTACCTCATACATAAATTTGACTTGCAACTATTGTTACTGTTTTGATGCTAAAAATCTAAATTTTTATTTTTTATATTTTGTTAGTACTTTGTAAATCCACCTTTGGCTTTCAATACTGCCTCAGTCCTTCTGGGCATGCTCTTGATGAGATTCAAGCATGTCCCAACCGAAATCTCTCAGGTCTCTTCTATACATTCCCAAAGTTGGTGCATACTGGTCAACTTACTTGGGTATGTATACAGCTTTTTCTTCAACTCTACCCACAATTGTGTTAAATTAGGTTGAGGTCTGGGGACTATGGGGACGAACCCAGCACCTCTACTTCATTATAATTGAACAATTTCTTTTAGCCAGTCTTGACGTATGCTTTGGGTTGTTGTCTTGCTGGAACACTATGTGGAACACCTTTTCATACCGATAGTGCTCAAGTGTACGAAGTAACTCGTCTTGTAGGATATTCACATATAGCTCAGCATTGAGATCACCATCGATCCATTTCAAGTATCCAAAGCCTTTGGCTGTGAAATAAACCCATATCATCAGGCTTCCCCCACCAAACTTGAGAGTTCCTTTAATTTCTCGATCTGTCAGCCCCTTTTTCCTTTGTTTCTTCCAGACTCAATTGCACCCATCAGAGCCTAGTCTATTGACTCATCTCACTGCTCCATATCACCCGTTTCCAATTTTTGACTGCCTACATTTTGTTATTTTTTGCCAGCTCGAGCCAAAGCTTCTTATGGCGATATTGAAGTTGAGGCTTCTTCACCTTTTTTCGGACCATCATTCCAGATTTTTGCAAAGTGCATTATGCAGTGCTGGCACAGACATCTTTAATCTCACTATTATGAAGCATACGAGCCACCTCCACTGCTATGTTTGTCGCTTTTGTGATGAGTAGACTTGTTGACTCCGATCATTTGCATGGATGTACATCTCTTGGCTTTTGAATGGATGGACGGACTTCATTTCATATTCTTCCAACTCTCATGGCACTCAGATTATCGAGTTTGGCAATTTTCTTGGCCGAGAGACCACTATCAATGAGCTGGATGATGCCGTTTCTCTTTTCTTGGGAAATTTTCATGGCTGCACCTCAATTTGAACCAGTGACCTTTCATTTGGGAATCAACCTAATAACACACTGAGCTATTAAGGAATGTGAGAACAGGTTGTAATTTGTAGAGTACAGGAAGAACAATGCAGTGACATGACAAGAATCTGCATAACAAATAAAATGCTAAATAGTTGCAAGTCAAATTTATGTATGAGATAGCCAAGATGACTGACTATAAAATTATGTTAGTCTCCCATTCTAAAAAGTAGTGGATGGTAAAATATGGAGCAAGAATGTCAAAAGTTAAAAACATTGTTATCCTTTTGCTCATCACTGTAATAGAACGTTGCATTGCCGTGTTCTGAGTGTATCATAACATACTGTATTGATCTTGCTGCTGTTACCCATAATATAGTGCTTGCTTGTGTATATATCTCTGGCAAAAATTAAGAGACCACCACATCAAGACCCTGTCATGGCCAGCCCAATCTCCAGACCTGAACCCCATTGAAAACCTCTGGAATGTAATCAAGAGGATGATGGATAGTCAGAAGCCATTAAAAAAGGAAGAACTGCTTACATTTTTGCACCAGGAGCAGTGTGAAAGACTGGTGGAAAGCATGCCAAGATGCATGAAAGCGGTGATTAAAAATCATGGTTATTCCACAAAATATTGATTGCAGAACTCTCCCTGAGTTAAAACATTAGTATTGTTGTTTTTAAATGATTATGAACTTGTTTTTTTTGCATTATTTGAGGTCTGAAAGCATTGGTTCTTTTATTTAATTTTGACCATTTCTCATTTTTAGAAAAAAAAATACAAAATGTATTGCTTGGAAATTCGGAGACATGTCAGTAGTTTATAGAATAAAAGAGCAATTTACATTTTACTCAAAAATATACCTATAAAGAGAAAAATAAGACAAACTGAAAATTTTGCAGTGGTCTCTTAATTTTTGCCAGAGCTGTAAATATACATATAGTGATAGACAGATTTTCTTTGTGTGTTATTCAATGAAATGGTGTTAAGGGTATGCCACACTAAGCGATCACACTAGCGATCACGACAATGACACAAGCTAACGAGATCGTTGGTGTGATCGCTTTAAGGTCGCTAGTAGCTTCCAAACAGGAGATCTCATCAACGACACATCAGCGGTCAGCGATCTGTATAATGACTTTGGCGGTCGTTAGGATCTGTCACAGCATCTACTGAGCGCAACCTTTTCCACGCCCCTCAGCACAGATTGGTGGTCACTGTATATGTTTTATAATTATATATGTATGTTATAATTAATGTTTTGACTGCGTCATGAAAGACGACGTATAGCGCTCCCTTCCATTGTTCTCGAGCGCTTCTGATTCATAGGAATTTCCAGCAGCGCTCCTGCTTCCTGCGTCCTGCTAGCCTGCTTTGCAGCTACTGCGATCCAGTCTGTGCCGCTAAAGAAAACCTAGTCCCGCCTGCGCCGCTGACATATAGGTCACTAACCAGCAAGAGCACAGAAAGAGGACTTAGATATCCTCCAAAAATTCAAAAATAGCAAAAGAAGGCAGAGATACTCACCTGCCCAGGCCTCCAAACAAATGCACTATCAGGATGCAGTGGACCCACATAGTTAAGATGACGGCAACACAGGTGCAAGAATACCGATGAGGCAACCGCTCACAACCTACCAATACATGGAGGGGGCGGCTGCTTGGTATATTGATGCACAAAAAAGACTTGTATGCAGCGCCGTTCACATTATGGCAATGCACAGCATCCAGTTAAACAGCCTAGTATTCACACCCTTCTATTAGATCAGGCGGACTGCCCAGCGCTATTAAAATGCATGCCATGTGAACAGACACCACAGTTTACAAGACCAAATGGGCCCACATGCACCCTGTAAAATAAAGTGCAAAAAACACATTAAAAAATATATTTTAAATAATGTGAGGTATTAGTTGGTAATTTGGCCAAAGTACGTAAGCTTGTAATCCACTTCACGGATCCTCACGTTTAAACGTGCATTTTAATAGCGCTGGGCAGCCCGCCTGATCTAATAGAAGGGTGTGAATACTAGGCTGTTTAACTGGATGCTGTGCATTGCCATAATGTGAACGGCGCTGCATACAAGTCTTTTTTGTGCATCAATATACCAAGCAGCCGCCCCCTCCATGTATTGGTAGGTTGTGAGCGGTTGCCTCATCGGTATTCTTGCACCTGTGTTGCCGTCATCTTAACTATGTGGGTCCACTGCATCCTGATAGTGCATTTGTTTGGAGGCCTGGGCAGGTGAGTATCTCTGCCTTCTTTTGCTATTTTTGACATATAGGTCACCAACGAGGTCGCTCGTCGTTCTTAAAGGGTGTCAAATTCAGCGATTCAGGCTCACCAGCGGGACGCCAACGATCAAAAAACGGTCCAGAACGTTCGTGAACGATCAGCGACATCACAGCAGGGGCCACATCGCTGCTACATGTCACACACAGCTACGTCGCTAACGATGTCGCTGCTGCGTCATAAAATTGCTGTCGCTTGAGCGATCTCGCTAGCGATCTCGCTTAGTGTGGCATACCCTTTAGTTAAGTTCCATTGTCACCTTATTGTCTGCGCTGCTGCATCCAAGTGTCACGCTGTCTAATGATATGTATACAATGTCAGTAAACTATTAATACAGGAACAACACTCTATACAACAACTAGTATAGCAACATCAGCATGTAAGTATAGAATAGATTTACCTGACATGATATCTGCTGAACTCAGGTTAATCTTGAGGACTTGATGAGCTGAAACAGGAAAGAGGTGGACAGGGATCTAACCTGACCCTAAACTGGGGTCCTAACTAATCCCTCACCTTGGAGGTACTGATAATGGTTCAGAGGTCCAAGTCTCCAACCTAACCCTGTCTCCTATCAGACCCTGAACCCTGTAATCAGTCCTAAGAAGGATCCTGACTACCACCAAAGGGATATGGGCTGATCTCAGCTAAATACACAGATTAGACATATAAGACAGACAGGATAGCACTCTCTTGCATACACACTCATACACCAAAGGAACATAAATGGTCTGGGAAATAAACTCTAACCAAGTTGAGCTTAGAACAACTAAGGAGCTCACAACTAAAGTCTATACAGATTCATTCCTATCTGTGGTCTGCATGAAGGTTTCACTGGCAACTCCCCAAGCAGACAACCAGGAATTTAAAGGAAACCAATCAACAAATAATCAATTGCAGCCGGGAGAAACTGCACCCAGTCCCAGCACCGAGCACAGACAGAATTAACTCCCTAGCTGCCAAACACAAAGAAACAGCAGATCAGCTGTGAGAAGTCAAAATGTGCAACCGCGACGATCTTCGTGGCAATGCACACATGACAGTACCCCCCCTTCTACGAGGGGCCTCCGTACCCTCAGGGCCAGGCCTGCCCGGGTGAGTTCTGTGGAAGGTCCGAACCAAACGATCTGCGTTAACATCAGACGCAGGGACCCACGTCCTCTCCTCTGGACCATACCCCTTCCAATGCACCAAGTACTGAAGGGACCGGCGATTCAGACGTGAGTCAATGATCTTTGATACTTGAAATTCCAAGTTACCATTAACCAACACAGGAGGAGGAGGTAGAGGTGACGGTATGACTGGTGCCACATACCTTTTAAGTAATGACTTGTGGAACACATTATGAATTTTAAACGTAGGAGGGAGGTCCAGACGAAATGCCACAGGATTAATTATGGAACTGATCCTGTACGGCCCGATGAATCTGGGACCCAGTTTCCAGGAGGGCACCTTAAGTTTTATATTCCTGGTAGACAACCATACCAGATCGTTCACATTCAGATCTGGACCAGAAACTCTCCTCCTATCAGCCATACGTTTGTAACGGTTCCCCATCGCACTCAGATTATTCAATACACCTCTCCACACAGAAGCAAGTGACGACGAGAAACGCTCCTCCTCAGGAACCCCAGAAGGGCCCCCCCCATTGAAAGTACAAAACTGGGGATGGAAACCATATGCCCCAAAAAACGGGACTTACCAGTGGACTCGCTCCGCCTGTTGTTAAGAGCGAACTCTGCCAGAGGCAAGAAAGAAGACCAGTCCTCTTGGTTCTCTGAGACAAAACACCGGAGATATGTCTCTAAGCTCTGATTCAGACGCTCTGTCTGACCATTGGTCTGCGGATGAAAAGCCGAGGAAAATGACAATTGCATCCCCTGACGTAAACAAAATGCCCTCCAAAATTTGGACACAAACTGAGACCCCCTATCTGACACCACATCAGAAGGCAACCCATGAAGTCTAACGATCTCCCTAATGAACACCTGCGCCAGAGTTTTAGCATTAGGGAGTGCAGGAAGAGCAACGAAATGTGCCATCTTACTGAACCTGTCAACAACCACCAGTATGACAGTATTCCCTGACGACGGAGGAAGGTCCGTAATGAAGTCCATAGATAAATGAGTCCATGGACGCTCCGGAAGTTTCAAGGGTAAAAGGGTCCCAGACGGACGGGTATGAGGGGTTTTAGAGCGAGCACACACCCCACATGACGCGACAAAAGTTATAACATCTTTATTAGCATTAGGCCACCAAAACCGGCGAGAAAGGAGATCTAAAGTAGCCTTACTCCCTGGATGTCCTGCTAGAGCAGAATTATGATGTGCCTCAATAACCTTTTGTCTCAACAGATTTGGGACAAACAGTCTCCCTGGAGGTCCTGCAGGGGCGTCCCCCTGAGCCTCTAACACCTCCTCCTCAAGCTCAGAAAATACAGCCGACACTACCACCCCCTCCTGAAGGATAGGACTCGGGTCATCCGTTTTCCCGGCCCCTGGGAAACTGCGAGACAAGGCATCAGCCTTTACATTCTTAGACCCCGGGCGATAAGTGACGACAAAATTAAACCTGGTAAAAAACAACGACCATCGAGCTTGTCTGGAATTCAGACGCTTAGCGGATTCCAAATACAACAGGTTCTTGTGATCAGTAATAACGGTAACCGGGTGGACTGCCCCCTCCAAAAAGTGACGCCATTCTTCAAAAGCTAACTTAATGGCCAAAAGTTCCCTATTGCCGATATCATAATTCCTTTCGGCGGACGACAATTTCTTAGAAAAGAAAGCGCACGGATGCCATTTACCAGGGGACTCTGGGACAATATAGCACCCACCCCTACGTCAGACGCATCCACCTCCACAATGAACGGCTGAGATGCATCTGGTTGGATGAGAACGGGTGCCGAAGCAAAACATTTCTTCAAAGAGGAAAAGGCTTGGCAAGCTTTGTCTGACCATTTAGAAAAATCCGTCCCTTTTCTTGTCATGTCAGTGAGAGGTTTGACGACAGATGAGAAATTACAAATAAATTTCCGGTAGTAGTTAGCAAACCCCAAAAAACGCTGCAGAGCCTTAAGATCCCCTGGCTGATCCCATTCAAGCACTGCTCTCACCTTTTCAGGGTCCATACGGAAACCGGAGGCTGACACCAAAAAACCCAAAAACTGAAGTTCCTGTACGGCAAATACACACTTCTCCAGTTTGGCGTATAGTTTATTGTCTCGCAAGATCTGCAACACCTGTCTCACATGCTCCTGATGAGACACAAGATCTGGCGAGTAAATTAAAATGTCGTCCAAATATACAACCACAAACAGCCCCACAAGGTGACGAAAAATGTCATTAACAAAATGTTGGAATACTGCTGGTGCAGTAGTCAGACCAAAAGGCATGACAAGGTTCTCATAATGTCCCTCCGGCGTGTTAAATGCCGTTTTCCACTCATCCCCCTCTTTTATCCTAATCAGATTATACGCCCCCCTCAGATCCAATTTAGAGAACCATTTGGCGCCAACAATTTGATTGAAGAGATCAGGAATAAGAGGGAGTGGATACGGATCTCGAACAGTAATCCGATTAAGTTCGCGGAAATCCAAGCAAGGGCGTAGGCCTCCATCTTTCTTCTTCACAAAGAAGAACCCCGCGGCTACTGGGGAAGATGAAGGTCTAATATGCCCTTTGGCCAGACTTTCAGAAATATAATCTTTCATAACCTGCCTCTCAGGACCAGAAAGATTATACAACCTAGCTTTAGGCAATTTAGCATCAGGAAGGAGATTAATAGAGCAGTCATACACGCGATGAGGAGGCAACTCCTGACACCCCTCCTCAGAGAAAACATCCCCAAAATCCTCCAAAAAAGGAGGCAATGTACTAGGCACGACCGCACTGATGACTGTGTTCATGCAGTTGCTTTTGCAAAACTCACCCCATTGGCTTATTTCTCTGGACTGCCAATTAATCACAGGGTTATGTTTAACCAACCAAGGAAGTCCCAACACAATGGGAGTAGGTAGACCCTCCAACACATAACAAGATAATTGTTCCCTATGTATTGCCCCTACCCGAAGGTCAATGTTATGAACCTCATGAACAAAGCTACCTTGGCCGAGAGGCCTGGCGTCAATGGAGAATATAGGGATCGGTTTGACCAATACACTCAGATGCATACCTTGAGCCTGAGCAAACTGAGCGTCAACCAGATTAGCCCCAGAACCACTATCCAGAAGAACAGACAATTTCTTCACTCTAGTACCAACCACCACCTCCACTGGTACAAGGAACTGAGAAGAACTGGCGGATGAAATACATACTCCCAGGTTATCGTCCACCACACAACCTGGGATTAACAGTTTTCCGGCGACTTTTGGCTCAACAAGGCACGGGATGGACATTCTCCAACAAAATGTCCCTCTTTCCCGCAGAAAAAACATCTTCTAGTCCTGCGGCGTACCGCCAATCCCCTCCTACGAAATGATGTCCCTCCCAACTGCATAGGCTCATCCGAACAGACAAGGGGAACCTCAACATAAGGGACTTTAGTGGTAGGTGGAGAAACAACAGGGAGTGGGTTACCTCACCCCTCTCCCGAAGCCGTCTATCAGTACGGATAGCTAAGGCCATAGCAGCCTCCAGTGAATGAGGAGACTCATACTGAGCCAAAACGTCTTTTAATTTATCAGAAAGCCCATGACAAAACTGGCTCCTAAGAGCTGGGTCATTCCACTGAGTATCTGTGGCCCATCTACGAAACTCAGAAGCAAATTCCTCTGCAGGACGATCTCCCTGCTGTATCTTACGTAATTTTGTCTCAGCAAGAGAGACCCGATCTGGGTCATCATATACCAATCCCAGGGCATTAAAAAATTGATCTACAGACAGTAGAGCCGGGGATCCCGGAGGAAGGGAAAATGCCCAGGATTGAGGGTCCCCTTGCAGAAGTGAGATAACAATTCCCACTCTCTGCTCATCACTCCCTGATGATCGAGGCCGAAGCCGAAAATACAATTTACATGCCTCCCGGAAGGTGAAAAATTTGTCTCGCCCACCAGTGAACCTGTCCGGGAGAGCTACTTTAGGTTCAACTCTGGTTTGCTCCAGGGGAGACAAAACTTTGGACTTAATGTCCGTCAGCTCCATGGATAATCCCTGCAACTGCAGAGCCAGCTGGGCTACTGGATCCATGGTAACTGGAGATAATTTTTATGGCCAGTGAAAATGTCACGCTGTCTAATGATATGTATACAATGTCAGTAAACTATTAATACAGGAACAACACTCTATACAACAACTAGTATAGCAACATCAGCATGTAAGTATAGAATAGATTTACCTGACACGATATCTGCTGAACTCAGGGTTAATCTTGAGGACTTGATGAGCTGAAACAGGAAAGAGGTGGACCGGGATCTAACCTGACCCTAAACTGGGGTCCTAACTAATCCCTCACCTTGGAGGTACTGATAATGGTTCAGAGGTCCAAGTCTCCAACCTAACCCTGTCTCCTATCAGACCCTGAACCCTGTAATCAGTCCTAAGAAGGATCCTGACTACCACCAAAGGGATATGGGCTGATCTCAGCTAAATACACAGATTAGACATATAAGACAGACAGGATAGCACTCTCTTGCATACACACTCATACACCAAAGGAACATAAATGGTCTGGGAAATAAACTCTAACCAAGTTGAGCTTAGAACAACTAAGGAGCTCACAACTAAAGTCTATACAGATTCATTCCTATCTGTGGTCTGCATGAAGGTTTCACTGGCAACTCCCCAAGCAGACAACCAGGAATTTAAAGGAAACCAATCAACAAATAATCAATTGCAGCCGGGAGAAACTGCACCCAGTCCCAGCACCGAGCACAGACAGAATTAACTCCCAAGCTGCCAAACACAAAGAAACAGCAGATCAGCTGTGAGAAGTCAAAATGTGCAACCGCGACGATCTTCGTGGCAATGCACACATGACACCAAGTAACCTGTTTGCATTTGGCGCTGTCAGCAGGAGGCAACACTCTGTCCCACAGAGGGTTGCCTTGACGTGGCGGGATGGCTTGTACATTATTTTGATCAAAATTATGTTTACTAAATACCCTTATGATTATTACTACCTTCATGCATTTTTGCAAAAAGATTTTTTATTTCATTTTTGGATATTTGTTTTTTGTGCCTGTTTTTCTGTGTAATGGTCATGTGTTAATATGCATTTACATTTTGCATACACATTAACTTACTTTTTCAGTTCAGATCTAGTTTTCTATGTTTTTCTCAGGAGCAGAATTGGTGGATCAGTCAGTAACTGAGTCAAAAGGGGGTAGCCTTCCCCTCGGAGCTATAATTAGCAACATACCAAAGTTTACTGGTGACAATTTAATGATGTGGGACTGGGTTGAACGGGTAAAAAGTATGTTACGTATGCACCCTATGACACCTGCCTTATAGGCAGAGTTAGCTTTGTTGACTTTGGATAGAGAGGCCCGAAAGATGGCCATGTTCAGACAACTAAGAGAATGTGATAAGGTAGATAAAGTGATCAAGATTTTAAAGGATATGCACGGTGACTCAAACAATTTGCCATAAGTAATTTGCGCATTCGCCTCTTTCGTTAGGTGTAGAGACAGGGAGAAACTGTCACCTAATACAGGAACACTCGGCAGGAAGTAACAGCTAACATCACCAAGAAAACCAACAGTGAATATAGGGGACTATGTACCTTGAATGAAGTATTAAGGAACCAACTGCTTGTCAGCCTAAGAGATACTTACCTGAGACAGGCACTGTAGGAACGTCTGCGCTAGAATCACAACATAAGCTTTCACGAGATTGGTGTAGAAGCTAGAGTCCCAGAACAAGAGGCTCCGATTGTGACTGGTATGGTCTGAAGCCAGTAAGTAACCGCCATGGGGGCGCCCAATGCAGAACCAGACTGAGTCCGTGAATTACAGCAGGAAATGCGAGAAATTATAGGAGAGCTATGGAGCATAAGTAAAACCCCTGCAGCTACCCCGGAACCAAATCCTGTACCCCATTATGAGAAACAACTAGAGAAGGGGTATCTCACTCCAGGAGAACAGCAATACAGGCCTAAACACCCACCAGACAAGCACAGATTAGAATGTGGGACTTGTGGAGGAATGGGACATATGTCAAGGAATTGACCCACAAGAGACAGTCAGCAGTGATGGGTTGTTAAACTAAACCAGAGGACTGAAGACTCAGACAACGTTGTTTCTGAGAGTCCCACTATGTGGGCTGAGTTGAATGGACAAAGGATTTGTTGCTTAATGGACACCAGGTCCCAGGTGACCACAATATCAGAAAATGATTTCCATGAGCACTTTCTAAATATCGCCCAATCCAAGAGGGAACCGATTATACAACTGATGGCAGTCAACCAGCTACCCATCCCAGTAGCCAGGGTAGTATGGATAGAGATACGGGTCTGTGGGCAAAACCTGCGAAAGAAGTGGATCGCTCTGGTAAAAGGCTCCATTAGGGTTGGATCCATTGTGACTCTGGGAATGAGAGTCCTGAAGAGCATAGGACAATTTCTAGCGAACAGCTGTCAGGGAAACAAGTGGAGGCAGGCATCACGGCACTCCCCAGTGGAAGGATATTCCAATAGATGATTTGGGCTAGTCAGATCCAAAGGTTGCCAGGAGTCTCTTACACCTTACTACCGCTCTGACTCTACCACCTGATCAGGCAGTGCTCACTATGCCGTACCGGGCCCAGACACCTTTGGAAGAAGTGTATGTGCAAATTGAACCCCAGTGAATGAGGAAGTAATGCGGGGCTGCTGGTCGCTTGCACCCTTGCGACTGTGCGGAAGGGGAATGTGTTGGTGGAGTAAGGTGCATTAATTTCAGCGGGACAAGCTGACTCCCAGAACAAAAGTGGCGCGAGTCTGTGATAGAGGAGAATCTTGCCAGGCCGGATGCCGTGAACTTAACCCCTGTGAATGGAAATCTGTGGACCTTGTATGTGTCCATGGAAAGGAAGAAGGATTACAAAGTAAGAGACAGCCATGATATACTGGAGCAGATGGAAGTATATTTTTCTGGGTTTTCTCCCAGACAAGTGGAAGACCTGTTGGGGCTATACAGTGGGGAAAAAAAGTATTTAGTCAGCCACCAATTGTGCAAGTTCTCCCACTTAAAAAGATGAGAGAGGCCTGTAATTGACATCATAGGTAGACCACAACTATGAGAGTCAAAATGAGAAAACAAATCCATCACCTTGTCTGATTTGGCAAGATTTATTCTGCAAATTATGGTGGAAAATAAGTATTTGGTCATTAACACACACTTTAAAATCTCTCCAAAGGTTTTCTATGGGGTAAGATTTGGAGACTGGCTAGGCCACTCCAGGACCTTTATATGCTACTTACGAAGCTACTCCTTTGTTGCCCTGGCAGTGTGATTGGGATCATTATCATGCTGAAAGACCCATTCATGTTTCATCTTCAATGCCCTTGCTGATGGAAGGAGGTTTGCACTCATTCATCTTCAATGCCCTTGCTGATGGAAGGAGGTTTGCACTCAAAATCTCGCGATACATGGCCCCATTCATTCTTTCATGTACATGGATCAGTCTTCCTGGTCCCTTTGCAGAGAAACAGCCCCAAAGCATGATGTTGCCACCCCCATGCTTCACATTAGGTATGGTGTTCTTTGGATGCAACTCGGCATTCTGTCTCCTCCAAACACGATGAGGTTTGTTTCTACCAAACAGTTCTGCTTTGGTTATCAGACCATATGACATTCTCCCAATACTCTTCTGGATAACCCAAATGCTCTCTAACGAACTTCAGATGGGCCCAGACATGTACTGGCTTAAGCAGGGGGACACGTCTGGCACTGCAGGATCTGAGTCCCTGGCGGTGTAGTGTGTTTCTGATGGTAGCCTTTGTTACGTTGGTCCCAACTCTATACAGGTCATTCACTGGGATTTTTGCTCACCGCTCTTGTGATCATTTTGACCCCATGGGGTGAGATCTTGCATGGAGCCCCAGATCGAAGAATATTATCAGAGGTCTTGTATGTCTTCCATTTTCTTATTATTGCGCCTACAGTTGATTTCATCACACCAAGTTGCTTGCCTATTGCAGATTCAGTCTTCCCAGCCTGGTGCAGGGCTACAATTTTGTTTCTGGTATCCTTCGACTGCTCTTTGGTCTTCACCATAGTGGAGTTTGGAGTGTGACTGTTTGAGGTTGTGGACAGGTGTTTTTCATACTGATAACAAGTTCATACAGGTTTCATTACTACATGTAATGAGTGGAGGACAGAGGAGCCTCTTAAAGAAGAAGTTACAGGTCTGTGAGAGCCAGAAATCTTGCATGTTTTTAGGTGACAAAATACTTATTTTCCACCATAATTTGCAAAATAAATCTTGCCAAATCAGTCAAGGTGATTTTCTGGATTTGTTTTCTCATTTTGACTCTCATAGTTGTGGTCTACCCATGATGTCAATTACAGGCCTCTCTCATCTGTTTAAGTGAGTGGGAGAACTTGCACATTTGGTGGTTGACTAAATACTTTTTTTCCTCACCGTATCAAGACAACGACAACGACTTCAGGTTTACGGAGGCTATCCAGCATGAGATCCCTAGGGAGACTGCAGCCCCATCTGGGAAAGATATAGTCAAATTCTGCCCTAGATGTACAGTGGGTACAGGAAGTATTCAGACCCCTTTAAATTTTTCACTCTTTGTTTCAATGCAGTCATTTGGTAAATTCAAAAAATTTAATTTTTTTTCTCATTAATGTACACTCTGTACCCCATCTTGACTGAAAAAAAAACAGAAATGTAGAAATTTTTGCAAATTTATTAAAAAGAAAAACTGAAATATCACATGGTCATAAGTATTCAGACCCTTTGCTCAGTATTGAGTTTTGTTATTCTAACGTTTGCTGAGGATAAAAGAATCCATGCCAGCATTGGTAAAAGTGATATACGTCTCCTCCCTCGATTTGGCAAGTGGCTATTGGCAGATCCCCATGGTCAAGCAAGACAGGCCAACAACAGTTTTTATCCTCCCTATAGCACTATTTGAGTTTAATCGGATACTGTTCGGGTTAACTATAGCCAAAGGAATGTTCCAGCAGTTCATGGAGAGATGATTTGGAGACCTGGATGACATCTTAATATACTCCAGACACATTTGAGGAGCATCTTGGTAGACTTGGGCAAGTGCTAAAGTGGCTTAAGAAGAACAGACTGAAGATAAAACCTCGGAAGTGTCATCTGTTCCAAAATTAAATCGAGTACTTGGGGCATACGGACTCCAATGAAGGTGTGTGCCCGACAAAGGAGAAAGTAGATGCTGTACAGAAATGGCCTGGACCCACAAAGCTGAGAGAGCTATGGGCATTCCTGGGCCTGTCAGGATACTATAGAAGGAGTTTGCAAACATTGTAGCACCACTACATGAGCTACTAAGTAGAGCGGCAAGAGGTTCCAAGAGTCGGCCCCTATAGGTACTATAGGCGATATCGCTTAAGCGACAGCGATTTTATGATGCAGCAGCGACATCGTCAGCGACGTCGCTGTGTGTGACATGTAGCAGCGATGTGGCCCCTGCTGCGATGTCGCTGATCGTGCACGAACGTTCTGGACCGTTTCTTGATCGTTGGTGTCCCGCTGGTGAGCCTGAATCGCTGAGTTTGACACCCTTTATGAACGACGAGCGAACTCGTTGGCGACTCATGTCAGCGGCGCAGGCGGGACTAGGTTTTAACGCCCCTCAGCTACGATTGGTGGCCACAACATCTAGTCCTTTGTGCGTTGTTGCGAGGATACTATCGTGTGTGGGGTTTTGCGATCCTGTCAGAGTCGCTACAGCGCTTCATCTTTGCCATTTATACAAGACGTTTTTGGGATCCTGAAACAATGAATCCGGGGCAAACGCAATAGCAGCACAGACTGGATCGCAGTAGCTGCACAGCAGAAGGCTAGCAGGACGCAGTATGGAACGATGCTGGAAATTTGTATGAACCACTTGCGTCTTCTTTTATGACGCGGACGTCCAATCACTAAGCGAGAGCTGTGACATATGACATACAGTGACCACCAATCTGTGCTGAGGGGCGTGGAAAAGGTTGCGCTCAATCACGTCTATCGAGGTCGGGATCTTTAACAATACATGCTGTGTGACAGGTCCCAACAAGGTCGTTATACAGATCGCTGATGTGTCATTTATGAGATCTTCCTGTTTGGAAGCTACTAGCGACCATACAGCGATCACACCAACGATCTCGCCAGGTCATGTCGTTGTCGAGATCGCTGGTGCGATCGCTTAGTGTGACAGTACCTTTATCCTTGATATGCTGACTTATCTTGACCCTATGTGTTATCCTCGGATGGAAGTCTCTAAGGACATGGGGCAGTGCTGGTTCAGGAAGGACAGAAACCAGTGATTACTTAGGCTGAGCAGTATATGTACGATGCATGTCGGGAAGTGGTTAAAAACACTTAAAACACATAAAAAAGCACAAAATTTGCTGTAATAGAACAAACACCAAAAATGTCTTTATAAAGACAAGGTGTATATCTTATGGCTCGTAACCAACAGTTATTGATGTGTGTCCCTGATATATCAGTAGTTTGGTACTATAACAAAATGTAAAATACACTAGATTTTATGACCCGCTCTGTAAAACTGGCCCACTAGTTACCCCCTTCAGTGAACACTGCAAAAATAAATAAAAAATGAGGCAAAAAACAATGCTTTATCATCATAAAGCCAAACAAAAAGTGCAATAAAACGAGATAAAAAAGACTAATGTAAATTTTAAAAAATGCATCATAAAGCTCCGTCAGAGAAAAAATAAAGTTACAGCTCTCAGAATAAAGCGATGCACAAATTTTTTTTTTCTATAGAATAGTTTTTACTGTGTAAAAGTCCCAAAACATAAAAAAATATATAAATGGGATATCGCTGTAATCATACTGACCCAAAGAATAAAGCTGCCTTATAAATTTTATCATACGCGGAATGGTACAAAAAAACAAAAAAAAACAATTCCTGAATAACTGGATTTTGTTAATTCTACCTCCCAAAAATCTCAATAGAAAGCGATCAAAAAATGTCATGTGCCCAAAAACGTCAACTAGTCCTGCAAAAAAACAAGCCTTCACATGACTCGGTCGGCCAAAATATGGAAAAATTACAGCTGTTTAAATATGGGGATGTAAAAAATAGTTTTTTGCAATAAAAGCGTCTTTTAGTGTGTGACATCAGCCAAACATAAAAACATAAATCTGGTATCGTTGTAATCGCACCGACCCGAAGAATAAAGTCGACTAATCACTTATACTGGTAGAAGAACGGCGTAAAAAATAAATAAAACCCATTCTTCACCTGCTGATTATTTGTTCATTCTGCATCCCAAAGATCGCAGTAAGGCTCGTCTCACATTTATCCTGCACTCTGCGCTGAGATGGAGGTGGCAGATGTAGACACTGTGGAAACCATAGGACCTGTGATCCGGTGGTATCCATCTTTTTAGGAGATTATAAAAGCGCGATTCACCACAGTTTTGTGCACCTCTGAAAAGGACACCGCTGAACAGAAGCCAGACTGACTCCAGAGTAACTCTGTTGCCTCATTATAGTGAACGGGGATCCCTCAGGGGTTTCATCTAAATTGTGTCACTCGGAGATTTAGATGGATTAGATGGAAACCCCAAAGTAAGTGCTCATCGTAGAGCGCCGGATAAATGTGATCCCAAACGTTATGTAAAAGCTTCAACTGAATCCACTAAAAAAGACCCCACTCAGGTCCATCATCTGTTAACGGAAATATAGCGGGCTTTCACGTTACTGATAGCATAAAGGCTCTGGAAAAGCAAAATGGCTCCTTGCCCCTCAAATGAAATTTCGCAAATCGGTGCTCCCAAATAAAAAAATGCCCCTTCCCTTCTGAGCCCCATGGTGTCTAATCCACATTTAGCGTGCACATGTTTGGCATTTCTGTAGTGATGAGAGCCCGCCTAATTTACGGGTGCGTGTTTCTTGAAGCATGAGCTGGGCATAACGTACTGGTCACTATAAGTTACTTGACATTTCAACATACTGGTCACTACATTTGCAATTTTCACTCAGCAACATCCACTACAGCTTGTTTCTGGAAAACTCGCGTGGAGTCAAAATCGTCACTACACCTGTAGATGAATTCTCAAAGGCATATATTATTTTCAAAATGGGGTCACTTGAGGGGGGATTCTGCCTTTCTAGCACTTAGGGGCTGCAAACTATTCTAGGAAAATCTGTGCTCAGGAGGCAAATAGCAGTCCATCCCTCCCTAGTCTCTCCTTATGGCTAAGCAGTATTGTACAGTCACATATGGGGTATTTCTACATTCAGCAGAAAAAGCACTGCAGAAATATGACACACAACTATAAGCAGCATTGATATAAGCAGCATTGCTGTAGTAGGATATATAATAATCATTCAGTGCTGCTAGTGGGAAATTGAAGGATCTATCGCTAAATAATACATGAAAGCAAATTGGTGAAACACCAAAGAAACGACAACAGATCCAATTGTATTATAGAAAAAATACCAACATTTTTTATTATTCATTTAATTACAAGTATATAGACAGACAGGTGTATTAAAACGGTGAACAACTAGAGAGGTATGATGTCAATCCAGGACATCTGCCACTGAATACATCCACCTGGGTTCCCTAATGGTGGTTAAATAGTATTGGGCATATATTTATCTGAGCGATTGTAAAAAAGCGGTATCATATGGTCAGTTTTAGTATAGAAGATAAATATATATATACACCTTGCCAATATGTCGGATAATATAATGTCACACCTGTGACCAGACAAAGATAATGACATCAGTGTGTCTAAACAAGGATGTGTATCCACTTCCAATCCATCTTAATGCCAGATGCTGAAAAATCCGCCTTAAAATATTTTTCTGAACAATTATAAAGAGCGGTCATATATGATCAGAATTGTATAGAGGATACACACATATCACCGATACATATGGAACAGAGCATATGCTACACATATAGCAAGACTATGACAACCATGTGTCTACTAAGGATCTATATCTAATTTGAACCAACATTAATATCATGTGCTGGAAATCCGCTTAAAAGGCTTCAGATTGTGCCTGTTGAAAACCACCAGTGCCTGTATGTAATCCACAGAAACATGTGGAACTAAGTCATACCCAGCAGAACATATTGACCGGATGTGTATAAATGAGGGAACATTACCTCTACAATAGTAACCGGCACATGTAAGGGAACACCAGGTGAGTGCAAACGTGCCCCGACGCACGTTTCGGATAAAGCTCCTTCGTCAGGGGGCGTAACATTGCTACTAAGACTGTGCTTTAAAAACCGCTGGACCGGAAGTCATAAGCGGCATACCGGAAATGACGCGTGTGAAGCCGAAGACGTCACCCGATGAACCGCGCATGCGTCAAACAGATGGACGCCACGGGGAACCCATGGTAACCAAATGCCGGAGACACACGGAGCGGAACCTCGCGCAGCGCCTCAGCCCACACGCGTACAGGCATGCAGCTTAAATAGTGGATATCTAACATGGAAACCATACCATACATACATAATTCAAAAAGAAAAATTATATATACATATATATAATTTTGCGTCCATCTGTTTGACGCATGCGCGGTTCATCGGGTGACGTCTTCGGCTTCACACGCGTCATTTCCGGTATGCCGCTTATGACTTCCGGTCCAGCGGTTTTTAAAGCACAGTCTTAGTAGCAATGTTACGCCCCCTGACGAAGGAGCTTTATCCGAAACGTGCGTCGGGGCACGTTTGCACTCACCTGGTGTTCCCTTACATGTGCCGGTTACTATTGTAGAGGTAATGTTCCCTCATTTATACACATCCGGTCAATATGTTCTGCTGGGTATGACTTAGTTCCACATGTTTCTGTGGATTACATACAGGCACTGGTGGTTTTCAACAGGCACAATCTGAAGCCTTTTAAGCGGATTTTCAGCACATGATATTAATGTTGGTTCAAATTAGATATAGATCCTTAGTAGACACATGGTTGTCATAGTCTTGCTATATGTGTAGCATATGCTCTGTTCCATATGTATCGGTGATATGTGTGTATCCTCTATACAATTCTGATCATATATGACCGCTCTTTATAATTGTTCAGAAAAATATTTTAAGGCGGATTTTTCAGCATCTGGCATTAAGATGGATTGGAAGTGGATACACATCCTTGTTTAGACACACTGATGTCATTATCTTTGTCTGGTCACAGGTGTGACATTATATTATCCGACATATTGGCAAGGTGTATATATATATTTATCTTCTATACTAAAACTGACCATATGATACCGCTTTTTTACAATCGCTCAGATAAATATATGCCCAATACTATTTAACCACCATTAGGGAACCCAGGTGGATGTATTCAGTGGCAGATGTCCTGGATTGACATCATACCTCTCTAGTTGTTCACCGTTTTAATACACCTGTCTGTCTATATACTTGTAATTAAATGAATAATAAAAAATGTTGGTATTTTTTCTATAATACAATTGGATCTGTTGTCGTTTCTTTGGTGTTTCACCAATTTGCATTCAGCAGAAAAAGTGGGACAAATTTTGGTGCCATATTTACCCATGTCCCAGTATGAAAAGGTAAAATTTGGGGCTAACACACAATCTTGGTGGTAAAAATGTAAATTATTTTTCTTCACTGCCCAGTGGTATAAAATTCTGTGACCCACCTGTGGTGTCAATATAATCACTGCACCCCTAAATGAATTCATTGAGAGTTTAGTTTGTAAAATTGAGTCATTTGTGGGGAGTTCTGCTGTTCTGTCACCTCAGGGGCTCTGCCAGTGTGACATGGCACCCTCAAACCAGTGCAGCAAAATTTGCACTGTAATATGGCACTCCTTCCTTTCTGAGCTTTGTACTCTGCCTCAAAAATAGTTTTCGATCACATATGGAATATCAGTGAACTCAGGATACATAGGATATATTGAACAACAAATTTTGATGTCCATTTCATCCTGTTACTCTTGTTAAAATACAAAATTTGGTGTTAAAAAACTTTTTGCAGGAAAAATGTGATTTTTTTTTTATTTTCATGGGTCAACGTTATAACCTTCTATGAAGCACCTGGGGGTTCAAGGTGCTCAATACACATCTAGATAAGTTCCCTGAGGGGTCTACTTTCCAAAATGGTGTCCATTTTGGAGAACTTTCAATGTTTAGGCACATCAGGTGTTCTCCAAATGCGACATAGCGTCCGCTATTTTTTCCAGCAAATTTTACATTCAAAAAGTCAAATGGCTCTCCCTTCCTTCCGAGCTCTCGCGTACGCCCAAACAGTGGTTTTCCCCCACATATGGGGTATCGGCATGCTCAAGAGAAATTGCTCAACAAATTGTATGGTGCAATTTCTCCTGTTACCCTTATGAAAATACAAAATTTGGAGCTAAAAACATTTTTCTGGGAAAAGTGTGATTTTTTATTTTTTATTTTCAAGGCTGTGTTATAAACTTCTGTGAAGCACCTGTGAGTTCGAGGTGCTCTATGCACATCTAGATAAGTTTCTGAAGGGGTCTAGTTTCCAACCTGGTGTAATTTGTGGGGAGTTTCCACTGTTTAGGCACATCAGGGGCGCTCCAAACGCAACATGGCATCAACTAATTATTCCAGCAAATTTTACATTTGAAAACTCAAATGGCACTCCTTCCCTTCCAAGCCCTGCCGTGCGACCAAACAGTAGTTTTACTCCACATATTGGGTATCGGCATGCTCAGGAGAAATTGCACAACAAATTGTATGGTCCATTTTCTCCTGTTACCCTTGCAAAAGTAAAAAAAAAAAAAATAGGTCTTAAGGAAAATTTTTGTGAAAAAAGTTAAATGTTTATTTTTTTTTCAGTCCACATTCCATTAATTTCTGTGAAACACCTGAAGGGTTAATAAACTTTTTAAATGTGGTTCTGAGCATTCTGAGGGGTGCACTTTTTAGAATGGAGTCACTTTTGGGTATTTTCTGTCATATAGGCCCCTCAAAGTCACTTCAAATGTGAGGTGGTCCCTAAAAAAAATCGTTTTGTAAAATTTGTTGTAAAAATGAGAACTCACTGGTCAACTTTTAACCCTTATAACTTCCTAACAAAAAAATATGTTTCAAAAATTATGCTGATGTCGAGTAGACATGTGGGAAATGTGATTTATTAACTATTTTGTGTGATATAACTTGCTGATTTAAGGGCATAAAAATGTAAAGCTTGAAAATTGCTAAATTTTTGCCAAATTTCTGTTATTTTCACAAATAAATGTAAGTCATAGCAAAGAAAGTTTACTACTATCATGAAGTCCAATAAGTCACAAAAATATTCTCAGAACCATTGGAATCCACTGAAGCATTTCAGAGTTATTACCTCATAAAATGACAGTGGTCAGAATTGAAAAAATTGGCTTGGTCAGGAAGGCGAAAACAGGCTTCGGGGTGGAGGGGTTCAAAAATCTTGCTTTTTTGTAACCAATAAAAATATTGTAAAGGTTATCACTATTGTCTATATATCTCTTTTTTCTTTTGTTTTGCTATGATAGATATTATATTTAGTCACATCGCTGTGTTCTGATAGTGTCAGATCTTCTTGCTACTGTTCCCATAATATAGTGCTTACTTGTGTGTGTGTATATATATATATTAAGAGCCCACTGCAGTTTTATAAAAATCAGCATGTCTGACAGCCACTCCATTCCAGTGCCAGTTGAATTCCAACCAGAGTGCACCTCATTCTACTTAATGTGCTTCTGATTAGGGGATCACCTGAACCAAATCTTATTTAATGAAGATTTAATGAAGAAAAGTATAAAAAACACTGCTGTGGTGTTCACAATCCTCTTGCAATAGGACAAGCTGGATGGCAAAACAAGTGCTAGTAATATCCCAAAAGTAATAGAAATGAAAAAATAACTTTTACCCATGCCAAATGAGTTGAAGTCTTGAGTGAGGAAAAGAAAGGCTCAATTCTGGCTTTACTAGCAGAGGGATACAGTGAGCGTCATGTTGCCTCCATCCTTAAAATTTCTAAGACGGCAGTCCATTACAACAAGGTCAAGCAGCAGACATTGGGACAACAAAGCTACAGATGGACAGAGGGTGAAAATGACTCTCTACTGACCGGTATGACCGTCATCTTATTCAAATGTCACTGAGCAACCACAGGATGACATCAAGTGACCTACAAAAGGAATGGCAAATGGCAGCTGGGGTGAAGTGCATGGCAAGAACAGTTCGTAACAGGCTCCTAGAGGCAGGGCTCAAGTCATGTAAAGCTAGAAAAAAGCCTTTCATCAATGAGAAGCAAAGGAGAGCCAGGCTGAAGTTTGCCAAAGACCATAAGTATTGGATTATAGAGGATTGGAGTAAGGTAATCTTCTCTGATGAGTCTAATTTTCAGCTTTGCACAACACTTGGTCGTCTAATGGTTAGAGGGAGACCTGGAGAGGTGTACAAGCCACAGTGTCGTACAAGCCACAGTGTCTTGCACCCATTGTGAAATTTGGTGGAGGATTGGTGATGATCTGGGGATGCTTCAGCAAGGCTGTAATTGAGCAGGTTACTCTTTGCGAAGGACATATGAATCAAGCCGCATACAAGGTTATCCTGGAAAAAACAGTTGATTCCTTCTGCTCAGGCAATGTTCCCCAACTCTGAGGACTGGTTTTTACAGCAGGACAATGCGCCATGCCACACAGCTAGGTCAACCAATGTGTAGATGAAGGACCACCACATCAAATCCCAGTCATGGCCAGGCCAACCTCCAGACCTGAACCCCAGTGAAAACCTCTGGAATGTAATCAAGAGGAAGATGGATAGTCATAAGCAATCAAACAAAGAGGAACTGCTTAAATTTTTGTACCAGGAGTGGCATAAGGTCACCCAAAAGCAGTGTGAAAAACTGGTGGAAAGCATGCCAAGATGCATGAAAGCTGTGATTAAAAATCATGGTTATTCCACAAAATACTGATTTTTGAACTCTTCCTGAGTTAAAACATTAGTATTGTTGTTTCTAAATGACTATGAACTTGTTTTCTTAGCATTATTTGAGGTCTGCAAGCATTTCATTTCTTTGTTATTTTGATCTTTTCTCATTTTCTGAAAATAAATACAAAATTTATTGCTTGGAAATTTGGAGACATGTTGTCAGTAGTTTATAGAATAAAAGAGCAATTTACATTTTACTCAAAAATATAACTATAAAGAGAAAAATCAGACAAACTGAAAATTTTTCAATGGTCTCTTAATTTTTGACAGAGCTGTATATATATATATTTTATTTTTCTGTCAAATAAATAGCGTTGGTTAAGTACCGCTGTCTCATGAATGTGTGCACTGATGCATCCAAGTAACCTGTTGACAATGGTCTCATATCTCCAACTTCAGGTGCTGCTCAAACAGTACCATGAGAAGGTAGATATTAATAAATCATGGTTATGCAAAAGAGTGTTACACGAAAATGACAGCAGCAGCAGTCTGGAGGCTCAGCAGGTTAATAATACATTGCATATCTTCGTTCACTGGCTGTGCTGATGACAAGAAACATTCAACCTTCCACTGAGACAGGCCCACAACTGATCACAAAAGAGGTGAGGTTGAAGAAGCCTCTGACTTCTGCCTTACCTTGCAGTACAAACACTCAAAGACAAGGAAAGATAAGGAGGCAGCACCTTGTATTGTTCTGCCATGCTGTCACTTCATTCACCACCGAGCTTTGAATCAGAAAAGTTTATAGGACAAAATTTGATCTATAATTATGGAAACAAACTGAAGGGAAGTGTGAGCTTTTATATGGTAAACACGATAATTGTCAAAAAAAATTGTTCCTAAATGTCAGAGGAAATTACAAACAATGGAAAATCTCATGGAGCCTACACAACTCCATCTTCAAAAACATATAGTTTCAAGTATATCATGTGTTAATTTTTGTATTCTTTGATTATATTCACTGATGATCGATTACGTGTCATTAATAGTAAGTCTATCCTCTCTTCATTTGTATGCAATGGACCAATTCGTCCTTAAGGAATATTAGGGCTATCAAGCCATAGCCCAATTTTGACAACTTGCTTCCTTTTATTTGTGCACATTTTCACAACTTAACCTTATGGAATCTGAGGGTTTGTATTTCAGTCACAAGGGCCATCGTGCCACTTCCTATTTTGTAATAGGTATATTGGTGTGCACTCAGTCAAGAATGAAGGTGCTGGTGTAGAGGACTAGTGTCCTACATACAATAGTATATAAATATACAACGCACACTATCAGGTATGTATGCAAGAAGAAGAACAAATTTTATTGTCACAAAATTATATGGGAGCCAATGAATACATGTGAGGCGACAAAATTAAATGACGGACGTTTTCGACCCTTCCCGGGTCTTTTTCAACAAAGTCGCTGAAGAAAATATAAATAATAAAACATTAATACACATGAACAACATAATAAAAATAAACAACATAATAAAAACAGAACAAAACAATATAATTAGAATCCTATGGAGTAAAAAGGAAAATGGAAGAAGGAAACTATAAAATAAAAGAAAGAACGGGAGAAGAAGAAAAAGATAAGAAAAAATCCATGGAGTTGAGAGGCACCAATTGTGTGTATAATAATCATAGTGAATGAAACACAAGTGAAGGTTAAAAGACAATTACCACAGCACTAATATGTGAGAAATTAATCATAGGTTTTCTCAAGGTACAATAGAACCGCTGTGGAAGATAATGTAATATGAGAAACGGAAAATATTCAATAGAACAAATAATTTATGGGGCTATGAACAAATACCTGTATAGCGTAGATACAAATGAAATAAGGAAGTATTTCAAAGGTAAGATGACCTGGAATTATGAAATCGGTATAAGTTATAGTAATACAGAAGACTGGGTATATGCAATATAAAAAGAGGGGGCTGATCATGATGTGGAAAAATATCCTGTAGAGGGTAGCCCAGTTTGGAATATCGTGGTCAAAGTTATTGTAAACTAAGTATTTCAGAGTGTCATGCATATAAAGAAATCATTAGCGCTCTAATAATACATGCTCCCAAAGATAGGGTGTAAAGAGGAACCAGCAGCATACTTGTATTATTAGAGCGCTAATGATTTCTTTATATGCATGACACTCTGAAATACTTAGTTTACAATAACTTTGACCACGATATTCCTAACTGGGCTACCGCTGATCCTAGCCACATCATAAGGTAACACCACATTAGATTATGCTGCTGGTTCCTCTGCAGTACTGCAGTGCCCAGGCGCTGGACCTCTCTGACCTTTCCCTGCGACTGCGCAGGAGCCGCGACTGAAGCAAGGAAGATGAATTCATCGCGTGAAGATGGGAGGCACTGGACCCGGACCTGAGTCGCCCATCGGACTGGACCACCCCTGGGTGAGTATAATATAACTTGTTTTCTCCTCTTTCAGGTTACATCGGGGGCTTATCTACAGCATTATAGAATGCTGTAGACAAGCCCCTAATGGCGGTGGCCACATCTTATATCCCAAAAATGAGGTGACAGATTCCCTTTAAGCTGCATTTACTCTGAAAGATTTTTTGTGAACGAACATCCTGTCTTTAAGAACACTTGCTTCACGATAATCATTCAGTGTAAACAGGCAGCCGATCACCCATTGATTCAACAAAATGCTTGTTCATCAGGTGAAATTATCTTTTGTGCAGCGTAAAATATTATCATTCTTGGCGGTGCATCATCCTGTGTAAACAGGAGACGCTCTGCTGAGAACAATGGCAGCCTATGTGCACTGAGCAATCTTCTACAGATCAACTACAGATCGCTCAATGCGTATCATTTACTGTAGTCTGCCTGTGTAAACAAACTATTAAATGGCCGCCAATTGGTAAAAGTTTACCAATGGTCATTTAGTTGGGACTAGTCAGTCAGTGCAACCAGACCCTCAGGAATAAAAAAATCTAAAAAATGAATGATCAAAATAAACAGAAGACAGACTAAAGCTGGGCACTAACATATTAAACCTACATTGGCCAAATCCAACAATTTTGAGAGTACCAGTCGGTCATTTGGTCTATATTCGTTCAGCCTATTCTAGGGTCCAAAGGATTGGGTATGTTCTAGAAATCACCAAATCTATTAAAATAGAAATATAGTTGAAGATTACAAATTTTTGCAGGTCTCATAAAATTTTAACAATTTGCATTTTGTCGATATAAAAATGTCTGCCACATTTTTATAACTTTCAGAAGATTGCATCAGTCACTGAATCCTGACTTTACCTCAAGCGTGACCGCACGGGCTTCCCCATAATGCCTTGCATCTATTACATGACATGGTATAGCACAGTCAATCAGGAGGTACTATCATAGCCTGTAAAAAAGCTGAGGCGGGATAAGCAGCAGGATTTTAGAATGATTTTAGGAGTCAGGAGATTTGATCCGGTGTTTTGCATAGACCAGTCTGTCTGATCACAAATGGTTACCAGGGAACAATTTTTTTTAATTTTAAAAAACAATGTCTCTCAGTGTACTGTGTTATATCGGCTCTTGGTTACTACCAAGTAACCATCTTTTTCTATGGTAAGGTCACTTTAAGATTACTAAGGTTATGTTTATGTTAATGAGATTGAAAGGGATTGTAAAAATGACCTCCTTATTACACGTGTTTTTCAGGGCATTTAGAATACTTGCAAATCCTAGACAAAAGTTTTGAATCAGATTTTTGGGAAAAATTAGCTGAGCCTGACAAGTCTGAACTTCAATAGATTGGATCATCTCTAATATGTTCAATTTAACATTTCAAGGCTGATCTTTTCTTCTAAGTAAAGCTGCCACTCATTTATCTGGCAGAGGCTTATCCCCTCCTCATTGAGAACAAATGTGCAGTGGCCTAGCCAAGAATTTGACCAGATTTATTCCCAGCGTTAGTCAATCTTCAGAATGTTCTGTGTTATGTTTTGGTAGCTGAGGAGAACAGGCAAAACGGCAATACACGAGAGGTTGGAATCCATTGGTTTGCAGTACCCTGACTAACCACAACAACTAAAGGCAGCCGTGGAGCGTACCTACGTTGGTCCTAGACGCCTCTTCACAGCCTGAGAGATTAACTACACCTAAAGATAGAAAGAGGAAAGCTATCTGCCCCGGAGCAGATCCCCAAAGTACATAGGAAGCCCCCAAACATGTAATGGCAGTTAGACAAGAGGAAATCCAGACACAGACAGAAAATAGTATGACTGCCTAGACAGAAAAGGATAGAAAGGATACTCACTGCAATCCAGAAAAACCCTAAAAAATGCCAACGCTACTGATTGCAAAAACACCTGAGATCACACGACCTCTACCACCTAAATCAGTTCTCTGGTGTAACAAAACCAAGCCGCAGCCACTGAAAAAACTGGAAAAGGCAAATGAACAAATAACAGTGGCTCCAGCGGAACTGAGAGGAGCCCAAACCCCCGGGGGGGGAACCTGGCTAACCTCACAGAAATGCAGAGAAATATGCAAATGGTAAGCACAAAAACAAAAACAGAAAATATCTTATCTGAAAGCAGAAGAAGAGGCAAGACTCAGCAAGCTTCCAAGTGAACAAGGAATCACAGTTGAGAAAAGAACAATTGATCAACGGCAACCATGATGGGAGGGAACCTCCCTTATATCAAGCCAGTCTGTGACTCCTGATTGCCAATCCTCATTGAATGGTTCAGTACTGTTTGTAACCACCAGAGGGAGCTTCTGCTCAGAATTCATTTCCAAAACATTCACAACAGTTCTGTATACTACAACAAACAGTATTGCAGAGAACACAGGTGTTAATTTTGCTTTCTTCTTCTTTAGACATAACATTAGAGCAGTGGAGAAGAGCGCTTGCTGCATCCAGTTGCCTTACAGAAATATATCAGATTTGAGGATTTTTAAGATGGGAAATATGTCAGATCCTCTGGAGGACAGAGATGAATAATTTTTATATTTGAGACAAGGTTAGAAGGTTTGTGTTTAGCGTGCCCTTAATGGAGTTGTCCAAGATTTTGATGTTAATGATCTATCCTTAGCATAGGTCATCAATATTAGATCAATAGTTGTCCAAAAACCCACGACCCCTCCCGATCTGCTGTTAATAGGTCACTTGGCATATGGAAGCGGATACACAGCCTCAGGACTGTGCAGTGGCTGTTCTAAGGTACAGCAGTCCAACTTCTATTCACGTCACCTCAACCGATCTGACATTGATGGCCCATCCTAGGGATATGCCAAAAAATCTTGAATAGCCCCTTTAAGCAATAAAAAGCTAATTTACATCTCCTCTCAGTTTGCAACCGCTATATTCTCTTTTTCCAGTAGCTTAATGTTCAGCTCCGCAATATATGTCATGAAGGAAAAAAGAAACTTGTGCAGATCACGTAAGTACTAGAGGATTGTGGATAACTAAACCAGTGGAACGTAACAAAAAGTGCTGTTATAGGGACATAGGAGTTGCATTGTTTTGGCCTGTAACATCAAACACTGAAAACTGCAATTAAATAAGTTATTATAAAGGGGATTCGCATTTTTCATATACACTAAAGGGTGAAATGATCCACTCTGATCTGTAAATACTTGGAAGATTTCAACAAGATTTAATTTGGCTTTTTCCATAATCATTGTCTTTTTAAACTTGCAAAACTACAGAACTGGAATTTATGACATCCTAAGAGTACGTTTACACTACATTTTTTCTGGAGGTCAAAAATGTCTGTTTTTCTAGCATTAGACACCCCTTTTCTCTGTCATTTGTCTCTGGCATTTTGTGCTCCTTAAGCATTTTCGTTAGATTTTTACACCAGCGTTATTCGTCAATGTTTTTTCAGCATTTTTGGGTTTCTTTTTATTGGCGTTTTTCTTAAATTTATTAAGCAATTAATAAAATGCTGATGTCATTTTAGACAAAAATGCTTACATGACATCTTCCGAGCATTTTCGCAGCCTTCCCATTGACTATTAGTACAGTATGGAGTGTTTTACTAGTAGAACACGCCAGAAAAATGGACATGTCACTTCTTTTAACCGCTTGGTGTTTTTGAAAGCCTGAAACACTTAAAAGATGAACAAAAGCCTTAGCGTGTGAACAGCAAGTTGTTTTTCCATGGAAATGATTAGAAAGCTTCTTTTGAACATTTTGTGAGAGCCTTTTCTGTAATTTTTCGCATTGGAAAAAAAAGCAGGAAAAAAACACAATGTGAACATATCCTTAGGGTATGTGCACATTGAGTTTTATGAGGAGGACAAACACTACTAGTTTTCAGGTTTAAACCACTTTGGAAATTCTCCCTCTTTAGGTGGGCTCAGCCTGGAACTCGCCTGAAAAAGCACCAAAAATCTGCTACTAAGAATAACCACAATGCATAGCAATATAAAAACGACTTGCTGTTTATATGTTCCAACTTTTGTCACTTTTTTTCACCACTTAAACCACTCACTATTTAGTTTTAATAACAAAAGAAAGTCGCGGGTGATGGAGCTGCCACAAAAATGACAGAAAAACCGCTGGTAAAGCAGCTTCAGGATATGCACTCATCGACCTTTACCTGACATAGCTTCGCCTAGAAAAACCTCACAGGCCCCGTCATCAGAAAAGACACATACCCTTAAAAAGTTTTCTGAGTTTTTAATTTCCTGTAGCAGTTTTGAAGAATTTTTCTGCATTTTTGCTTAGTATTTTTTCTGAAACATTTCTTGCCACTTTTTGATTGGACAGTGGCAAGTTTGAAGATTTTTCCATTAAGAGACGCTTCAAAGAAGTGACATGTTTTCTTTTCACCCACAAGGCTTTTTTAATATCTAAAGGGGAAGAAAAAGCTACATAGACTGAACATATGAACAGCAAAGTTATTTCACAATAGAAATGAATATGAAGAGTCTTTCAAGTATTTTTAAGCTATTTTTCAGACATTTTTCTGAGCAGACCTGCATTAAAAAACTCTTCAAAAACAATATGTACTCACACCCATAAAGCGACCCTGGATGGCATATTTACAGCATTAGTAAAGAGAAAGGACATCCTGAAGGATCTTGGAAACATCTCATGTGTATTCTTACTTCTCCAATGATAAGTTTCATTCGTGCATTTCTCTATAATTAGCGGGAAAGTAAAAAGGATGTGCTGGATAGTTTCCTGGCTGCGATGTTCCAGAGGTAAGATCTAATGAGATATTTAAATACCATTGATGCCCATATGAGATATGATTCCCTTGTCCTGAATATTTATTTGTTTCATCTCTTTTCCTTGAAAAGAGAACTGTCAACTTTCTTTCACAGTCAAAGCCTGAGTTTGATCAAAGAATAGATCCACTTTTTGACACTAATGATATTAGAAGAAGATCCATTCTAAAAAGAGCCGAATATAAAAATAACCTTAACCTGTACAGAGGCAGGAACTACATTTATGCATTGAAAGTCATTTATTATTTAACCCTTTGGAGCACCATGGCTTACCAGTTATGTGATTCAGAGGCGGCTGGTGGTTGTTATTGAAAGCTGTACTCATGTCACAGTAGTTGAGATCCTAAGATCCCAATCACTTAGCCCCTCGAGATGTCAGTATTATTGCTGATCGAGGTGTAATGTACACGCAGTAGTTTTGCACCTTAAAACCAATGATAAAGTTATAAGTAGATGTGTATAGGGCTTCACTGTGTTATTACTGCTCCTTGGTGGCCGGTCGTTCTGGCAGGGTGTACCCCCTGGCGGCTGTTACTCTCAAAAGGAACAGAAGAGACCATAGTTCGTAAAAACTGAGTTTTCTTTACTCCAGAACATGGACAGAAGCAGGCACAGATCTTAGCATGCATAACTTCTGTCACAGACCAAAGCAAGGTGGAAGTACACGGTTTACCAGTTTCTCTGAAGTTTCCCAAACGGATACACTTGGCAGACACATCTTCAGCTATCTATGGTACAAACAAGTAATGTGTCAGCAGCCTGTTCACATGTCCCTGTTAGGCAAACCTTTGTGCCCACGATCAGGAATAGTAGTGTATTTTCGCTGTGTCCAAAAAGCTGTGTTCTACATTACAAGCACAGTGGAAGGGAATTCTAGAAATCCCCATGCCCACTGTGCTTCTTTTTTTCTTTAATTCCGCCTGCGGTGCAGGTTTCCAAGCTGCAGCATGTACATTTCTTTAGCAGAGACGCTAGTCTCGCGTGCATATTTTACCCAATAGACTGTTATTAGATGCAATAAATCTGCATAGTTCCAAAACATACGCGTGTTATGTAGAACGTTTTGGACGCAGCGAAAATACGCTTGGCCCAGAATGCAACTATTCCTGATCGTGGGCACATACCCATAGTATTCTTTCACTAATCTTCCTTGGCTAGCCTAGCACTTTGCACAAGTCCCTCCACACAGCACAGGGCGACTACTCTCCTACCCCAATGGGCCTGTGAACTCTGCAGCTGAACAATAACTTCCAGTTTTCTCCCTGCCGCACTCCACACATCAATCTTTCCTTCCATCCCTCTCCATAGTGAGCACTTAGATGTCTCCACTAATATAGCTTCCTGACAGCTTCAGCCAAATAATCCAGTTTCATGTGCGCTCCTTTGAAGCTCTGATTTCATCAGCAGCTTGCTATCAGTACTGCCCTTTCTGGCACACTATGGCTACTACTTCTTTCACTAAATTCCAAATCCAGCTTACACGTGCCTCTGTCCCTGTTGCCTTTGCTGTCTCCGGGTCCTTATAAACGCATGGCCACCTCTCTGGACCTCTGACTCAGTACTATTGAAGTTGCTTCTGCCACTTCTCCCATATTTCTGTCCTGGTCCAAGCTATACCCCAGCTTCTTAGCAGTGTTATTAGTACTGAAGCCAATTTAGAAGTATGTTGTCCTTATCATACACACCCTGGGTGGCCGCCTTCTTGCTTCTCTTCTGTAATGCACTACTCCATAACCAGAAACTAGTCTAATCATTAAATAACTCCCTTATTCCCCAGTCACTCCTCCCACCATCTTGGCTGGCCAGCTGAAAATTTTTTTTTCCCCCAACTATCTATTATTCCACAGCACCACATAGCCGGGTATGGAAAAATGTAGTATACCCTATGAATCAGTAGCTTGTAGAACCACCTTCAGCAGAAATAACTTGAGGTAATCGTTTTCTGTATGACTATTAGTCTCTCACATCGTTCTGGGGGAATCTTGTCCCACGCTTGCGTACTGTTACTTACTTGGTTACTCTTGCTTAAGTTCATTGAGGTTTGCGTGTTATGTTTTGGTAGCTGAGGAGAGCAGGCAAAAACGGCAATACACCAGAGAGGTTGGAATCTACTGGATTGCAGTACCCTGACTAACCACCACAACTAAAGGCAGCCGTGGAGCGTTCCTACGTTGGTCCTAGACGCCTCGTCACAGCCTGAGAGGTTAACTACACCTAAAGATAGAAAGAGGAAAGCTATCTGCCCCGGAGCAGATCCCCAAAGAACATAGGAAGCCCCCAAACATGTAATGGCGGTTAGACAAGAGGAAATACAGACACAGACAGAAAATAGTATGAGCAAACCCTGGGGCCCAATCTGCCTAGACAGAAAAGGATAGGAAGGATACTTACTGCAATCCAAAAAACCCTAAAAAAAGTCAATGCTACTAATTGCAAAAACACCTGAGATCACACGACCTCTACCACCTAAATTAGTTCTCTGGTGTAACAAAACTCAGCCGCAGCCACTGAAAAAACTGGAAAAGGCAAATGAACAAACAACAGTGGCTCCAGAGGAACCGAGAGAAGCCCAAGCCCCCCGGGGAGGGGAACCTGGCCAACCTCACTGAAATGCAGAGAAATATGCAAATGGAAAGCACAAAAACAAAAAAACAGAAAATATCTTATCTGAGAGCAGGAGAAGAGGCAAGACTCAGCAAGCTTCCAAGTGAACCAGGAAACAACGTTGAGACAAGAACAATTGATCACCGGCAACCATGATGGGGGGAAACCTCCCTCATATCCAGCCAGTCTGTGATTCCTGATTGCCAATCCTCATTGAATGGTTCAGTACTGTTTGTAACCACTAGAGGGAGCTTCTGCACAGAATTCATTTCTAAAATATAACATTTGCAGCCATGAGTTTGTGCAGCGTTCTCTTAAGCTTCCGCCATAACATATCACTTGGGTTGAGGTCTGCACTGTGATAGCACCCTTTTTATTTGCCATTCTGATGTAGATTTGCTGGTGTGCTCCAGAGTGTTGTCCTGTTGCATGAACCGGTCTCGTACAAGCTTTATCTTTTAGTTAGATGCAATCTTATTTGACTCTAGAATACTTTGGCCGACTCAATGACTGCCAGGTGCCAAGGTCCTGTGACTGCGACACAATCCCAAATCTTCTCGCCTTCACCACTGGGGGCATGAAGTGTTTGTGTGGATGTACTGTGCTTGGTTTTCTCCAAATATGGCACAGGGCATATTTGGTCTTGTCTGTTCAAAGGACTGAGATCACATCAAACTTGGCAGATGATGGCTGTTACACCTCTAAATGGAGGTGCGCTCATTGAGTATTTGCTTGCAGAAATTTCTGAAAGGTTTCTGCATCTCTTGACAGCAAAAACGCGGTGGAAAATCCGCAGCGCTTTTGATGCGTTTTTGCATGTGATTTTTTCCTGTTCATTCAATGGATCAAAAATGAAGGCAAAAATGAAAAAAAGAATTGACATGCTGCAGATTTAAACGCACAGCAAATCCTGAAAGGAAAAATACTGATCATTGCCACAGCACTTCAGAATTCTCATTGACTTTGCTGACATAAGCATTCCCTACCGGTTTTGGGCCAATTCCGAGTGGGAAAAAATGCATCAAAACCACACCATGTGCACACAGCCTAACAGCAGCCGTCAGAGCTGAGCTACATCCACTGCTGTTAACCCCTTAAATGCCACTGTTAATCTCTGCCAGCAACTTTAAAAATTCCCCAGCCCGGGAAGCACACTGTTCCACATGAGTGTGAGGTGTCGGTGGGTTGCCATGGCAGTCATGGTAAAAGCCATAAAGAGAAAACAAATCGAAATCCCAAAATTGCGCTTTTCAATAATTGCAACTTCACCAAAAATTGCAATAAGAAGCAATCAAAAAGTATCCACCCAAAAATGGCATCAATAAAAACATCAGCTTGCCACGAAGAAAACAAGCCCTGACACAGCTCCATTAATGTAAAAATGAAAGCATTATGAATCTTGAAAAATAGTGACACAAACCAATTTTTTTTTCTTTTTACACATTGTTTTCGTCTTTTAATAAAAAGATACAAGTTTGGTATTGCTGCAATCGTACTGACCTTTATGAATCTTATTGCTTTGTCATTTTTACCGCATAATGAATGATTTAAAATTAAAACAAGAAAAATGTGGAATTGCACTTTTTTTGCAATTTCATCACAATTTTTTTTTACCCATTTTCAAGTAGGGATAAAATAAATGAATGAATAAAGTAATTTAAAGCTATAACTCATTCTGCAGAAAATAAGCCCTCATTTGGTTATGTTGATGCAAAAAGTAGAAAGTTGTGGTCCTTGAAAGAAGGGGAAGGAAACACAAAAAATGGAAAATCGCCCGGTGGGGAAGAGGTTATTTAGAGACAGAAAACAATCAGTACTCACAGCAAATAATTTCAATTTACACTCTTCAGACCAGTAAGTATGTGGTGTATTGGCAGATGTTTCAAATGCGATTTAACCCTCAGCTTTTACTTAACGTAAAGAAGTGGACATCTAATGCCTTAAGCCAAGTCAACCTGTCACAAATATTTGCCTCCAGCTGTACATAAGCATAAGGTCAGAAGTTTAGGCTCTCTCCTTAGCCAGGTAATATTACTTAGGTTGTCTGTCATTCAATCTCAGACATTCCAGTCAATCACTTGAGCACTCCCGAGTCACGCACTCTGTGTACTAATTAATATGTCATGTCATGGTGTAATGAGCATAACACACATAGGAACCGCCCGCGGCTGAATCAGATGTGTTATACATACCTGTTATAAGTGTCATAATAAGGAGTAGCAGGTTATGCACTGAATGTATATATTAGGAGTAGGGATGAGCGACACCGTAGAAGTTCGGGTTCGTTGGGTTCAACCGCACTTGAGTCCAAAGTTCGGATTGGGTACCAGAACTTGACCCCACACACGAACCTCATATAAGTCAATGGGGAACCGAACTTTGGTGTTGTAAAATGGTTGTAGTAATGTCTAGGGGTCTGCAAAAGGAAGAAAAATGGTGGTAAGAGCAGGACAATTGCCCTGAAAACAAATGAGAATCCGAAAATGACTTAAAACAACATATGATAAAAAATAATCTTGAACCAGGAGGCGGAGGTCTAAGTGGAGCAGTATCTTGTGTGTGTAGTTTACCATATTTGTTAATAAATAACTAAAATAAATGAAATGGGCCCCCCTATTTTTTTAATAATCAGTAAAGGGAAAGCAGACAGCTGTGAGCTGTTCTTATTATGCTTGGAAGGGACCAATATCCTTCGCCCTTCCCAACCTATTAACATCATGCTTCCCTGATATTACATGATGAATAAGGATCTTCCTGTATTTTTAATCATTTAGGACACATCCAAACAGGCAGAGTTGAGGACCGTACACACAGTAATCATCATGCTCATGATGCTTACGTCCCTTCTAAATCTGAACATGTCCAGCAGTGCCTTCATTTCAAAACTAAACAGCAACCAATGGGGCTCAGCTACATCCATCTACTGTTTGGAGATGTCAAGCCAGAATTGGTTTTCATGGAAGAATTGTTGCCAAAAATCATACCTTCAACATGGAAATAAGACTATGTGACTCAACTATGCACAAAAATATAGAAACTGTGGTGCAGGAAAAATGGGAGCAGGTCCTTTGGACTACTGAGTCAAAATGTGAAATATCTGGCTGTAACAGAAGACAGTTTGTTCACCGAAGAGTTGGAGAGTGGTACAATAATGTGTGTCTACAGCAAGAGTTGGTGGAGATTTATTGAAAGTTTAGGGTAAAAGATGTCTGCTGAGAAATACAAGCAGATACTTTTCATTCATAACAATCAGGGAGGCATGTGATTGGCTCCAAATTTATGCTACAGCAGGACTATAATCCCAAAGATAAAAGTGTAAAGAAGAACATGTCCTGGAAGTTATGCTATGTCTCCAACAGAGCCCTGATTTCCACATCAACTTTGGATGTGAATTCATTAAAAGACAGAATGATTTGCACAAGCCTACATCCACAGAACATCTGTTGTTCGTTCCCCTACATGTTTCAAACAATCTCCCTACTGAGATTCCTTCAAAAACTGTGTAAAGGTACTGCCACACTAAACAATCCCGCTAGCGATCACGATAACGACGCATACTAATGCGATCGCTAGCGGGATTGTTTCTATATCGCTAAATGCGGCCACATTTAGCGATATAGTTAACGACGCTATCGCCGTTAGCGATCTTCTTAACGACTTTAGCGGTACAAAAGTACCGCTAAATCGCTAAGAAAAGGTGCCACACAGCGATTAGATACTCACACCAGCGGGAGCGCCAGCGATGAAATAGGGTCCGGAGCGATTCCAGCGACGAGCGAGATCACAGCAGGAAGCTCGTCGCTGGAAGCTGCCGCACTGAACAATATCGCTAACGGGATCGCTAAATAGTGACGTTTTTTAGCGATCTCGTTAGCGATATTGTTTAGTGTGGCATACCCTTAAGTGTACCTAGAAGAATTGATCTTGTTAGGCAAAAGGTGGTCACACCAAATAATGATTTGATATACATTTTTCTTTTGTTCATTCACTTTGGATTTTTTTTATCTGATAAAAATAAATTCTTCTGTCTGGGTACACTTGGACACAGTTTTTGAAGGAACTCGGCAAGGGGTTGCTTCAAACATCTTGGAGAACCACAGATCTTATGTGGCTGTAGTCTGGCGTAAATCCTTCTGTCTGTTCATGTTATCCCAGACAGACACAATGATGTTGAGACCAGGGTTTTGTGGGGTAATTTCTTTACGCCAGATAGTTCTTAATGACATTGGCTGTATGTTTGGGGTTACTGTCCTGGCTGCAGAATATATTTAGAGACAATTAGATGCTTCCCTGGTGGTATTACATGATCGGTAAATACAGGTCCTTCTCAAAAAATTAGCATATAGTGCTAAATTTCATTATTTTCCATAATGTAATGATTACAATTAAACTTTCATATATTTTAGATTCATTACACACCAACTGAAATTTGTCAGGTCTTTTATTGTTTTAATACTGATGATTTTGGCATACAACTCCTGATAACCCAAAAAACCTGTCTCAAAAAATTAGCATATCAAGAAAAGGTTCTCTAAACGACCTATTACCCTAATCTTCTGAATCAACTAATTAACTCTAAACACATGCAAAAGATTCCTGAGGCTTTTAAAAACTCCCTGCCTGGTTCATTACTCAAAACCCCATCATGGGTAAGACTAGCGACCTGACTGATGTCAAGAAGGCCATCATTGACACCCTCAAGCAAGAGGGTAAGACCCAGAAAGAAATTTCTCAACAAATAGGCTGTTCCCAGAGTGCTGTATCAAGGCACCTCAATGGGAAGTCTGTTGGAAGGAAACAATGTGGCAGAAAACGCTGTACAACGAGAAGAGGTGACCGGACCCTGAGGAAGATTGTGGAGAAGGACCGATTCCAGACCTTGGGGGACCTGAGGAAGCAGTGGACTGAGTCTGGTGTAGAAACATCCTGAGCCACCGTGCACAGGCGTGTGCAGGAAATGGGCTACAGGTGCCGCATTCCCAGGTAAAGTCACTTTTGAACCATAAACAGCGGCAGAAGCGCCTGACCTGGGCTACAGAGAAGCAGCACTGGACTGTTGCTAAGTGGTCCCAAGTACTTTTTTCTGATGAAAGCAAATTTTGCATGTCATTCGGAAATCAAGGTGCCAGAGTCTGGAGGAAGACTGGGGAGAAGGAAATGCCAAAATGCCTGAAGTCCAGTGTCAAGTACCCACAGTCAGTGATGGTGTGGGGTGCCATGTCAGCTGCTGGTGTTGGTCCACTGTGTTTCATCAAGGGCAGGGTCAATGCAGCTAGCTATCAGGAGATTTTGGAGCACTTCATGCTTCCATCGGCTGAAATGCTTTATGGAGATGAAGATTTCATTTTTCAGCACGACCCGGCACCTGCTCACAGTGCCAAAACCACTGGTAAATGGTTTACTGACCATGGTATTACTGTGCTCAATTGGCCTGCCAACTCTCCTGACCTGAACTCCATAGAGAATCTGTGGGATATTGTGAAGAGAAAGTTGAGAGACGCAAGACCCAACACTCTGGATGAGCTTAAGGCCGCTATTGAAGCATCCTGGGCCTCCATAACACCTCAGCAGTGTCACAGGCTGATTGCCTCCATGCCACGCCGCATTGAAGCAGTCATTTCTGCAAAAGGATTCCCGACCAAGTATTGAGTGCATAACTGAACTTTATTATTTGATGTTTTTTTTGTTTGTTTTTAAAAAACACTTTTATTTTATTGGATGGTTGAAATATGTTAATTTTTTGAGACAGGTTTTTTGGGTTATCAGGAGTTGTATGCCAAAATCATCAGTATTAAAACAATAAAAGACCTTACAAATTTCAGTTGGTGTGTAATGAATCTAAAATATATGAAAGTTTAATTGTAATCATTACATTATGGAAAATAATGAAATTTAGCACTATATGCTAATTTTTTGAGAAGGACCTGTATCTGCCTGTATTTCTCAACATTGAGGAAACCATTGATCCTCAGCAAATCCCAAATTCCATTTGCTAAAATGCAGCCATAAAATTGCAATAGACCTCCACCATTCTTCACTGTTCATGCAGACATACATCACTCGCAATCAATTTGGCAAAAAAACAAACAAACGCTTTATGTTACAAATATTTAACATTTTGACTCATCAGTCCATAGCACCTGCTGACATTTTTTTGCACCCCAGTTGCTATGTTTTCATGGATAGTTGTGTCATATGGCCTTGTTTCCATGGTGAAGGTTTGGAAGCTACACCCATCTTCTGTTCAGAGAAGACTGGCTAGAAGTGGTCTGTCTAAAAGTGGTCTACAGCCAAAAATACATACCTTCGTCATGGAAACAAAGCAAGCTGACCCAACTATGCATGATCATGGAGGAATATACCTTTTTTATTTTGGACACTCCATTTAAATAAATTCCTTGTTATAAATCTAATCTATATCTGCATGCAGTTTCGCTGCAATTCAGCTGATGTATGGGAATTCTCCAGTACATGAATATATCCTAGGACTAGGGATGGACAAACCTGAACTGTAAATTTCAGGGTTCGTACGGGACACCTGGTGATTGAATTCTGAACATGAACTTTTTTCCGGAAGTCCGTTTTTTCTATTTAGGTTCAATGCAGCAAAAAAGTTTATTGAGAGGCTGCAGCGTAACCAATCAAAAAGCTTTACCAAAAAGCCTCTGTCTCTTCTCTACTGTGCACTTTTTGGGGAGGAAAAAATGTAAAAAGCATCAAATAGGGAATGTGGCCGTGGTGATGCTGGTGTAGCTGCTGTGGGTGGTGTAGCTGCTGCAGGGGGAGGATGTGGTCACTTTACGCTGCTATGCCCATATGGAATACCTTCCTCTGGTGCACGCAGGCAATAGGACTTTCTGCGTAATTTCGTAGGGCCGAGTACCACTGCACGAATGGTAAGGCTAGAACATATTGAGGTGGTTTTAGACTGGATGGCTGAGAGTGCCTCCAGTTCTCTTGCAAATCACCCAAGCAGTCTGAGCCTCAAGTCATGCAGCAGTCACTTCTGCTTTTTGATGAGTCCGCTGGCTGGGTTCCGTGGCCCATCTACCTGGCCCTACCCCACAAGTGGCAGAAATTGAGTGCACTTGTTCAGTTGGAGTCAGCGGACCACATGTCTGATGATGATCAAACTCAGGTGCCAACTACTGCATCCTTCTGCAGTGTGCAGACTGGCAAGGAGGGCAGGAGTGAGCACTGGGTGAAATATAATGCAGCGGATGATGAGGTCTTTGACCCCACATGGAGTGGCGGCCATTTGAGTGACATGCACAGTTCGGAGGAGGTGGTCACACTGCCCCAGTTGCATAGCTAAAGAGGGAGTAGGGTGCAAAAGAACAGCGACTGGTCTCTAGCCAGTATGACATCTGCTACTGCCCGCTGCGCCAACAAAATCAGCACACCAAAGCCAGCTATAAGGAGCTCCCTGGTGTGACATTTCTTCAAGCAACATGCTGACGACAAGAGACGGTTAGTTTGCACCCTGTGCAGTCAAGAGCCTGAAGCGAGGCATAAATATTCTGAACCCGAGCACCACCTGCATGACGAGGAATCTGAATTCAAAGCACAAGCTGCAGTGGAGTACAAACCTGAAAAAACAGGAAAGATCTGAGGATCCTAATGCTCTCTCTTTTGCTGTAGCCTCGGCCTCTTCCTCCCGCTCCCAACAGGGCCACCTGGCAACTGCAAAGAGAGGATGTGACAGCACCACCATCACAAAGCATCTCCACACTGTCCCATGAAAGCGTTCAGCTGTCCATCCCACAAACACTGGAGAGAGAAAGGACGCGTCTAGGAGTCATGGTACTAAATGACAGCATTTCAAAATTCCTGGCCTTTGAAATTCTGCCATTCCGGCAGTTTTAAAAAACTGATGGCGGTTACGGTCCCACAGTACGTGCTACCAGCCGAGTCATCCCTGTCCTGCACCAAATGTTGTGGACAAAATCAGGTGTGCACTGCGCAACGCTATCAGTGGCAAGGTCCACATAACCACAGATACGTGGACTAGTAAGCACAGCCAGGGATAGAAGGCTCTGGCACATGTCCTACCACCTTTGAGGATTGCTGGACGTTTCTCTGTCCATGTTGCCTCCTCATTCAGTGTAAAGGTACTGCCACACTTAGCAATCTCGTTAGCGATCTCGATAACGATGCAAGCTAACGAGATCGTTGGTGTGATCGCTTTTAGGTCGCTAGTAGCTGCCAAACAGGAGATCTCATAAACGACTCATCAGCGGTCAGCGATCTCTTTAACGACTTTGGCGGTCGTTAGGATCTGTCATTAGCATGTACTGAGCGCTTCCGATTCATAGGAATTTCCAGCATCGCTCCTGCTCTCTGCGTTCTGCTAGCCTGCTTTGCAACTTCTGCGATCCTCTCTGTGACGCAAAAGAGAACTTACAGATATTGCGATCCACTCCGTGACGCTAAAAAACAGTCATATGCGTCACAAACGAGGTCGCTTGTCGTTCGCAAAAGGTGCCAAACAGCAATATAGGCTCACCAGCGGGACGCCAACGATCAAAAAACGGTCCAGAACGCTAGTGAACGATCAGCGACATCACAGCAGGGGCCACATCGTTGCTACATGCCACACACAACGAGGTCGCTAACGAGATCGCTAAATAGTGACGTTTTAGTGATCTCGTTTGCGATCTCGCTTAGTGTGGCATACCCTTAAGACCTGCACCACCAACTTCAGCACAGCCAGGGGAAAAAGACAGAAGGCTGTTCTGAAACTCAACTTGTTTGGGGGAAAGAAACCACACCGCACAGGAGCTGTGAAAGGGGATCAAACAACAGACCAATGAGTGGTTGGTGCGACTGAACCTCAAGCCTGGCCCGGTGTGCGATTAACAGGCAAAAACTCGTAGCTCTGGGCCTAGCCAATTTGACGCATATCCCTTGCCTGGCGCATGTGCTGAATTTGCTGGAGCAGAGGTTTCTTTAAAATGACCCCAATCTGTCAGACCTGCTGAAAGTGCGGGCGTCTGCGTACTTTCGGCGTTCTCACCCTGCTGCAGCTCACCTGTCTGTGCTGCAGCGTCACTTCTGCCTTCCCACAAGGTATGCAACATACCAACAAGGTGGAACTCCATCTTGCATATGCTGGAGACTGTGCGAGTCGCAGCAGGCAATAGTGACATTTCAGATGCAGTACACACGGGTGAGTCTCTGTGCGGAACACCACTTCACCACCGAGTGGGCCTCCATGCGGGACGTGTGCGCCTTGCTGCGCTGCTTCGAGTACTCCACCAGCATGGTCAGCACTGACGATGCTTTGTAGGCAATGATGAGGTGGTGGCACAGGGACCATTCACACTATTATTGCACCAGTCAACTAAACATGGCTCAGAGTGTGGGTTCCCATACCAACAGTGGCCAGGTACACAACAGTCCAAATGACAGTTTTGGAGGAGGAACCGTGTTCACACCAGCGTGGCACTCAAAGCATCTCACTGTCACCACTGAAACGTGACTGGGGGGATACAAAAGACCCAGATGATACACCTTCCACTGAGGACAGCTTGTCGTGGCCTCTGGGCAGTCAGGCACACATGAGCTAATACATGGTGGTGTGCCAGCGCATCGACCGCCGAGTTGCCTGGATTGTTGCCAGAGCTGATTATAGGGTGGCCACCCTTCTGTATCCCCACTCCAAGGACAATGTACCATCCTTACTTCTGTCACTGAAGCGGGATAGGAAAACACAGGAATACAGGCGCACGTTGCCAGATGCACTACTGACGGCATTCACACCTGACAGCGGAGGCTCAGTGGAAGCACAAGGCATGTAGTTTTTTAAATTTAATAACAAGTACAGTAAACTGCAGACACAAGGCACTGCTGCACTCCTCCACTTGGACCTCTGCCTCCTGGTTCAAGATTTTTTTATTATATGTAATTTTAAGTCATTTTCCTAACCACATTTGTTTGCAGGGCAATTGTCATGATCTTACCCCCATTTTGCTTTCTTTTTCACCCCCCTAAAAACCATTTTACAGCACCAAAGTTTGAGTTCAAGTTCAGGTCAAGTTCTGCTGTCCGAACTGAACTTTGCACTACAGTTCGGCCGAACCCAGACATCCACGGGTCTGCTCATCACTACCCAGCACAAAATGTTACTGAAAAAAAACAAGTGCCCAAATGACAGGTTATTATGTTCCTGAATTTTTAAACTTACCATACAAATATTTTTTTGACTGCATAACATGTGCACAATCAGAGCTGATCTGGGATATTAGATGTCAGAATATTAACTTATATTGTTTTATTTGTTTACGCTGCTTTTGTTCTTTAAGTCATTGACAAATTAACAAACTCAAAACAATCCAAAGTTCTAAATGAAGGGCCCAAGGCACACTGTCAAGTGATATTAATGCTGCCAGTCAACCAAGGATATGAAGGTGCAGGAAGCTTGCTGGTGTACAAGGAACTAAATTTCATCTTTCCTATTTACATAGAAAAAAATGCAGTTTTCTATATAAATTTTACAATTTTCTCCAGAAGTAAATGGTGATAACCGAAAATATTGACTCTTAAATTGACTACATATTCTATAAAAAAAAGACTATGAAGTATTGAATCAGTCACTTGTCATAAGTCAGTAAGTTTAGGATCCAGATGCAGCCACCCATGAAAGCAGGTCAAACATGCAGCAGTTTGGGGAATATGTGTCTGTCAGTGCTTGGATGAGTTGATCTACCACAAAAGGTCATCTACGGTACAGAGATTCACTTTAAGCACATTTACTAGGAGTTTTCTTTATACCACCGAAATTTTCAACACCTCGGAGACCCAATCAGGGTTCATTTTTTAGTTTAGTATTATAATGAAGGCCTAACCACTGTATAAAGAATGATTCAGGAAATTTCTAATATATAGTCGTGGTCAAAAGTTTTAAGGTTGACACATTTTGAGTTTCACTAAGTTTACTGTTGCTGCTTCTGTGTATAGCAGCAATTTGCATTAACTCTAGGTTGTTATGAAGAGTGATCAGATGAATTTAAAAAATTACAGTCATTCCTTAAGATAAACATTAACAATCACAAAAAGCCCTATTTCCACTGAATTTCAGCCCTGCCACTAAATGACCTGCTTACATAATTTCAGTGATGTTCTCTTTAGCTCAGGCGAAAGCGTTAACAAGGACAAGGCAGCTGATCGCTCTTTCATGCTGATTAAATTTTAAGAGCAGATTGGTTGCTTTAAAATGGTGTTGATTTTTTAAAATCATGTACTTTTGTTAACCAAGGTTAATCATGGTTACTTGCAAGGAAACACAAGTAGGTAAGGACATTTCTGTTCGTGAGACTGTACGCAAATCAATCAATTGTGGAGAAGACATCAATGCACCCAAGAAAGCTCAGCAAACACCAAGATCGTCTCCTAACGAGAATTAGCCTATTGGGTCAGTTTAGCACCAATGCAGAACTTGTTCAGTAATGGTTGCAACCAGTTGTCCGTGCATCTGCACGCACAGTGAAGCAAAGGCTTTTTTGGAGGCTGGCCTGGTGTCAATGAGAGCAAAGAAGCCACTTCTCTCCAAGAATTTCATCCAGGACACACTTACATTCTGCCGGAATTACAGTGATTGGACTGCAAAGGACTGGGTAAAGTTACTGTAGTTTCTCTGGTGAAACCTCCTTCAGAGTATTTGGGACATCTGAAAGAATGATGAATGCTACCATAAGTCCTATGAAATGCCAACAGTAAAGCATCCTGAAACCATTAACGTGCATTTCAACCAAAGGGGGGGGGTGGTTACTCACAATTTTGCCTAACAAAACTGTCATGAATAAAGAATAGTATCTAAACATCTCCCAAAGATCCAGGAGCACTATGGTGATGAACAATACTTTTTTCAGCATGATGGAGTACCATGTCACAATGCAGAAGTGGCTTGGAGAACACAACATTGAAATTTTGGATCTATGGAAAGGAAACTCCCAGATCTCAATTCCATTGAGAACCTGTGGTCAATCTTCAATAGGCATGTGGACAAACAAAAAGACAGAAATTGTAATAAACGTCAGACACTCATTCAGCAAAAATGAGTTGCCATTAGTCAGGATTTGGCTCAGAATTTAATACCCAGCATGCCATGGAAAATTATTGTTTTGTGCCTTATATAGTACTATCAAATTCTGCAGCGCTTTACATACATTATTATCACTGTCCTCATCGGGACTCACAATCTAAATAGCCAATGTGTCTTTGGAGTGTGGGAGGAAACCAGAGTACTCAAAGTAACACATGCAAAACTGAGAATACACAAACTCCACGCAGAAGCTATCCTTAGTGAGATTTGAACTCAGGACACTGTTGCTGTAATACCATACCACTCAGGCACAGTGCTGTATTGCAATTCAAAAAATTTTGAAAAATATAAGTCATCAATGTGAATAAAAGTCATCAATGTATTTAGTTTTGAACAAATTTGATGTGTCAATAAAAGTTTAAAAATGGTTTCATGCTAATAATTTTACTTAACCAGAAAAATATCTGATTAAAAGATCTAAAAAGACTGGGTCCTACACGCAATCTCCTGCTTTAAAACAAAGACTCCACTGACCCTCATTTTCAACAGACGCAGAGGAAGCTTTTGATAGAATTAGCTGGAAATTCACAGTAAGCACGTTGGAAAGATTTGCTTTTCCAACTACTTTTATAGATGCAATTCTAATACTCTACTTATAACCCTCTGTGAAAATTAGAGTCATAGGCTCCCTCTCCCAGAGATTAAGCATCCAAAACGGAACCCGGCAATGGTGTCTTCTCCCTTTATCCCAGTTATGGAGACAGTCATAAAAAAAGATCACACAGGATCTGGCCATTCAGGGTCTAAAAAATTGAACACTTGGAACAAAAAGCGGTAGGCTTTTGACAATGACCCTTTTTTTTTTACTCGCAAACTCCAAGAATAACTTACCCAAACTCACAGAACTTTTCGAACAATTTGGTGAATTATCAAACTTCAAAATCAATCTAGACAAATCAGAAGCTCTTTAACACTTCTGCCCCAAAAAAAGTGATATCGCGACTATCCATAAAAATAACACATTGAAATAGCATTTAAAACACATCAAATCCTTAGGAGTTCAAGTTACCATTGACCCAAGACACCTGTATCAAAGCAACTTTCTACCCATTATCAATACCTTTAAAACCCTTCTAAAATCCTATGACCTGCGCTGTTCGTCAAATGAACATGCTACCTATTAGATTTCCTAAACTCTCAAACAACTTATTTCCCTCCATACGGTATATAGAAATATAAGAAACAAGATTACTTCTTACCCACCCTAAATCATTAGGAGGCCTGGGACTGCCAGATAGTCATTACTATAGTCATTACTACTACTAAAATGCAATCCATATTGTTAGGTGGTTGAAACTGGCTCATTCCCAAAAACAAGCTAACAAATGTGACCTAGAACTTTTACTTTGCAGACAATGAAAATAATACATCTGGACTAACAAGTCTCTCACAACAGATATTAAATTTGATATTACTACCACGACCCTAAAAATTAAGAGGGCTCTAGTTAAGACCCTATCTCCCTCAAATACTCCACCAGCTTTAGCTCCCATTTGCACCATACCATACCTTCTTGACTCCAACTATGTGGTTATAGATGACCTGTGGTCTTATTTGCCCATATACATTATTTGCCAATTCTTAACAAAGTCCACATGGAAAACTTATGGCCAAAGGAAGCCAAGAAACACCCTACTAACCTATTTCCTGCAACAAATCCATATTATACACATTCTTAAACAATTTAAACAAATCTCCGACTACAGGAAACTGGTCCTTGCTTGACCTACTCTCAAAAATCCCCTTCTTCAAGATGAGCTCTAAAATATATGACCATGTAACCTCCCTCACAAAACCTTATAAACAAATCTACCTGACCTACTGTGAAAATAAACTAGGTATTAGCTTAGAATATTCTTGACTTCAGAATCGTTTTTCTAATTCACATTGCTTCTCTAGATGTACGCTCTTACAGGAAAACTCCTACAAAATACTATCCCACTGATAGAAGACTCCTGAATTCCTACATCACCTGGGTTTCTCTGACTAACTTATGTTGGCGATGTGGTATCTATAAAGGTAAACTATTGCATATATTTTGGCACTGCCCCAGTTTACAACTATTTGGGGCAGAAATTAACCAGACTATGTAATCTAGGTTTAATAACAAAGAGCCAAAAACCCACTCAAGTCTTACTGTTCTGCCCCTCCAAACACTTTAAAACAAAAAAATCACGATCTTCTGGCTCTATTGATAGAGGCCTCAAAACATCTAATCCCAATCCATAGGAAGAAATCCACCTCCGTAGTACAATTCAGAATGGTATGTAACATTTCCAGGGGATATAGCTCTGAGATCGCCGTCTGGGTAGACAGAGTGGCACGGAAACAGTTCATTCAGACAGCAGTTCTGATGAAAACTGGCCGCAACCAGCTTTATTAAAGTCCACAGCAAACAGATAAAAATAAATCATAAACAGAAGACCTAGGCTTGTCTAGCCACTAATTACACTTAGATAGATTTCCCTATCTATCCGGGTCCCGGCTCTACCAGCCGGGGCCAAAACAACACATATGTTCAGCATTTGTCAGCATTTACCAGCATGGAGGTTCACAGATACTCCTCTTTGTGTCTGAAGGCACATCCAACGTCCAGACTTGAGAGAGATCCCCTCCTGTTCAGCCGCTATTCGCACGGATTCTCACTGAGACTACTCCTGTGTCCGGGGGTACATCGAGCACCCAGACTGAGATAGCTCAAACTCCTGGAGACACCTTCTTGTGCCGGGACACCTTCCTGTGTCCAGACTAAGCGTGCTCCCACTCCTGGAGACTGCTTCTTGTGCCGGGACACCTTCCTGTGTCCAGACTAAACTAGCTCTCTAACTGTGTTCCCAGACACCTACTTCTGGTTTCCTAATTATCACCTGAGTGGCCACAGGTTTGAGCTGCAAACGTGTACTTGAATGGATGGTGTAATGACCTTTCTCCACCACTAGTTTTACAAAGGCACACATTTCCCTTATACAAGTCAGCAAAGTACCTGTGAAATGTACACCCCATTCAATACATACGCTCTCACTGTCTCACATATCCCCCCCCTCTTCTCCAGACCGGAGGGCTGGTCAACAATCCAAAAGAGACAGTGAACTCCGGACCAGTCATCTCCATCATCAACTTCATCTTCACTACCGTCCTTTTACCTTCCAAGGCCACTAGCATCCACACAGGATCCAGTCTCTGACCTTTCAGGCAGTCAGGCTTCACTCGGCCTCACCAGGCCTCACACAAACGGTGCCCCTTACACCAGGGGAACAGGAAACAGGCCTCATCTGTCTCCAATTAAGCAGGGTTTATATACCCTTACACACACCCACACACACATACACACACACGGGACCTGACCTGATGTCATAGTCATGTGTTCAGACTTGTGTGTGTGTAAAAGGACCTGTGTGATGTCACAGTCATGTGACTAGTCAGCTGGGGGAAGGAACATGGACAGTCAAACACCCACACTGAGCCATTAAAGAATGCCAGCCAAGGGCTGCATTACATATTCCCCCTTTTTCAAACTTGTAGGGTTGAACACAAAATACATCCAATCACATCAACCCACAGTTCACACAGAGACCATGTACTTGTCCATTGCTCTATTCAGCCCCCCGGAACATTAGTCAATGACATTCGCTCATTCCTTAGGGCCCTACCGTCTGTCATTGTCACAGACTTCGTCCAGTCACATTTCTGGGTCGTAACCTTGTCAGGTCTCCCCTTCGCTCCCAGCGGTCAATCGTAACCTTGTCAGGTCTTGCCTGGGTATCTAAGGTCCGGTTAGACTTCGTACTGTCCCGTACTCTATCGGGTCGTCTGTATGGGCCTCTCAAACCTGAGTTACTGGAGGTCTCACTACCTCTAAACCCACGCCCACTACCCTCAGTAGACGGCTGCCATCTTCTGTTGCTCAGATGATGCTGTCTATCTACTCGCTGTCTAGCGAGATTCAATTGTTCTACCTCTCGCAGGTAGGTCACACGGTACGCCACCAGCGTCCGCACATATTCCAGACTTTCTTCCGTTCCTATAGCGTAGAATGACACCATGCCGTCTTCATCTGGTATCCAGTCCCGATGATCACGTGGACTGCTTACTTTCACCACACCAGACCTCTTCACCATCATCTGCATGGCTCGGCCATTTCTCCCAATCAGCTTTCTCACCAGAACATGAGGCACCCGGATGACCTTTTCCCGCAGACTGTGAGCACTTCTCATAAGCTTCAGTTGTCTAACGGCTTGTTCTGTCTTCAACCGGAGAAACCGCTTTGTGCGAATACATCGCCAGTGCATGTCACTTAGGATTGCCACCCTCTTCACTGTAACTTCAGTCGTGGACAAGACCACCAGCTGTTTAGCTCCTGAGGTCGAGTACACCTTACAGGCTCCCACGGCCTTCCTAAACGCTTCATGCACAGACTCACGGGTGCATTCTTCTCTCAAGTCCTCGGGTACATCTACGAGGCACTTGTACCGACACGTTTCGGTCTCACCAGTGGTTTCCAGACGATCAATCAGCTCAGGGTTCAGGGACAACTGACTTCCAGCTTCTTCCCCCTTTACGCTTCTTCTGAGCTGACTCACAGCTACAAATTCGTGAATTTCCGTCCTGACCACTTCCATTTCACATTTATCTTCCGTTACCACACTCTTAGCTCTCCTCAGGTCTATCTTCTCCTGGCCAAAGGGAGCGAGTGCAACGTGTTTGCCTTTTTCTTTCTCCAAGGAGGCCTTGTTCACCGAGTGACACTGTATCAGGCGACTTTTCAGCCCGAGAACTTCTTCCTCTAGTTCCGCCATTCGCCTCTCAGCTGCCCGTCTCTGAAGCTTCTCTTGCGTCCACTGGGCTTGTAACCACTCCTTGAGCTCCTTGATCTCGGCTCCGACATCCACCGAATCATCCGAACTCACATCACTCGAGGAAGTATCTGCTTTACACCTCCCATCTCCAGTGGCCAACTCCTGGCCCTGGTCTGTAGCTTCTCTGATGGACTCCTCCATCTTTTCCCGCTCAGCTTCCATTTGGCTGAGCTTTTCCTTAAGGCACATCTCCGCCTTCTGGAGAGTATCACAGGACATCTGTAGCTCCTTCACCTGAGCTTCTAGACTTAGGGTCTTTCTGCGCAGATCACCATTTTCATCACGGGTGTCCTGCAGAGTGGTCTCAACCACCTGGCGCATTTGCTCTGCATCCATCTTATCCTCTTCTAGTTTTTCTTTGACCCTGAGGAGATCCACATAATCTCTCTTCATCTGTTGCAGTTCCCTACTGCGTTCACCACACTCCTTCTTGGAGTCACACAGCTCCTGGTTGAGCTGTTCGCGCAGTCGTTCTAGGATTTGTTCACTTCCAGAAACTCCATCCTGCAGCGCCTCCTTCTCACGCTTCAACTGCAAAACCTCTTCCTTGATTTTGCGGCGGTCCTCTTTAATGGCAAAGAACATATTTTGCCACAGGATAACTTCCTCGTTGCTTCCTTCTAGGACTCGCTGGTCTGAGGATACGTCCTCCAGGTTTTCACATAATTGCAGCATGTCACTCTGATACTGCAGCCGAATAGGTTCCAGCTCTTGGCCATGACTGGCCCCCTCCTCTTCTACCTCTAAAGGAGAATCCACATTTGAAGCATAGGCAGACAGTACTACATTCTCTTCATTTTCAGCGAGTACTACCGGAACAACCTTTTTTTTTTCTCTGCTGCTATTTCAACAGACTTCACCTTTATTGCTGTCTCTAAGCCACTGTGCCGCACGCACATTCCAGCACTAATTGTATCAGCCACTGTGCTGCCCCAGCATTCTCCGCCAATTGTAACATTTCCAGGGGATATAGCTCTGAGATCGCCGTCTGGGTAGACAGAGTGGCACGGAAACAGTTCATTCAGACAGCAGTTCTGATGAAAACTGGCCGCAACCAGCTTTATTAAAGTCCACAGCAAACAGATAAAAATAAATCATAAACAGAAGACCTAGGCTTGTCTAGCCACTAATTACACTTAGATAGATTTCCCTATCTATCCGGGTCCCGGCTCTACCAGCCGGGGCCAAAACAACACATATGTTCAGCATTTGTCAGCATTTACAGCATTTACCAGCATGGAGGTTCACAGATACTCCTCTTTGTGTCTGAAGGCACATCCAATGTCCAGACTTGAGAGAGATCCCCTCCTGTTCAGCCGCTATTCGCACGGATTCTCACTGAGACTACTCCTGTGTCCGGGGGTACATCGAGCACCCAGACTGAGATAGCTCAAACTCCTGGAGACACCTTCTTGTGCCGGGACACCTTCCTGTGTCCAGACTAAGCGTGCTCCCACTCCTGGAGACTGCTTCTTGTGCCGGGACACCTTCCTGTGTCCAGACTAAACTAGCTCTCTGACTGTGTTCCCAGACACCTACTTCTGGTTTCCTAATTATCACCTGAGTGGCCACAGGTTTGAGCTGCAAACGTGTACTTGAATGGATGGTGTAATGACCTTTCTCCACCACTAGTTTTACAAAGGCACACATTTCCCTTATACAAGTCAGCAAAGTACCTGTGAAATGTACACCCCATTCAATACATACGCTCTCACTGTCTCACAGGTAACATAAAATATTTTTCATTTATCGATTGGAGGAATTGCAAATTAGGAAATGCACACACACACACACTCAATACAAACTTGGTAATCTCAAAATTTGGCATTGAAACAAATAACCTTCAACCTTACTCAGCCCTATCCCACTTCCCTCATTTGCCAATATAAGTCTTTTAATACCCCCCACTCAATTACCCCCTTCAGACTTACACTTATTCAACCCAGCATTCTACCACCTATTACTTGATGGACTAATTTGTTTATTTTCTTGTTAGTACAATTATTCTTTGATATGGCTTTTGTACCTCCCACTCTATTTACAATTCTTGTTTGTAATCCTATTTCTATATTTGTTGTTACTTTATACGTCCTTAAAATAATTATAAAAAAGATCTAAAAAGACTAAGGTAGCAAACTTTTAAAAAACAAAATTTATTAAATACTCAAAACTTTTGTCCATTACTGTACTTTGCAAACAGAGGTCTTTTACATTATGAAAAATGGAATCAATCAGTAAACAGAAGTACCTCTCATTCTGCTCTTTTTCTGACTGGTTACAATCAGATTTATGACCCTTTTACTTAAACTATATTACAAGTCACTAATGACCTGCTATCTGAAAAAGCCTTCTAGACCTGTCCACTTCCTATGACAAAGTCAACCCTTTCCTTGCTCCTGTTACAAATGCTCTCATCTCTAGCTATCGCATACTTGTCCCTCTCCTGGATTTTGCCACACCGTAGTAAACAATCACACCCCACAACCTTATCTAACCCTATTTCTGTTGGTGTCCCTCAAGGAATTATCCTGAGAATCCAGGACTCCTACTTAGACTACTGTAACTCCTTCTCTGTGGTGTTCCATCTAACATTCTTGTGCCATGCCAGCTTAATCCACCTTGCCCCTCGTTACTTTATTGCCTTGCCCAATCTTCTTTATTTATATCTTTGACCTTGTACAACTCAAAGAATTGTGTGACCGTCAATACATTTTCACTGATGATCATCAAACTTACCTCTCTGACCCATTCTACATTACAGAATTCCAAAATATCCATATCTTCCTTCCCCTCCGCTTTCAAACCCCCTCAACAACCCTATCAACTACAGTTAACGGCTTAACACTTTCCCCAGTTTTACAGGTCCTCTGCGTCAAAGATACTTCTAATACCACCAATTACTATAGCATCTCCTTTTCTCTACTTTGAGTCAACGAAAAAGCTAATTCCTACCCTCATTATCAGCCTTCTTGATTACTGCTTCATTCATTTTAGATTAGACTTTAGAAGCAAATTCAAATATCATAACCAAGAAAAGATAAGATTATTGCCCACATATTTAAAGAGAACCTGTCAGCATGATTTTGTCATGTAAAGACATGGCTGTAATACTGATTACGTGGATACCTTTAGTGAAGAAATCCACTTTGTGGTTGTTCTTTAAATATGCATTTGAAGTTTTCGGGTCATTAGCTTTAGTTGCATAGGGGTGGGACTGTGAGTTGGATCTTTGGCTACTGCCCCAGACCCCCTGCCTGTCTCTGGTGCCTGTATGACAGGTCACTGCTCTGTTAGTGAACTATCTCTTGTTTAAAATTTCATACCAGTGCAGTCTTTGCTGTGGATGGCGCATGCGCAGATTGATCTCCTGTTGGTCTTATAAAAAATGTTGCCAGTGGTGCCTTTGTGCAGATTGACCTCCCAGGGATCTTGAAAAATCGCAGCCAGTCACGCCGCATGTGCAGATTTAAAACTCGGCTCAGTTAAATCTCTAAAGGATGCAATTGAGCCGAGATCTAAATATGCGCATACGCCACCACCGACACAGTTTTTTGGAAAGATCAATCTGCTGACGCACCGCCCATGGCATGGCAAGTACGGCGCAGATGCAACATTTCAATCAGGAGGCAGGTCAGTCACAAAGCAGTGAACTGTCATCCAGACACCAGAGGCAGATGGTGGGGCCAGTACAGGTGCCGAAAGCTCTACCTTCAGTCCTCCACTTGTGCACCTAAAGCTAATTACCCGAAAACTCCAAATGCGGATTAAAGAACAACCACAAAGCGGATTTCTTCACTAAAGGTATCTATTGAATCTGTATAATAGCACCATTATGGCTAGGTCTTTACTTTAACACAAAAAATAATGCTGACAAGATCTCTTTAAATCTAATAACTCTGGGAGAATTCCCTGAATGAGGTGTAAGCCAAACCTTGCATATTGTGTCTGTATGTATATAGATTGTACATCGTTTTTCTGCATACATTAAGCACCAGGTCTCAATATTTTACTCATATCCATAAAACAGACTCCCACATATGAAACACCCTCTTCAGATCCTCCCTTATGCTGTGGTCACCAACTTATGCATATTTTAATTCCTGTTTTGCATTTAAGGCTTAATGATGTACTTTAAAATAAAAAAAACACATACACAAAATTAGTTGTTTGCATATTTTATTTTTCTTTTTTTCTCATTTCTTTTTTATTTATTTTTTTATTCTTTTTTTTCTTTTTTTTTTTTTTATTTCCAACTGAACACATCTGGCATATTTTACATCTTTGCAATAAAACATGGTTACAATAGCTTAAGGAATTCATATATCCAAAATATTTCACCATGATTTCAAGATGAAATGAAGTTGTCTTCCAGGTGTTCAATATCCTCCTATTCTAAGCTACAACTCAAGATATTGCTTACAGACTGGTGATGAATAACTTAATATTTACGGCGACTCCGTCGATTGATCAGAATCCTTTTTTGTTTTCTTCTTTTTTAGTTCTTTTTCTTCTTCTTTTTTTTAAATACAAACAACAATGTAGAAGAAACCAAGTGGTAAAACTTACTAATACAAGGTGAAGAACAAATAATTAAATCACATCAATAAATAATGATATGTTTCTGGTGCAAAGTGCCAATACAAATTCTCATTTTTATATGACAAATTTTTTTTGTTGTTATTTTTAAAATAAATGACTGCAAGTGAGTGTAAATTACATTCCTGTTACATGCCTCATAGCCCTACCGACACAATATGTACATCTATGACGATACAGTCACTAAATATACAAAGAAGAAACAAGTGTATTTACCCCTGGGTGTGTCCTTCAACAGTACAATGTGCAGGAAGATATTTTGACAGCCATCACTGCAGTATTATATCGACAGGCGCATTAGGCTGGTCACGCGGCTTTACGTAAGGGGCCATCACGATAGAGTAACACTAATCAATGGCCAAAACCTAAGCAACTTCCTAAAAATTTCACTTTTTTTAAAATTCTAAAACCCTTTCCTTGTGTACAGAAGGGCTTGTCCTTTTTTTTGTCTTGAACCCATTAATCGGCACCATGAAATGTTAAGACCCTTACTCAGAAATAAAAACAGGGAATAAATATATTTGCCTCATCTCTCCTTCATAGTAATCATAAATAAACCAAGAACCACAGCAAATATGTCTCTTATGAGAGATTTATGGCAAACCATGGCTTCAGATCCCTAGATTTTCTTTTAAAAGTTTATGGGATTTCATTAAGAAGGGGTTAAAAGAAAAAAAAGTGTAAAAGAAGATTTTGGTGTAAATGTTAAAAGGATTGGACAAACCCATTATTCAACCTTTTTAATACAAGCTGCATCTTTTTTTTTTGTTTCATGGAGACACCCGATATCTCAGGTGTAAAGTATAAGCACGGTTTAGCTTCACGATAAAACTAAGAAACTTTTTTTTGTTCTTTATACAAGGTTTTACTTTTACAAAAGTATCCCTTTTAAAGTTAAAGATGTGCATCTGATGTACAAAGTATCAAACATATTTTTTCTTTTTGTATTTATTTTTTTTTTATTTTATTTTTTTATTTTTTCACAGCTTGAAAAGAGGCTGGAAATGGGATGTAAGATTCATGGACTAAACACCATAGCAGCTGGACACAATATTCTTCACTCGTGACCAAAAGTCTCTTTGTGATGTGTCCTACCAGCTTTTCATGAATAAATAAAAGTGAAGTCGTTTCCGAGACTCCTCCTAGTGCTCAGAATATACACGGTACGAGCTTTGCCTTTAGCAGCTGGTGTTCAGTTGTGAAAAGAAAAAAAAAAATAAACGAAAAAAAAAAACACAATGTAAAGTGGTTGCTGACTACAATGTACAGCTATTGCTGGGTGTAATGGAATGTACAATGGAGCTCAATGCGGGCTTGCTTTTCCACCAGATCAGACGCCTCCTAACCTCAGCGCTTGTGCTCTCAGCGTGAAACTTGGCATTCAGCACTTCAGTCAACTTCAGTATCTGTTCTGATGTTCGTAATGCCATCGATTAAAATCTATATTAAAAGCTACAATGCTACCAGAAGCCATGCCAGTGATCAAGGTCCTGCAAGACAATGACAAAAGCAAGGGTTAAATGTCGGCAAATTTTGACGAGGTCGACAGGAACCAACAAATTAAAGATTTGCAAAAGTTAAGAAAAATATATATTTTTTTACGAAAATAGGTCCAAGCATATCTATTAGAATATATTTTCATGCACATGAAAGGGCTGCAGTAACTACCATAGAAAAAGGGAAAAAAATAAATGTTTCCTCTAATACGGGAAACACCCTTTAAGGCTTTTGTAGACATCCGTGCAAATCGGTTCAAGCTTGGAGAGCAATGCACGGACTGGCTGCAGATGTAAGGTTCTGTGTACATGTTCCTGAAACTCAGTTTGTTCGTCAGCCATTTTACTTTCTGTCTTGCTGCAGCTATCTTGCCCTCAGTCAAAATGGAGTTTCCAGCTTGCATGTTCCCGCCCTGATTCTCTCCTTTTGCTTCTTAAGCAGCCACAGCTGAGCAATCAGTGCTTCAGAAGCTAGCCTGCAGTGAACCTGTGACCTGACTCCTAAAGCCTTGGACCTTGTACTCCAGCTATTCCTACTGAGGAACTCTGAAGCACTTGTGGACTCTGAACCCTGCTCTTTGAAAGACCCACGTTTGCATGGACTTACAGTAACAGAGAAGAAGATCCTGAACCTGTTGTGGAGAGTGATTGCTGAGCTTAGATTACTCTGGCCTGCTGTGTCTCCTGCTTCTGTGTCTGCAAACTGTGTGACTATTTTTGCCAACTTGTATGAAGTAATACAAGACTTTCTATATCAAACCTGTGTCTCATGTATTTTCATCGCACCCAAGCACAAGACGCTATATGAACTGTACTACATACATTACAAGATTCTGAAGCCAAAACGTTAGTGTCTGCTGGGTCTGGAAAGGCTGTGTCTGCTGTAACTGTGGATATCGGATGTCCGGTTGTACTTTCTGTGATGACAGTGGTTGTGACTTCTCACAACCATTCCAGGTGAGCAATTCCCTTAAGTGTTTTTTTTTCTGCAGTGTTACCACAGGTAAACACTATTGTTTTTTTTTTCTCTTTTCTCTTTTTTGTCTGCTGTAACTGTGGATATCAGATGTCCGGGTGAACTTTCTGTGATGATAGTGGTTGTGACTTCTCACAACCATTCCAGGTGAGCAGTTCCCTTAATTTTTTTTCTCTCTGCAGTGTTACCACAGGTAAACACTATTGTTTTTTTTTTCTCCTCTCCTCTTCTTCCAGTACTCCTGTCTTAAAAGATCTGGAAAATGGAGGCCCGCATAAAGGAACTTTGCAGAGTGACTGATAATATCCTTGCAGATTTGCAGAATATAAAGACCCGTTTTTCAAGCCTACAGGACCTCACTAATCACAATTTGCAAGTGTTTGGACAGACTGCCCAGGATTGCGAGCCAGGATTGAGGTTCTAGAAGAGCGAGTCCAGGCTCCTGCCGTAGCCCCGAGTTCTGGGATTCCCAAGTTGCCCCCTTTTCGTTTTGGCGGTGAACGTGAGAAATTCAGGGGATTTATTAATCAATGCAATCTTTTTTTTTCTGCACATGCTTCACAATTTCCCACTGAACGATCTAAGGTGCTTACTATAATTATGTTGCTTACCAACAAGGCTTTGATGTGGGCAAACCCTCTGATTGAGACTGAGGATGATTGTTTGAATCACCTTGATGCTTTTATTTCAGCCATGGGGCAGGTGTTTGATGACCCCAATCGAGGTGCAACAGCTGAAGCAGCCATGTTAGCTTTGCGCCAAGGTAAGCACTCGGTAGCTGAATATGCCTTGGATTTCAGGAGATGGGCCCTTGATACCACCTGGGACAGTTCCGCCAAAAAATCTATTTTTCGAAAGGGGTTATCTCCACTGATTAAGGATGAACTTGCTCGTGCCGACCCTCCCACTGCGTTAGGTGACTTTATTAACTACTGCATCCGTATTGATACTCGTCTGACTGAACGCAGGCAAGAGAGATGGTTCGAAAACAATCGCACTAACCTTTTCCTACCTTCCTCTCCAGCTAAGGAACCTTTGAGTAGGATTACACGGGAACCTGAACCCATGCAGGTAGACTCTTTACAACGACGGGTTAGTGATGCACGCAAGGAACATCGTTTTAAGGAAAATCTATGTTTCTATTGTGGTAAGTCAGGGCACTTCATTATAAACTGCCCCAGCCGTTCTCGTAAGACTACTGCAGCACTCATTCATTGTGAGTGTTGCGAGAGGGGATCTGTCAGGTCCGAGCCTCAGGCTCCAGAGAGATCTGCAGCAACAGATCTTGATTTCTCGGACTTAAACTCCGTTACCTCTGAGGACGTTGACTGTGTAAACGCTGCCATTTTTCAAGTTTCCTCAGCGGTGTCCCAGCTGAGTTGTAAGAAAAACAATTCTCATTGCTTTCTTTCCATCAAACTCTGGGTTGACTCAGCTTGGGTGTCTAGCTCTGCTATGATCGACTCAGGGGCAAGTGGAAATTTTATGGATGTCTCCTTTGCTCTGAAACAGGGGATACGTTCAGTGAAGAAGGCTACTCCAGTACAGATGGAAACTGTGGATGGCTCCCTGCTGACCTCTGGACCAGTGGATCAGGAAACAGAGCCTTTGAGGGTTCTTATGGGTAAAGATCATCAAGAGAAACTGTCCTTTATGCTTATCTCTTCTCCCCACTTTCCCATTATTCTAGGGCTACCATGGCTGCAGGCTCAGAATCCTACCATTAACTGGGAGACCAAGGAATTACACTTTCCAGAGAAACAGATGAGTCCAAAAGTTTCAGCTTGCTCTGTTCCTAAAGGAACCATGTCAGTCCCTGAACTACCAGCTGTATACCAGGACTATGTGGATTTATGTGACAAGAAGAACGCTGACCAGCTTCCTCCTCACCGTCCATATGATTGTCCAATTGAATTATTGCCTGGAGCAGAGATACCTTTTGGTAAGATCTACCCCTGGCGGGGCCCGAGCTAAAGGCTTTAAAGGATTACATAGACGAAAATCTAGCCAAGGGCTTCATACGCCCCTCTTCATCTCCTGCAGGTGCACCCATCTTCTTTGTAAAGAAGAAAGATGGATCTCTGAGACCATGCGTAGACTATAGGGAACTCAATAAGGTTACTATTAGAAACCGTTATCCATTGCCTTTAATCCCTGAGTTATTGGAGAGAGTGCGACATGCCAAAATTTTCTCTAAACTAGATCTTCGTGGGGCCTATAACTTAGTCCGTATTAGACCTGGGGATGAATGGAAGACTGCATTCAGGTCACGCTATGGACACTTTGAATATCTAGTTATGCCTTTTGGTCTGAGTACCGCCCCAGCCACTTTCCAACACTTGGTGAATGACATCTTCAGGGATCTCCTAGATACATTCGTGGTAATTTATTTGGATGATATTCTAATTTTTTCTTAACTCCACAGAGGAACATCATGGACATGTGAGAATGGTCTTGGAACGTCTAAGACAAAATCATCTTTACATCAAACTTGAAAAGTGTGAATTCCATAGGACCGAAATTCAATTTCTGGGGTATGTACTGTCTACACAAGGAATTAGTATGGATGGAAGCAAAACCCAAGCCATCAAGGATTGGCCAAGTCCTAGAAATGTGAAGGAGGTACAGCGCTTCATCGGGTTTGCCAACTTCTATAGACGTTTCATTAGAAATTTCTCTGAGGTAGTGTCACCTATCACCCAACTTACCCGGAAAGAGTCTAGGTTCTCCTGGACTCCCCAAGCCCAGGAAGCATTTTCCCGTCTAAAAGATAAATTTACCACTGCACCTATCCTAGTACATCCCAACCCCGAGCTTGCCTTCATAATAGAGGTGGATGCTTCAGACTGTGCCGTTGGAGCTATACTCTCTCAGAGAACAGGTGAGAAGAATGTCTTGCATCCCTGTGCCTTCTTTTCCCAGCAGTTGTCTTCGGCTGAGAGGAACTACGATGTGGGCAATAGAGAGTTGTTGGCCATTATTGCCGCCTTCAAAGAATGGAGACACCTTCTTCAGGGAGCTGCACAGCAAATAGTCGTCCTGACAGATCATCGTAACCTTGAGTTTATCAGGTCGGCTAAGTGCCTGACTCCTCGCCAGGCTCGCTGGAATCTTTTCTTAAACCAATTTAATTTTATCATTTCTTATAGACCAGGATCGCGCAATGGAAAGGCTGATGCACTCTCTAGGATTTACTCAGCAGAGACACGTCCAATTACTCCTCCTAAGACTATTCTTCCTGACTCTAGATTCCTAGGAGTAATTCATAATCAAGACCTACTTAAGGACATCAAGGAAGCATACCATGCAGATTCCTTTTTGGCACAACCCCCAAGGGACATAAGTCTTGTCTTTAAGAATGGTGTGTGGATTCAGGGACAACGCCTGTATATTCCTGAAACAGTCAGATTGAGAGTATTGCAACTCATTCACGATTCCAAGATAGCTGGGCATAGAGGAATTCTAAAGACACAGGAATTTCTCTCTCGTTTCTTTTGGTGGCCCACTTGCAGGAAGGATGTTTTAAACTATGTCACTTCATGTGAAGTCTGTGCAAGATGCAAAACACCTCGCTCCTCACCAACTGGTCTGTTACAGCCTCTTCCCACCCCGTCCCGCCCGTGGGGATCCATTTCTATGGACTTCATTGTGGAGTTACCAACCTCTCAAGGGAAGAACACCATTCTAGTGGTGGTTGACCGTCTAACAAAGGCAGCTCACTTTATCCCTTGTGTCGGCTTACCCACTGCAAAACAGACATCAGATTTGATGATTAAAGATGTGTTTCGCTTACATGGAGTACCGGATGAGGTTATTTCGGATCGAGGGGTGCAATTCACTTCTAGGTTTTGGCAAAATTTCTGTGCAGCATTGGACATTAAAGTAAACCTTTCTTCTGCTTTTCATCCCCAGACTAATGGACAGACCGAACGAACCAATCAAACCCTGGAGCAGTATCTCCGCTGCTTTATCTGCCACCTACAGGATGATTGGGTGGATCTACTTCCATTAGCTGAGTTCTCGTATAACAACTCTCAGAGTGCCTCCACTAAGCAGTCTCCTTTTTACTCTAATCTAGGTTATCATCCTAACATTCTACCACGATTTCCCATAGAAACGCCTTTACCAGCAGTGGCTGAAAGAATCACGTCTTTACAGAAGAATATGGATCTTCTAAAGGAGAATCTGGAATCGGCTCAGGAAAGATACAAGAAAGCAACAGATAAATTTCGTAAACCTGCACCAGCTTTCAAGGTAGGAGACTTGGTCTGGCTGTCAACCAGAAATCTTAAGTTGGGACATAAGTACATTGGACCCTATAAAATCAGTAAAATTATAAGTGCCGTTGCTTGTCGTCTTCAACTGCCCAGAACTATAAGAATTCACCCTGTCTTTCATGTATCCCTACTAAAGGCTGCGACACCCAATACGTTTCCTGGACGTTCTTCTCCTTGCCCTGACCCAGTGCTAGTCGATGGTCAGGAAGAATTTGTGGTGGAAAGGATTTTAGATTCCAGGTTGTATAGAAATCAGTTACAATATCTGATTAAATGGCAGGGCTACCCAGTGGAGGACAACTCATGGGAACCAGTCAATAACGTTAATGCTCCTCGCTTGCTCCGTCAGTTTCATCAGAGGTACCCACACAAGCCTGGCCTGAGGTCATCCGGAGGTTGTCCCTAAGGGGGAGTAATGTAAGGTTCTGTGTACATGTTCCTGAAACTCAGTTTGTTCGTCAGCCATTTTACTTTCTGTCTTGCTGCAGCTATCTTGCCCTCAGTCAAAATGGAGTTTCCAGCTTGCATGTTCCCGCCCTGATTCTCTCCTTTTGCTTCTTAAGCAGCCACAGCTGAGCAATCAGTGCTTCAGAAGCTAGCCTGCAGTGAACCTGTGACCTGACTCCTAAAGCCTTGGACCTTGTACTCCAGCTATTCCTACTGAGGAACTCTGAAGCACTTGTGGACTCTGAACCCTGCTCTTTGAAAGACCCACGTTTGCATGGACTTACGGTAACAGAGAAGAAGATCCTGAACCTGTTGTGGAGAGTGATTGCTGAGCTTAGATTACTCTGGCCTGCTGTGTCTCCTGCTTCTGTGTCTGCAAACTGTGTGACTATTTTTGCCAACTTGTATGAAGTAATACAAGACTTTCTATATCAAACCTGTGTCTCATGTATTTTCATCGCACCCAAGCACAAGACGCTATATGAACTGTACTACATACATTACAGCAGATCTCCTGATCCGAGCGTGACAGCTTCATATATACAGTATCTATGAGGCTGTGACGCTTAGGTCAGGAGAGCAGCGGATAGTCTGCATTGCGCTCCATGCTCAGACTGATTTGCACAGACGTCTGCATGAGCCCTTATTAGGTATCTCCAGACATCGGCTAATGGTGGGAAACATGTTGGACTTTGTACATGCTCCTTTGTTAAACTGGGGGAGAAGGATCCAGAGTGGTCTGGTAACTGCTTATTCGCCTTGTCTGTGTCTCAATGACAATGCCACCAGATTTCTTTTTTCGCAAGGTAATGGATGTTTCAGCTTGTCGGACAATGGAGCTCTGATCATTAGTAATAAAAATTAAAAAAAGCAGCATCATTAAACTTTTGGCACACATTTCAACAATTCTATTGACAAATGTACACCTATTTTTTTGACACTGCTATATATTGTGGATGGCGGTGTCTGAAAGGGCTGAAGACATTGGTGTTACTTAACCAGGGTCTTTTTTTTCCTAAGAAGCCTGGTATCCTGTAGAGTTGCATAGTTGCCAACTTTCCCATATGTCCCGGGACTCTACAAGGTCTACATCAACTTCGCCTACGTCATTTTAGGTGTTCCGAGGAGAGTTGAGGCTTTCCTGATAGATAGGGCTGGGGGAGGTTTTAAATGCTTCCTAAATGTTGCCAACTATATAACTGGGTCAGGTTTTCCATAGGTAAAAACTAGGAAAGAAACGTTACAGAAGTAATGGAGAACTCGGGCTCTGCTTAGTTTGACCCAAGCAAAAAACAAACTGAACTGGTATTATCTGCCATCCCCTGTACTAGGTGGGAGTTTTTAAAATAAGGGTATCTTCACATGGAAGGGATATGCCGCCATTTTTATTTAAAATTTTGTGGGTAGACAATCCAGCAGCAGCTAAGTGTGTGAGATTTAGACAAATCTCATCCACAAGCTGTGGAAAATTATCGGTGTGTAAATTGTCATGCGGTCTTATACCCACAGCCTTGTCATACTTTTTTTGCAAAGCTTTCGCAAATTTTCGGTAATGAGTTCAATTAGCAAGTCAAATCCACAACAAGCCTCACCATACAGATTGTTGCAAATATTTTGCAGCAAATATGCTGTGTGTGAACATACCTTAGAGGTTTCTCTATGAAGGTTCAAAAATACAAAGATAATTTAAAAAGAAAATGTAGAGGATAAAGGATTTATAGTGCCATGAAAAAGTATTCACACCCTGTGAACTTTTCCATATTTTATCACATTAGACTCAGAAAGATAAATGTTATTTATTGGGATTTTATGTACTATACAGTGGGGGAAATAAGTATTTGATCCCTTGTTGATTAATGTAAGTTTGCCCACTGACAAGGACATAACCAGTCTATAATTTTAAGGGTAGGTTAACCTTAACATTAAGAGATAGAATATCAAAAATAAAATCCAGAAAATCACATTGTATAAATTATATAAATTTACTTGCATTTTGCAGTGAGAAATAAGTATTTGATCCCTCTGTCAAACAAGACTTAATACTAGGCGGCAAAACCCTTGTTGACAAGGACAGCAGTCAGACGGTTTTTGAGTTGATGATGAGGTTTGCGCACATGTCAGGAGGAATTTTGATCCACTCCTCTTTACAGATTATCTCTAAATCATTAAGATTTTGAGGCTGTCTGCACTCAGAGCTTCAACTCCTCCATAAGTTTTCTATGGGATTAAGGTCTGGAGACTGGCTAGGACACTCCATGACCTTAATGTGATTCTTTTTTGAGCCTTTGTTGCCTTGACTGTATGTTTTGGGTCACTGTCTTGCTGGAAGAACCAGCCATGACCCATTTTTAATGTCCTGGCAGATGGAAGGAGGTTGTCACTCAGGATTTTACGGTACATGGCTCCATCCATTCTTCCACTGATGCGGTGAAGTAGTCCTGTGCCCTTAGCAGAGAAACACCCCCAAAACCTCCATGCTTGACAGTGGGGATGGTGTTCTTGGGGTCATAGGCAGCATTTCTCTTCCTCCAAACACGGCGAGTTGAGTTAATGCCAAAGAGCTAAATTTTTGTCTCATCTGACCACAGCACCACCTCCCAATCACTCACAGAATCATCCAGGTATTCATTGGCAAACTTCAGATGGGCCTCACATGTGCCTTCTTGAGCAGGGGGACCTTGTGGGCACTGCAGGATTTTAAACCTTTACGGCGTAATGTGTTACCAATAGTTTTCTTGGTGACTGTGGTCCCAGCTGCCTTGAGATCATTAACAAGTTCCCCCTGTGTAGTTTTAGGTTGATCTCTCACCTTCCTAATGATCAAGGACACCCCATGAGGTGAGATTTTGCATGGTGCCCCAGATCGATGTCGATTGTCAGTAATTTTGTATTTCTTCCATTTTCTTACTATTGCACCAACAGTTGTCTCCTTCTCACCCAGTGTCTTACTTATGGTTCTGTAGCCCATTCAAGCTTTGTGCAGGTCTTTGATCTTGTCCCTGACATCCTTATAAAGCTCTTTGGTCTTGCCCATGCTGTAAAGGTTAGAGTCTGACTGACTGAATCTGTGGACAGGAGTCTTTTATAAAGGTGACTATGTAAGACAGCTGTCTTTAATACAAGTAATGAGTTGATTAGGAGCGTCTAACTGTCTGTAAGAGACAGAACTCTTAATAGTTGGTAGGGGATCACATACTTATTTCTCACTGCAAAATCAAATAAATGTATATAATTTATACAATGTGATTTTCTGGATTTTATTTTTAATATTCTCTCTCTCAATTTTAAAATTAACCTACCCTTAAAATTATAGACTGTTCATGTCTTTATCAGTGGGCAAACTTACAAAATCAGCAAGGGATCAAATGCTTATTTCCCCCACTGTACCAACACAAAGCAGCAAGTATTTGTGAAGCATTAAGGAAATGATACATTTTATTTAATATTTAAAAAATATAAATCTAAAAATTGTATTCCGCCCCCGAGTCAATACTTTGTAGGATCTCCTTTCGCTGCAATTACTGCTGTAAGTTTTTTGGGGTATATCTCTACCCAGTTTTGCACATCTAGATGGACATTTTTACCCATTCTTCTTTGTAAACTAGCTCCAGCTCAGTGAAATTGGATGGAGGCATCTGTGAAAAGAGATTTTCAAGTTATGTCACCGATTCTCAATGGTATTTAGGTCTGGACTGTGTCGTTCACACACATGAATATGAATATGCTTTTAGCTAAACCAACCGCTGCAGCTTTGGCAGTAATTTTAAGGTTGTTGTCCTACTGGAAGGTGAACCTACTCCCCCAGCCTTAAGTCTTCTGCAGCCTCTAACAGGTTTTCCTCCAGAACTGTTCTGTATTTAGCTCCATGCATCTTCCCATCAACTTTGACCAGTTTTCCTATCCCTGCTAAAAAGCATCCTCATAGCATCATACTGCCACCACCATGTGAGACGGTGAGGATGGCGTTTCCATGATCATGTGCTGTGCTAGTTTTCTGCCACACATAGAGGCTTGCATTTAGCCCAAAAAGTTCTATTTTGGTCTCATCTGGCCAGATCACCTTTTTCCACTTGCTAGCTTTGAAACCTACATGGCTTTCGAAAACGACAAAACGAGACATCTTATGGTTTTCTTTCAAAAACACCTTTCTTCTTTGCCACTCTTCCATAAAGGCCAGATATGAGGCGTATACAACTAATGGTTGTCTTGTGGACAGATTCTCCCACCTGAGCTGTGGATCTCTGCAATTCCTCCAGAGTGCTCTCTTTGCTTAATGTCAGTTTAGGTGGACAGCCATTTCTTGATGGGTTTGCAATTGAGCCATACTCCATCCATTTTTGTTTCGTCAGATGTTCAGCACTTGGGCTATTTTTATAACCAAAACCTGCTTTTCTCTTCTCTACAACTTTATCCCTGACCTTTCTTGTGTGTTCCTTGGTTTTCATGATTCTGTATGATCCCTAATGTTCTCAAACAAGCCTCTGAGGCCTTCACGGAACAGCTGTATATATATTGAGAATAAATTACACATAGGTGGACTCAATTTACTAATTATGTGACTTCAGGATTTTATTTAGGAGTATTGAACTAAAGAAAGATGAATACAAATGCACATCAAAATTTTCAGATTTATATTTTTAAAATAACTAGAAAACCATGTATTATTTCCTTTGCACTTCACACATACTTGCTACTTTGTGTTGGTATATCACATAAAATCCCAATAAAACACATTTACGTTTGTGGGAGTACTTTTTCAAGGCACAAAACATGTTCCACATATGGCACCTATATGGATATGTACATCATATAAAATTTTATGTCTATAGCAAAGAGATCTTGAAAACTCACAGCTATTAATATATAAATTTGTCAGAAAATGAACCTAGAAATGACATAGGTACACTATATTGGCATTATCATATACATTACAATAATAGAAGATGGCAGATTGAGCTCATATGTTGTATTGTGGGCTGCAGACTTACCTCTGATCATGGGACAAATCCATGGCTCTGATCCCGGCATCACAGCCAGGGTAAATATAGAGCTGCTTAAAATCACAAGCCTGCCAGACTTCTACAACTCCATTATCTCCGCCTGTCACAAGATTCTGCCCATCGCTGCTCAGGAGGATGGCCTGGACAAACAGAACATAGCGCCCATTCAGCACGGCAGAAGGAAGACTCAAAGTAACAAAAACGGAATTGCCAGATTAGAAAGCTCCATATTGGCACTCACCGTCAGGTCTTTATTACCGAGCATTATAATACTGCATCTATCCGGTCACTATACACCTATATCACTCATCATTATGTCCAATTGTTTGAACTTACAAAATTTATTTATTTTTCTAAAATTTCTCACTCTGGAGGACCAGAATCAGCCATGTTTTATAATACACTGTATAAATGATTTCCCCCCAACCTATACAGGAGCAGTAGGAAAAATGAAAACTCGCAGTCAGGCGTCCCAGTGATCCCTGTATAACTCCGCCCCCACAACCGATTGGCAGCTTTCTGTGTACACTGTGCAGAGGCAGAAGGCCACCAATCAGTGGTGTGGGCGGAGTTATAGAGGGCTCAACATTCAGAGAACTGCTAGATCTGCAGCAGAGAAAAATAAGGATTTTATCGAAACCTTAGCAAGCAGCCCAGTAAGTGATAAATCACTGGAATCAGGGTCTCTGCAGCTACATCATGCTGCTCTCAGATGGGGAAGAAAAAAACCTTGTGTCAGTTTATATGACAGATAACCTTTAAACAATACATTTTACTCAATTGATTTAGAATTTCATGCATGTTTCCATGAGAAATACAGGACCTCATATACAAATCTACCCCTTACCCTGGTTGAATCGGTGATCTCCATTTGGCCCAAAAGTTTGCCGTTTATGCTGAAGTTGCAAAATCTCCCTCGGTCGTAGTATATAATACAGTGTCCTTCACTGGATACCGAAATTAAGCGAGGGTACGAGCAGTTTTCTGGTCCCTCTAGCGCTCTGAGCAGATCTCCTGTGATTGTATGGACCAAGCATGGGCCTTCTACAAGATACAAAAACAAATGGAAATGCTAGTATACCAAAATTATATTTTTAATGTGAAAAATTCCTAATTGGATTTATGTATTGTCATCTAGCATGAAAAGGAACACAGAGGATTATTGGATAAATTGACGGTCAAATAAAAAAAAAAAAAAAAAAGGCAGAAATCTTACAAACTCAAATGCGATTGGCTGCTATGGACATTTGCACCAGCAATTCTTTTCACTTTTGTATATAAGATACTCTGTTAGAGAGCCCCCTTGTGAAAATGACCAGACAGGAAATTTTATATGCAAATTGCCTCTTCAAAAAAAGAGGACTTGAACTCTATAGCGCCACCTATTGGAAGTAGCGATCCTACAAGTCACAATCAACCCTTTAACGAGTCTTGTAATATGACTTAGGATAAAAGCCAAATCAGTATCTCCATTTGCAGACACGGTGTTTCGGACTATTGGTCCTCGTCAGTGCAAAGTAGGAGAGATCTGATTTGGCAAAATGAGAGGCTCTGGACTGGGGTCTGGGGGGTAAGGTTACTCCTTGTGGAAGTGACATAACAGCTCTGGCGTGTCGAGGTAAGGAGGCTTATTCGCCGTGCAATGCTCCTCTGGGAAATTTTATATGCAAATTGCCTCTTCAAACAAAGAGGACTTGTACTCTATAGCGCCACCTATTGGAAGTAGCGATCCTACAAGTCACAGTCAACCCTTTAACGAGTCTTGTAATATGACTTAGGATAAAAGCAAAATCAGTATCTCCATTTGCAGACACGGTGTTTCTGACTATTGGTCCTCGTCAGTGCAAGGTAGGAGAGATCTCCACAAGGAGAAACCTTACCCCTTAGACCCTAGTCCAGAGCCTCTCATCTAGCCAAATCAGATCTCTCCTACTTTGCACTGACGAGGGCCAATAGCCCGAAACACCGTGTCTGCAAATGGAGATACTGATTTGGCTTTTATCCTAAGTCATATTACAAGACTCGTTAAAGGGTTGATTGTGACTTGTAGGATCGCTACTTCCAATAGGTGGCGCTATAGAGTACAAGTCCTCTTTGTTTGAAGAGGCAATTTGCATATAAAATTTCCCAGAGGAGCATTGCACGGCGAATAAGCCTCCTTACCTCGACACGCCAGAGCTGGTATGTCACTCTCCACAAGGAGAAACCTTACCCCTTAGACCCCAAACAGGAAATGGAACTCAACAATGAATTTGATTAAATATACACTAACCATTTTCTTAATTCCTGAACTCTGACAAAAAGCACAACCCATTATATGAGGTTCCCCCCAGATCAATATTTTGTCACCTCGTTCTTAGAATTAATTATCCTCAGATTGGATGGCGGCAGCAGCAGGTGCTTCCCCGTCTCTGTGTTTTCCTATGCCAACAAGTACAATGACTGGTCGAAAAAGCGCACATATGCTTAGATGTAAACATCAATACAAAAATACTGGAAACTGACACCGCGCACAATAAAATCCTCAATTATTCAAAGCAAATTGTGTGTTATTCAGGCAGGGTCAGCGGGCCCATGTCGTACACATATTTACTACACGTCGCTCCCCAGCACTCCTCATTTACTGCTGAAAGTGAGAACACAGATGTAAAGAAGCTGCCGCCTTCTGGGTGATTGCTCCTTTTGTTATTTCAATGAAACACGGATTATTCACTGCTGGCTGCACAGAAATGAGAGTAACTTGGCCTCTGTAAAAGTCACAAAAAGGTCTTTAATATTGGGTATAGTACATCTCGCGTTAACATTGTTTTCTACTAGGGAGAGGCTAAAATCACAATATTGAGCTGGCTCTCTGATGTACTTCAATATAGTGGCCAACTACTCTATAAAAAAAAATTATACATACACAAATCCGGGTTATATGATATGATATACTACTAGTAATATATATATATATATATATATATATAAACACACTGTATATATATATATATATATATATATATATACACTACCGGTCAAAAGTTTAGGGTCACTTAGAAATTTCCTTATTTTTGAAAGAAAAGCAGTTTTTTTCCAATGAAGCTAACATTAAATGATTCAGAAATACACTCTATACAGTGTTAATGTGGTAAATGACTATTCTAGCGGCAAACGTCTAGTTTGTAATGCAATATCTTCATAGGTGTATAGAGGCCCATTTCCAACAACCATCACTCCAGTGTACTTATGGTATTTTGTGTTCGCTAACTGTGTAAGAAGGCTAATAGATGGTTAAATACCCTTTAAAACCCTTGTGCAAGTATGTTAACACAGCTGAAAACCGTTTGTTTGATTAGAGAAGCTATAAACCTGACCTTCCTTTGAGCTTGTTGAGAATCTGGAGCATTACATTTGTTGGTTCCATTAAACTCTCAAAATGGCCAAAAAAAAATAACTTTCTTGTGAAACTCGACAGTCTATTCTTGTTCTTAGAAATGAAGGCTATTCCATGCGAAAAATTACCAAGAAACTGAAGAATTCATACAATGGTGTGTAGTACTCCCTTTAGAGGAGTGCACAAACAAGCTGTAACCAGAGAAGAAAGACAAGTGGGAGGCCCCGCTGCACAACTGAGCAACAAGACAAGTACATTAGAGTCTTTAGTTTGAAAAATTGACGCCTCACAGGTCCTCAACTGGCAGCTTCATTAAACAGTACACATTAAACGCCAGTGTCAACATCTACAGTGAAGAGGCGATTTGGGGATGCTGGCCTTCAGGGCAGATTGGCAAAACAAAAGCCATATTTAAGACTGGCTTAAATGAAAGGAAAAGATTAATATGGGCAAAAGAACACAGACATTGGACAGAGGAATATTGGCTTTTGTTTTGCCAACCTGCCCTGAAGGCCAGCATCCCCAAATCGCTTCTTCACTGTAGATGTTGACACTGGCGTTTAATGTGTACTGTTTAATGAAGCTGCCAGTTGAGGACCTGTGAGGCGTCAATTTTTCAAACTAAAGACTCTAATGTACTTGTCTTGTTGCTCAGTTGTGCAGCGGGGCCTCCCACTTGTCTTTCTTCTCTGGTTACAGCTTGTTTGTGCACTCCTCTAAAGGGAGTACTACACACCATTGTATGAATTCTTCAGTTTCTTGGTAATTTTTCGCATGGAATAGCCTTCATTTTTAAGAACAAGAATAGACTGTCGAGTTTCACAAGAAAGTTCTTTTTTTTTGGCCATTTTGAGAGTTTAATGGAACCAACAAATGTAATGCTCCAGATTCTCAACAAGCTCAAAGGAAGGTCAGGTTTATAGCTTCTCTAATCAACCAAACGGTTTTCAGCTGTGTTAACATACTTGCACAAGGGTTTTAAAGGGTATTTTAACCATCTATTAGCCTTCTTACACAGTTAGCGAACACAAAATACCATAAGTACACTGGACTGATGGTTGTTGGAAATGGGCCTCTATACACCTATGAAGATATTGCATTACAAACTAGACGTTTGCCGCTAGAATAGTCATTTACCACATTAACACTGTATAGAGTGTATTTCTGAATCATTTAATGTTAGCTTCATTGGAAAAAAAAGGGTTTTCTTTCAAAAATAAGGAAATTTCTAAGTGACCCTAAACTTTTGACCGGTAGTGTATATATCTATATATATATATATATATATATATATATATATATATATATATAGATATATACACACACACACACTGTATATACACACACATACATTCATACACACACTTCTTTCAGTTTTTTTTTATAAAAATTAAAAGCATTTCTCATTAAATGATAGCACAGCTAGGGTTATACGTGATGGCACTGGTAGACTTGTGAGTAAATTTTGGCATAGCTAGGCTAGTGAGCAAGCGACAGGTTAGGCTAGTGAGTGACAGCATAGCTAGGTTTGAGAGTAGGCGACAACATAACTAGTCTGGTGAGTAAGAGACAGCATAGCTAGGCTAGTGAATAAGGGACAGCATAGCTAGGCTAGTGAGTAATCGACAGCATAGCTAGGCTAGTGAGTAAGCGGCAGCATAGCTAGGCTAGTGAGTAAGTGACAGCATAGCTAAGCTAGTGAGTAAGTGACAGAATAGTTAGGCTAGACAGTAAGTGACAGCATAGCTAGGCTAGAGAGTAAGTGACAGCATAACTAGGCAACTTAGTAGATATTTGGATAATGAAAACCACCTCCTATCTATCTGCCAGCAGCTGTGGCTCTTCTTCTGATCAGCCGGCCTGTCGTGACATCACAACAAAGACGTTGAAGGCTGGCTAATGAAAAGAAGGACGCTGTCAGGTAAGAGATGATTCTCAGGATCCCTATTCAGCAGTTACAGATTTCGGACGTGGCCTCTGCGAATCTTTACTCACCATCACTCGTAACTAATGTGGAAAAACTTCTGCCAACAGTTTTGTTCTGTAGGGGTCTAGGGTTCCTGTCTAAGTGCTCTGCTCCATGGTTTAAACAATCGGATGAGCATTTTGCTCTTCGATTCAGAGAACGATTTGTTTTAGAACTTTACCAATGCAGATTCTGAACAATATCCATACAACATACCAAAAATATTAGTTACTGTTTATCCAGTTATACTGTCAGATACAGAATATAGAAGGCAATCATGTTAGCTTTACCTTCTCCCCTCTTGGTACCCTCAGAACTTACAGCAGGTCCGATACGGTTTATGGAGACCTGCACTCATTTCTAGGAGGAATGTATTTGATCAAACAAAGATTAGGCAACGTAACCTTTTCTATGCTCATACTTGTAGCTGTGGATGCTAATTTTGGATGACCCCATCAACAGAAGCGATCAATCATCTAATGTGTCTTGTTCATGACAGGTAATATCTGATGAGATAAGGATAGGGCATGCTGAATTACAGCATCTGATGCTTTTTTTGTGTAAATCAAGTTTATTAAGGCAAATATAAGATACAGAATCTATAAAAGTATAGAAGAAAGCATATGATTGTCTTCAACATGAGAGTATCTACTGTAAGATATAAATAACAGATATATCACTACTATTATAATAAAACTTGATAAACTGACTATAATCGGTATATTAGTGGATTTATAAAGCAATCAATAAAAGAATATTGAAATGTTTTGATCGCTTGTTGAGTTCAATTGTTTATACAAGATACCTAGAGAAAGAGGTCTAGGTAGAAGAAAAAAAAAAAAAAAAACACCAAGAGAAGAAAAAGAGGGGAAAAAGAAGACAATAGGGAAGGGGGGGAGGGAATTATATATTAGAAATTAGAGATGGGGGACATGGTCTCTCTAAACCTGGAAGATCATAGGTTCTCCGACCACTCAGAGGGAGGTCAAGAATCCCGATTGACAATTCAAAGACCCAAGGTGTCCCAGAAACCATCTTTTCAGGTCATAGGGGTGTTCATATAATGTAAGTACATCATTAAGATCCTGATACCCAAGCCTCCAATCCAGGGGTCTCTCTAAAAACAAGCCAGGGAGCCCAAGTGTTATAGACTCTGTCTGGGTCTCCAACTATTTGGCTTATCATTTGCTCCATTCTATAGATATCGTTGAGGTCTCCAACAAACTCAGAATGAGAAGGGGACCTTACCTGCTTCCAGTATCTGGGGATCAAGCTTCTAACAGCTGTGAGAAAATGCCTAAGAAGACCTCTCTTGAATTTGGAGACCGGTATGAAACTTAAGGACAGTAAGGCAACCGCCATTGTAGGTCTGACATTGATGACAGATAATCTATTATGTAGATCAAAGATTGCTAACCACAAGTTCTTGATGGGCGGACAGTGCCACCATATGTGGGTAAATGTGCCCACCTCTTTAAGCATTTACAACATGTATCTGGGACCACCGGGAATATAGAGTGGACAGCTGAAGGGCATCTATACCATCTTGTTAGAATCTTATAGCTCCTCTCCTGTGATGTCGAGCATAATGAAGACCTAAACGTATATAGAAGAATCTTTGATCTGTCCTCAGTCGATAAAGATCTTCCCAGATCGATCTCCCATTTAGAAAAGAATAAAGGAAAGTCCTGCAGAGGAGTTTGTCCCTCTTGAAAAAGTTTATACAACAGAGATACAGTATGGTCTGGAGGGCTCTTGGACAGGCAAAGGGTCTCAAAGGGTGATAATGCTCTAAATTGTTCAAAAAAGAACCAGGAGCCCGCCGGTGGTTTCCTTGTCTGTGAAAATATCCTGTAACGACTTCATTCCTGTTCTAGTCACGTAGTCATAGACTATAGAACGAGAGGTTTTATCTTTATTTAGAAAAGTTTTTTTACATAGTGCAGCAGGAAAAGATGGATTATCGTAGACAGGAGTTAAAGGGCCAGGAGATGAAGGAATCTCTAGGTATCGGCCTACTCGATTAAGTAATGCCACCATATTCCTGGTAAGGAAGGGCAAATGTACGTTGCCCTCGCCTTCCTTTCTTGGGGACCAGATGATTATTTGGGAGTCACGGCCATCGAGGTTATTTTCCAAACCGACCCACTTTTTATTACCTTTACTATGGAATAGATCTAAGATACATGTTCCAATCGATGCATAACTATATAGAGAAAAATCTGGTAGACCGCATCTGATCCTTTTTGATCCTATTGGGTTCGGTCACTGGACCGCTGCGACTGAGTGTCACGTAATGTCGGAAATAGGAAAACCAATACACATTCATGTAACGGGAGAGGTTTATCATATATAAAATGATTGTCTGTCCTTCTACGGGATAGCGTCTTGATTGTGAAATATATCAAACCTCTGAACCGCAAACTATCCTAAAACTGTTCAATGTTACCTAGTGCTGCAGAACAAAATCTTCATTGTACCCGATCTACATCTCCATCGGCTTATGAGATGATGTCCATTGGCTTCACGCTCTAGCCGATGATGGGAATGAAGGGACAAGTGGCCCCATAGAGTAATACATAAAATAAATGTAAAAAAATCTGGTAATAAAGTAGCATAAAAGCCAAGATAAGAACTGTACTCATACACAAAAGTTTTAGGGCAAATCACAATCATTAAAAGTGGAGAATAAATGGGTATAAAACAAGACAGAATGAGAAGCGGTTTACTTTATAGAGGGGTGGTGTCAAGATGCCAAAAATATTTCAACTGGCAAGTCCATATAAAACCCTATAAAGGGTAAATAAAGCTGCTAAACCAGTCAGCGGGGCGCAGCGTGGACGGGTGCTTAAGTACAGGGTGATCAGATTTGTCAGTAACATTGGGTTTATTCATGTCAACAAGCTGCAGGAACGAGAGGAAGAATAGACGTTGGCAAAGCTCATATCAGAATGAGCGAGCCTATAACAAATCTATTGAGAAATGCATGTTAACATGGCCATTATCAGGCGTGTCCTGCTGTACAGGAGGTGGATCCTGATCAAAGTAACCGGCAGCTTAGGTATAAAGTGCAATCGAGAGATTTCCTAAAGCGCTTCTGACATCTGTCCTCTTATTTAGAAAAACACGCTAAGTGAAACCATAAACCAAAGCCTTCTGAAGAGAAAATCCAATCAAAGGATCGTAAAATGTTCAGTGGTGTCAGCTGGGGACAAAATAACTTGTAAGCTAATCATCTGGGAAAATTCATGTAAATCCAGCAGTCCCTTTAATAGAGTTTGCCATTTAGGGAGGATGAATTCAGCAAAATGTGATTCCCTCACAGGTGCCGAATGCGAAACTGTACTAGCCTCAAATCTGAGGGTGCGGCAAGTTGATTGAGCGATGGACATGCACAATGGGTAGTCCAAATTATAAATTAACAACATCTTAAACCTTAAGCCCCTAATATAGTTTAGAGAGCCGTTTGCCGAACTATGGTTTGGCTAACAGTCGGCCCCAAGTCTCCCACACATGGCACCAGGCGCTCCTATGTTATCCACAAAAGACCTACAACCAGACATCTGAGAGAACAGAAAGAACAGGTCAGATCCTACTATCCCCCAAGAACATCTAGTGGGTAAAGAAGTTGGAAGGCCCCCCACACTAGCCTATCGGCAGACGTTAGTCTAATGTGCATGGGGTCCTTGATGAGGCCAACAATTTTTTCATGTCGAACTGGACATAGGATGTAATAGAGGCTACAGAGCAGAAACCGCCCTTCCCCTCCACTGTTTTATTTTTTATTTTGCCTCTCCCTTGCGGTATTAGCAATCAAATTATTGACACCTAAAGAGTTAACTATTGTTAAGTCCAAGTGGGTGTTACAGAAGAAGAGAAGAAGTTCATGCCCCCCGTGAAAATATCTGATACATCCCACTTGACTTAAGAAAAGTTAACTCATTAGATGCCAAATATTTCTTTTTTTCCTGGTGTGTAAGAGTGATTGATGGTAGGGTGTAAAACAATGAATATTTTTCTTTATATATAAATGCAGACCACACTGTTACAGTACAGGAATCCCTTCTACACGTTCTGTCTGTCCGCTCTGCTCCTGACCTTGGCTTTGAATTCTGAACCGAACCCATGCTGCCATCCCTGACCCCGCACTGTCTGACCACGCTTCAGTTTCGCCCTTCCTATACCTTGTATACCTGTTCTGACCAGTGGGTCAGCTGCTGCAGTCCTGGGGACTGCCCTGGAGTGCTACCTCATGTCTAGCAGTGGCCAAGCCTATCCTCACCATTAGAGGCTCTAATCAATACCCAGTAGACACTTAGTAATGCCTCTCCAGGGCAAGCCTGGTTCGCGGTTCAGTAGGTCCACACCCATCAGCGTTACACTCTGCCTATACTTAATGCTGCTCTCAGATTAGGTGGCAAAAACCTATTGACCAATTTCCTTGAAAAAGTCAAAATGAACATTATTCCAAACAAATTTTTCATCACACAGCACCCAATGTAAAACCGATTGTCAGAGACCTATGTCACACCGGATCATCTAGTTTATTTCTTCTATTGTGGCGGTCCTGTCCCATAATCAATTACTCTTCCGGGATAACACGGGTTGTACATACAACATACTACACTATATCATACCGAAACTTAATTTCTTAAAAATTGTTGTGTAAAAAATTGAAACTAAATTAGAAAATAAATGACAGCATCTAACTAAGCAAGAACTATTTTCTATAAGTCTAATATAAAGGTTAGACTCCATTCACATCAATCAGTGTTGGCCATTTACATAGTTCTGTTCAAATATAGAAGCAAAACGATGAAAATAGCGTCATTCTAGAGGATCAATACCAACTATATCAGGAAACTGTCAGTGATTTTGTTATGGGGCAAAACAGCGCAGTATACTACAACGTAGGTGTGAACAGAGCCTAAAGAATAAGACTATAATGGAGGGAAAAACAAAAAGACAACAATGCGCTCACCTTTAGCTCCGCTGATGACAAGACCCAGTTCTGCACACACGGACACGCAGACAACTTCATGGTCGTGGCCGGTTAGCACAGCCCTTGGAGCTGGGTAGTCACCTGAAATACGTGAAGAACATGTAAGATGTAAATTTCAAAGGTTTTCCTCTTTAGCGTATACAGACACCCCCAGTAATGGCGACCTATGTAATCATACATGGGGCAGTAACTGCTCTGGACTTCCTTTATGTCTGATGAAATAAGGATAAATATAGGAGATAAGTAGCAGGCCTGTTCTCCATGTTGCTTCACAATATTTGTAAGGTTTTGTTACATGGTTTAATTGGGCGTCTCTCTTTTTCATACAGCTTATCAGATGATGGATGATGAAGCTATTAAATTCATTTTTTTTCCAAATTTGCAATAGCACAGTTAGTTGGTTGGTGCCTAGATTTTGCAGCTATGCCCTCACATTGCGGCTGAATAGCAGTTTTGCAAAACCGCCGATTACAACACTAAGTATGAACACATGCCTAAGAGCTGATGCACCTAGTAGTGTCTAAACATTTCACATGTAAAATCATAGCGGGAAAACAACTGCAACTCACATTTATATAGAAAATATAGTAATGTCGGGCGCATGTCGAGTCCAGAGGAACCTAACGAAGGAGTTCGAACAACTCCGAAACGCGTTGTTGAAGTCTTTCCATTCATAACCTCTTGGTCACATGGTTCTTTGGACTCTGCAGCGCCCGATATTACTGCATTTTCTCCTCAATTTTCTCATTGAGATCTGTGCCTTGGCCTTTATTAGGTACAGCTGGTGGAAATTGGAGGAACAGTCACGTCCCCTTTACCTTCCAAGCTTCATGGAGTATTGTGCTTGCAATTAGTACAACCTGCCCTATTCCTTATTCACCATCCACCAATTTTACACATGAAGCAATCCTGCTTTTCTTTTAATTTTTAAATAGAAGACTCATATAACTAATGATATATATATGTATATATATAACGTCCAAACAAAAGCATATAGCGCTCTGTAAGCGCTAACATGTATGCAAACATTGAATATATGACATTTGAACTGCACCCCTGCCATACAAAACATACCAATTAAAATGAAGGTACTTAGCGCATAAATTGGCCAATTCATGAAAGCCCACCAGCCGCGACAAGGCATACCTTTCTTTGATGAGACGCTAAACCTAATCTTATCATTCTCCTGGGCTAAAAGCCTACAAATGTAAAGGGCAGGCAGGATCCAGCACTAAATAAAAAGGGCCTTAAGGTACTGTCACACTAAGCGATCGCACCAGCGATCACAACAACGACACGACCTGGCAGAGATCGTTGGTGTGATCGTATATGGATATATGGTCGCTAGTAGCTTCCAAACAGGAAGATCTCATAAACGACACATCAGCGATCTGTATAACGACCTCGGCGGTCGTTGAGACCTGTCACACAGCATGTATTGTTAAAGATTGAGCGCAACCTTTTCCACGCCCCTCAGCACAGATTGGTGGTCACTGTATGTCAAAAGTCACAGCTCTCGCTTAGTGATTGGACGTCCGCGTCATAAAAGACGACACAAGTGGTTCATACGAATTTCCAGCATCGTTCCATACTGCGTCCTGCTAGCCTTCTGCTTTGCAGCTACTGCGATCCAGTCTGTGCCGTTATTGCGTTTGCCTCGGATTCATTTTTTCAGGATCCTAAAAACATCTTGTATAAATGGCAAAGATGAAGCGCTGTAGCGACTCTGACAAGATCGCAAAACCCCACACACGATAGTATCCTCGCAACAACGCACAAAGGACTAGATGTTGTGGCCACCAATCGGAGCTGAGGGGCGTTAAAACCTAGTCCCACCTGCGCCGCTGACATGAGTCGCCAACGAGGTCGCTCGTCGTTCATAAAGGGTGTCACACTTAGCGATTCAGCCTCACCAGCGGGACGCCAACGATCAAAAAACGGCTCAGAACGTTCATAAGCGATCAGCGACATCTCAGCAGGGGCCACATCGCTGCTACATGTCACACACAGCTAAGTCGCTAACGATGTCGCTGCTGCGTCATAAAATCGCTGTCGCTTAAGCGATATCTCTAGCGATCTCGCCTAGTGTGACAGTACCTTTAGACTGATATGAGAGTGCTCAGTCAGAAAAGGAGGCAGTCACAACCTCTACAAATGACTGAGCAGGACCTAAGAACAGAATAAAGCCAGTGTGAACAGGTGCAAGCTGCTATGACTGCATAATATACAAACAAATGAATACAACAGACTGTAAGCGCTAAGGGCTTGGTGTTATAATATATATATATATATACACACACACACATATATATATATATATATATACAGTACAGACCAAAAGTTTGGACACACCTTCTCATTCAAAGATTTTTCTGTATTTTCATGACTATAAAAATTGTAGAATCACACTGAAGGCATCAAAACTATGAATTAACACATGTGGAATTATACATTACAAAAAAGTGTGAAACAACTAAATATATATGTCTTATATTCTAGGTTCTTCAAAGTAGCCACCTTTTGCTTTGATTACTGCTTTGCACGCAGAAAAGGTGAACGGATGGACTCTACATGCCTGGTTCCCACCGTGAAGCATGGAGGAGGTGGTGTGATGGTGTGGGGGTGCTTTGCTGGTGACACTGTTGGGGATTTATTCAAAATTGAAGGCATACTGAACCAGCATGGCTACCACAGCATCTTGCAGCAGCATGCTATTCCACCCGGTTTGCGTTTAGTTGGACCATCATTTATTTTTCAACAGGACAATGACCCCAAACACCTCCAGGCTGTGTAAGGGCTATTTGACCAAGAAGGATAGTGATGGGGTGCTACGCCAGATGACCTGGCCTCCACAGTCACCAGACCTGAACCCAATCGAGATGGTTTGGGGTGAGCTGGACCGCTCACCGCTTCAATTTTGAATAAATCCCCAACAGTGTCACCAGCAAAGCACCCCCACACCATCACACCACCTCCTCCATGCTTCACGGTGGGAACCAGGCATGTAGAGTCCAGCCGTTCACCTTTTCTGCGTGCAAAGCAGTAATCAAAGCAAAAGGTGGCTACTTTGAAGAATCTAGAATATAAGACATATTTTCAGTTGTTTCACACTTTTTTGTAAAGTATAATGTATAATTCCACATGTGTTAATTCATAGTTTTGATGCCTTTAGTGTGATTCTACAATTTTCATAGTCATGAAAATACAGAAAAATCTTTGAATGAGAAGGTGTGTCCAAACTTTTGGTCTGTACTGTATATATATATATATATATATATATATATATATATATGTATATAGTATATATGTATATGTAGCCCCCACAGGGAGGCCGGCTGAAAGCGGCTAACAAGCCACATGGTCTGTTCCTTTGTTGCATGGTAGTTATTCAAGATCAAAAATCTTGGCTCCTGTGTATGTTATAAGTATGAAATTTTCATATCTGCCAATTCATCGGTGAATCCAGGGATCAGTGAAGTTTCTAAGCGCTGGCACCAGCAGAACCTAAGAAACAGATTTCTGCTTAGCCGATCCACCCAGGCACTCTGCGTTTAGACTTAAATGCACGCCAACATCTTGCGGAGTACAATGGTATGCTCTGCATCGCTGTAAGAGACTCCATCCCTTATTTATGAAAGTTTTGAGTTTTCTGAACTAAGAGTAACCCTTAGAGCAAGAGGAGGACCCTGGTAACTCCACCCCGTTTATGATGTCACGGCCACAGGTCTATAAGGTAGGGGCCAGGTATTCTGGCTCAGATCTGCCCTAGACACCAGACTTATAGCAGCTCTGTGATGCATTGTGTTGTCTCCCCTCCCCCGACCGCATGGCTTGCCTACTATGATCTAAGAACTGTAAGTTGATCTTCCTTATGGTAACCCCTTTTATTTTCTAATTGTCTTGTACATAACGATATTGTCTCAGTTTGTTCCATCTTTTTTATTGTATAAGCACTGCCTGTTTTTTTAAGGAATAAACCTATAAAATTATTAGTTTGATTCTCCTGCTCTATAAACGAATTTGCACGTGCCTGAAGCACTACGCTACTGTTTTGGGGTTGCTACGGACCCTCTTGATAAATTGTCAGCAAGAAAAACCATAGCTGGTGGCAGCTTAAAAGAAGGGGGTGTTAAGTGTTGACATATGGGGTGGCGTTGGCAGTGACGGAGCGGGTATTATAAGTGTATTACCCGGCTGCGGCTCGGAGTAATTATAATTCCCTCACTGCAGCGTGCCCAATAGCCAGCACACATCCAAGTGACCCGTCTGGCGACTGATTATCCTAGGTGCAGTTCCCTGACTGACCTGAGGGTAAGGGGGGCGCCAGAGAGCTGCAAGTTCCTAAGTGGAAGTGGGATAATTATAAATCCCTGCAGTTTACCGGGTCGGACGGCAGCAGCCGTCGTGTGGGTGCACCGTTTCATCACATATTGGTGGCAGCGGTGGGATCACAAGCCGTGATACCCCGGGCTACCGTGTGGCGGACAGTGTGCAAAGTTTCATTACGTCACATATCACGTAATCTCCGATCCTCCCAAGACATCCTTCTCTCCTCCACACTTATTCGCTCCTCACCCAACCGCCTCCAAGACTTCTCCCGAATATCCCCCATCCTCTGGAATTCTTTGCCCCAACACGTCCGACTATCAAACACATTCGGATCCTTCAGACGGAACCTGAAAACCCACCTCTTCAGGAAAGCCTACAGCCTGCAATAACCCTGCTACCTCCTCACCACTACCGGAGATATTGCCTCAACCAACACCGGAACTGCTGCAACCCCCCGACCTACTGTCTCCTGCCTCACAATCCTGTAGAATGTAAGCCCGAAAGGGCAGGGTCCTCTCCCCTCTGTATCAGTCTGTCATTGTTAGTTTGTTTACTGTAAGTGATACCTGTAATTTGTATGTAACCCCTTCTCATGTACAGCACCATGGAATCAATGGTGCTATAGAAATAAGCAATAATAATAATAATAATAATGTATATATATATATATATATATATATGTATATATATATATATGTATATATATATAAATATATACATATATATATGTATATATATATATATATATATATAAAATAACCTCAGTATTTTCTAAAAATATGGTGATTTTGAAAACCATAGCAAAATAAACAAACAAAAAATCCATACAAATAAACCATAATATTATCGCATAGTCTTGTCTTCTGGAATAGTACTGGCGATTTATAAGAATGGGGAACACTACATAACACATGCTGCACCCAAACCAAAGCACTTTGCTTCCTATATCTGGATGGGAACATTGTACTATAAATCACATAATAATTGCACATTACAACACGTCATCTTCTGACCAGTCAACATTTCGGTCCCATTTTATGCCGTGGTACTAAGGATTCATAATGTAAGCGCACAGAAGAGATCCTGCTTACATGCATTACTGGTAATGTCACTCACAGAAGGCTGCACCATCGCCACCTCGGAGTGTCACAAGATATCATGTAAGGAGGCAAATGTCTAGTTCTCTTCTGAAACATCAGGACAACAGCTCCAAAAAAGCTTTGTATCCTCAGATCACGGAGGAAAGACAATGGGAAAAATTGTAAATGGAGGACAAACGCTTCATGCTTGCAAGGGACAGATGCCAAACACTGCAGCGATCATTCAAAACGCAGCAGCGCATACTGTCACATCCTAAATGATAGATGTAGCAGAGGGCTAAAGGCTAAGGAACAAAAAGGGCTTCAGGTGATGAGATGCTATTGGGAATAAGCCGTACTGCTCCAGCTTAATGAATTCAGCAGAAGTCTGGTCAGCAACCTATCTGAAGGGTGACACGGGGACAGAACCGTGCCGAACACAATCATTTGTGAAGAAATTACTTATGTTCTATGTGGTGAAGAGTCAGGAAGAAACCCAGCATAGCTGCATATATGTCTCAAGTTCTCATGCATACACACGAGAAAATATCCAGGGTTCTAGGCAAAATACAGTGGGGAAAATAAGTATATGATACACTGCCGATTTTGCAAATTTTCCCACCTACAAAGAATGGAGAGGTCTGTAATTTTTATTGTAGGTACACTTCAACTGTGAGAACGGAATCTAAGAAGAAAATACAAAAAATCACATTGTATGATTTTTACATAATTAAATTGCATTTTATTGCATGAAATAAGTATTTGATCACCTACTAACCAGCAAGAATTCTGTCTCTCACAGACCTGTTAGTTTTTCTTTAAGAAGCCTACTGCTCTGTACTCATTACCTGTATTAATTGCACCTGTTTGAACTTGTTACCTGTATAAAACACACCTGTCCACACACAATCAATCACACTCCAACCTCTCCACCATGGCCAAGACCAAAGATCTGTCTAAAGACACCAGCGACATGGGGTAATTATGATTCTGAGAAAGGTCAGGAATCAACACAGAACTATATGAGAGGACCTGGTCAATGACCTGAAGAGAGCTGGGACCACAGTCTCAAACATTACCATTAGTAACACACTATGCCATCATGGATTAAAATCCTGCAGAGCACACCAGTTCCCCCTGCTCATGCCAGCACAGAACCAGGCCTGTTTGAAGTTTGCCAAAGACCATGTGGATAATCCAGAGGAGCCATGTGAGAAGGTCATGTGGTCAGATGAGACCAAAATTGAACTTTTTGGTATCAACTCCACTCGCCATGTTTGGAAGAAAAAGAAGGATGAGTACAACCCCAAGAACACCGACCCAATCATGAAGCATGGTGGGGGAAACATCATACTTTGGGGGTGCTTTTCTGCAAAGGGGACAGGACGACTGCACATTAGAAGGGAGGATGAATGGGGTGATGTATTGTGAGATTTTGGCCAACAACCTCCTTCCCTCAATAAGAGCACTGAAGATGGGTTGTGGCGGGGTCTTCCAGCATAACAATGACCTGAAACACATAGCCAGGGCAACTAAGGAGTGTCTCCATAAGAAGCATTTCAAGGTCCTGCAATGGCCTAGCCAGTCTCCAGACCCGAAACCAATAGAAAATCTTTGGAGGGAGCTAAAACTCAGTGTTGCCCAGCGACAACCCCAAAACCTGAAAGATCATGAGAAGATCTGTATGGAGGAGTGGGCCAAAATCCCTGCTGCAGTGTGTGCAAACTTGGTCAAGAACTACAGGAAACGTAATTGCAAACAAAGGTTTCTGTACCAAATGTTAAGTTCGTTTTTTCTATTGTATCAAATACTTATTTCATGCAATAAATGCAAATTAATTATGGAAAATCAGTGATATTCTGGATTTTTTTTCCTAAGATTCTGTCTCTCACAATTGAAGTGTACCTGCGATAAAAATTACAGACCTCTCAATTTTTGTACGTGGGAAAACTTGCAAAAAAGCAGTGTATCAAATACTTATTTTCCCCACTGTATCACTTTAACACCTTTAGCTCTTATATCTAAAAGATGTGAGGCAGAGTAATATTTTTGGTTGCCAAATCAAACACCCACATCATTAAAAGAATAAAAAATAATATCAGAATCACATTAGACAGTGGCCTGACCTATGTTTGCAAAAAATCAAATGGCAATCTGCAGCCACTAGAGGGAGCTTGGGAGATTACTGCGTACTGTTTAGACATTGAACTCAATAGGGACACAGTATACGGTAAGCTCCACTGCTCCACCTAGTGGCAGCTGCAGGCAAGCTAGAGGTATCATGTGAGCGTATAAGGCAGTGTTTCTCAACTTAAGTCCTCAGGACCCACCAACAGGTCATGTTTTCAGGATTTCCTTAGTATTGCAAAGGTGATAGTATTGCACAGGTGATAATTTTATCACCTGCTCAAGCATTAATTCCAAGGAAATCCTGAAAACATGACCTGTTGGTGGGTCCTGAGGACTGGAGTTGAGAAACACTGGTATAAGGCAAAAAATAAAAAGCCAAATTGTATTTTTTAGTTGTACTGGTAATGATCTGGAGTTTTCAAATAAGGAAAAAAACAAAGAATCCTCTAAGAAACTGTTGAGGTCACTAACCGTAATCCCAATCCTAACTAGAAAGCTGATTTCCTGCCTCCCTATCCCTGTCCTGGCCTCACATATAAACCAATGAAAGGTCTCCTTTAATAAGGTTTTTTTTATCAAGAATAGTGCTAATATTATCAATTATATGCCGCTCGGATTCACTCAAGTGGATGGGGCTGAGCTGCATTACCAGACACAGCCTTTGGACAAAGTGTGGCGCTGTTTTTGGGTGGACATGATAAAAAGACTTGTCTATTTCTCTCCCAGGAACAGCACCACTCCAGTCCCATGATTTTACAACAAAATCATTTTATTTTGTTTTAAGAAACCCTCCAGGAAAATCTGAGGAAGGGTCTGATGGTCCGATCATGACTCCGTCATGCACCACCCAATAGGACTGCACTAGGCATTGCACTGTGGTTCACTTTAAGAAATCCTGATTTTTATGCAGATCCTTAATGGAATGTCAATAACTTAATCAAAATAAGCCATAAAGCGCAAGTAACAAAGAAAAAGAAGTTTACTACACAGGAGTAGTAATGAGTAAGCACGCTCGGGTGGTCTCCGAGTATTTGGGCGTGCTCGGAGATTTAGTTTGATTTCCCGCAGCTGCATGATTTGCGGCTACTAAACAGCCTGAATACATGTGAGGAATGCCTGTTTGTTAGGGAATCCCCACATGTATTCAGGCTGTCTAGCAGTCACAAATCATGCAGCTGCGGGAACTCAAACTAAATACTCGGAGATCACCCGAGCAACGAGCATACTCGCTCATCACTACTGAGGAGTATTTGTAAGTTAGGTGCGAAATGATCATTGGTATAACCGGCTAAATCAGGGATGGAGATAAAAAGGATTGTCTGGTCAAGAAATATATAATCCATCCTTAGGCTAGATCATCGATATCAGATGTGTGGAGGTCCGACATATGGCACCCAGATCGCTGAGCTGACATCAACTCCAGCCGTGGTGGCCGGATCTGATTGTAGCAAGTGATCGATGGGGGTGTTGGGCAATGGACCCCACCGGTCTGATATAGATGACATATTCTATGTATATTATATCACAAGGATAGGACCCCAATATCAACCATGTGACGCTCAATACTAATCCTATCCAAGCCTGTATGGATAACCCCATTTGAATATTTTGTAAAAAAAAATACAGAAAATCACGTCTCTACACCATTTTATGGCAAGACCTGAAAATATCATTTTAACCTATTATGCTGCTGCTAACGGCGAGAACTTTTTTAATAGGTGATATAGGGCCATGTCTATACAGTACTTTGCATCAAATCAACCCTAATTTAATAGGGGACAGGGGATTTTTATTTTTTTATTTTATTTTTCATTCATCTTTGACTCCTCTGATCTGTAAATGAACCATCATATCCAAAATGGCAGACAGCAGACAATAATCCTATTTCACTGTGCGGCTTAGGATTTATATTGAACATGTGTGCCGGGAGATACGGGATCCCCATCTAACAGGGGTGAAAAAGTCCCTTTAGAAGTAGCCGTAATGCACATGGAGGAGCCGGAGCCCACATCTTCGGTGAGTATCCTGTTGGAAGCAAAGTAATGAGAAATGTCAGGTGAAGTCCCAAGATCAATGAAATTTCAGGCACTGGGGACATAACATGAATAGCATTGATCCTTTTAAAGAACACCAGTCAGGAGCTGAACGTAATATATTGCACAGAAAGGCTCGAGAGGATAAGCAGGCGAGTCCGACATACCTACCTGACAAAAAATTCAATCAGCCTGTAGCGCGAGCCGCCTGAGCTCCTCTGCCGGCGTTCAAGAGGGAGACCGCTTCCAATTAAACTGTGCAAATTAATTTTTATCACTTTCAAATTAGTTTCTGGATTTGTGAAAGCTTGTTTTCAGTGAAGGCTTTTGTTCCCGCTCTCCCTTCTGCTCGGTCATGGCATCATCTGCCGGTGATGTGTCGGCTGAGTTATTAGCTTTGTGCAATGTCGCCATGCTCTTTCACAATTTCAGATTAAGGTTCTTTCCGCTTTTATATTGGACATTAAATACATAGAAACTGTCTAGAACAATGGAAGGATATTGGAAGTTATGGGTAACGGGTGCGGGTCACAGGGGGGTTCAAATCCACCTAAAGGGAACTCGGCGCACATTAAAATTGGATAAAAAATTGTATTAATTTAAAAATAAAAAGACTGGATTATTGCAGGTTTTCTACAAATAATCTTTAGATAAGTGAGTAATCTCTTCACCCGCACAGGGACAATGATAGGTACAGTCCGAGGATTAAATTAGCCACTCATTCTACACTCCCATATATATATATATTCTAGGTGTATACCCTCTGAAGAAGGTCACTGCATTCTGATCCGGTATTAATAGTTTCCAGCATATAATCTGGTATGTGCCATGTCCAGTTTCCATATTACAGTCCTTATATTAGACACCATAGATGACTGAATGCTCATTTGGCCAATCGCTACCTCTTCCTATACATGCATGCTCAGCTCAGGTGAACGCGCATGTGTATTTAAATGGTTATGCCCATATCCAAGATCCTATTCCAATATGTAGTAGGTGTAATAATAATACTAGTAAATACCTCCAATCAGAAATGTAGTATAGTTCGTCTGATTTGCTACTTCACTTACACCATGTGCAGGGCATTGCCGTAGTTAGGTATCCATGGCTACAACCACTCATACAATGACAGTTAGTGGTGGTAACCATGGATACCTAAGCTACTTCAATGTCCGGCACATGGGGTAAGTGCCATAGCGAATCAGAAGAACTATACTACATTTTTAATTGCTAATATTATTTTGAAACCTATTATATACTGAGATAGGATCTTGGAGATGGAAATACCCCTTTATTGGGAGACCAGAGTAAGTCATTATCTCCTGGAGAAACAAACCGATCCATGTCCAATCAGGAGCTCATACAAATGAGATGTCTTATTGAAATAGTCTTCCTAGCATAATACAGTATATTATCTATCTATATAATTGTCTAACTTTTAACTTCCGTCTGTAACGGAAATCCTGCGTCGCTGATTGGTCGCGCCCGGCGGGACGCGACCAATCAGCGACAGGCACATCCAGCCACGAATTGGTGCAGGATTTCAACCTGGCACGCCACCACTATCGTCGGAGATCAGCGGCGCTAGCTGCTGATCTCCCGTCGACAGGCACAGGTGACAGGCACAGTCCGGCACGCCACCGCTATCTCACTACGGTAGCCACGGGTCATCTCCAGTAATACTCACCTTCCGTCGCTGCATTCCTGTCCCGGTGCGTCTGCTTCTATCCTGTGCGGTGCGGTCACGTGGCACCACTCATTAAGGTCATGAATATGGACATGACGCCACTCCCATAGGCGTGGCGTCCATATTCATGACCTTAATGAGTGGTACCACGTGACCGCTCCACAGAGGAAGAAGCTGACCTCGGGGATAGAGATGCAGGGACACGGAGCGAGGAGGGTAAGTATGATGGGGGAGCGGAGCCATGTATACAGGGTGGGAGCGGAGCAATAGGATTGGAGGGTGGGAGCGGAGCCATGTATATAGGATGGGAGGGTGGGAGCAGAGCCATGTATATAGGATGGGAGGGTGGGAGCGAAGCCATGGAGGGTGGGAGCGGAGCCATGTATATAGGATGGGAGGGTGGGAGCGGAGCAATGTATATAGGATTGGAGGGTGGGAGCGGAGCCATGTATATAGGATGGGAGGGTGGGAGCGAAGCCATGTATACAGGATGGGAGGGTGGGAGCGGAGCCATGTATATAGGGTGGGAGGGTGGGAGCGAAGCCATGTATACAGGGTGGGAGAGGAGCAATGTATATAGGATTGGAGAGTGGAGTGGAGCCATGTATATAGGATGGGAGCGGAGCCATGTATAGAGGATGGGAGGGTGGGAGCGAAGCCATGTATACAGGATGGGAGGGTGGGAGCGGAGCCATGTTTACAGGATGGGAGGGTGGGAGCGGAGCCATGTATACAGGATGGGAGGGTGGGAGTGGAGCCATTATATAGGGTGGGAGCGGAGCCATGTATATAGGATGGGAGGGTGGGAGCGGAGCCATGTATATAGGGTGGGACCGGAGCCATGTATATAGCTGGGAGGGTGGAGCGACCATGTATAAGAGAAGGTGGGAGCGGAGCCATGTATATAAGATGGAAGGGTGGGAGCGGAGCCATGTATATAGGATGGGAGGGTGGGAGCGGAGCCATGTATATAGGATGGGAGGGTGGGAGCGAAGCCATGTATATAGGATGGGAGGGTGGGAGCGGAGCCATGTATATAGGATGGGAGGTGGGAGCGGAGCCATGTATATAGGGTGGGAGCAGAGCCATGTATATAGGATGGGAGGGTGGGAGCGGAGTCATGTATATAGGATGAAAGGGTGGAAGCGGAGCCATGTATATAGGATGGGAGGGTGGGAGCGGAGCCATGTATATAGGATGGAAGGGTGGGAACGGAGCCATGTATATAGGATGGGAGGGTGGGAGCGGAGCCATGTATATGGGATAGGAGGGTGGGAGCGGAGCCATGTATATAGGATGGGAGGGTGGGAGCGGAGCCATGTATATAGGATGGGAGGGCGGGAGCGGAGCCATGTATATAGGATGGAAGGGTGGGAACGGAGCCATGTATATAGGATGGGAGGGTGGGAGCAGAGTCATGTATATAGGGTGGGAGCGGAGCCATGTATATAGGATGGGAAGGTGGGAGCGGAGCCATGTATATAGGATGAAAGGGTGGGAGCGGAGCCATGTATATAGGATGGGAGGGTGGGAGCGGAGCCATGTATATAGGATGGAAGGGTGGGAATGGAGCCATGCATATAGGATGGGAGGGTGGGAGCGGAGCCATGTATATAGGATGGGAGGGTGGGAGCGGAGCCATGTATATAGGATGGGAGGGGGAGCGAAGCCATGTATACAGATGGAGGTGGAGCGGAGCCATGTATATAGGGTGGAGCAAGCCATGTATACAGGGTGGGAGAGAGCAATGTATATAGGATTGAGGGTGGGAGTGAGCCATGTATATAGATGGAGCGAGCCATGTATAGAGGATGGAGGGTGGAGCGAAGCCATAATACAGGATGGAGGTGGAGCGAGCCATGTTTACAGGATGGAGGGTGGAGCGGAGCCATGTATACAGGATGGGAGGGTGGAGTGGAGCCATGTATATAGGTGGAGCGGAGCCATGTATATAGGATGGGAGGGTGGGATCGAGCCATGTATATAGGTGGACCGGAGCCATGTATATAGCTGGGAGGTGGAGCGGAGCCATGTATATAAGATGAAGGTGGGCGGAGCCATGTATATAGGATGGAGGTGGAGCGAGCCATGTATATAGGATGGAGGGTGGAGCGAGCCATGTTATAGGATGGGAGGTGGGAGCGGAGCCATGTATATAGGGTGGGAGCAGAGCCATGTAATAGGATGGGAGTGGTGAGCGAGTCATGTAATAGGATGAAAGGGTGGAAGCGGACCATGTATATAGGATGGAGGTGGGAGCGGAGCAATGTATATAGGATGGAAGGGTGGGAACGGAGCCATGTATATAGATGGGAGGTGGGAGCGGAGCCATGTATTTGGATAGGAGGGTGGAGCGAGCCATGTATATAGATGGAGGGTGGGAGCGGAGTCATGTATATAGGATGAAAGGTGTGAAGCGGAGCCATGTATTAGATGGAAGGGGGAGCGGACCATGTATATAGGAATGGGGGTTAGGGAACGGAGCCATGTAATATAGATGGATGGGGGGAGCGGAGCCATGTAATGGGATAGGAGGTGGAGCGGAGCCATGTATATAAGATGAAGGGTGGGAACGGAGCCATGTATATAGGATGGGAGGGCGGAGCGGAGCCATGTAATGATGGAGGGCGGAGCGAGCCATGTATATAGGATGGAAGGGTGGGAACGGAGCCATGTATATTGGATGGAGGTGGGAGCAGAGTCATGTATAGGGTGAGCGGAGCCATGTATATAGATGGGAAGTGAGGTAGCCATGTATATAGGATGAAAGGGTGGGAGCGGAGCCATGTATATAGGATGGGAGGGTGGGAGCGGAGCCATGTATATAGGATGGAAGGGTGGGAATGGAGCCATGCATATAGGATGGGAGGGTGGGAGCGGAGCCATGTATATAGGATGGGAGGGTGGGAGCGGAGCCATGTATATAGGATGGGAGGGTGGAGCGAAGCCATGTATACAGGATGGGAGGGTGGGAGCGGAGCCATGTATATAGGGTGGGAGGGTGGGAGCGAAGCCATGTATACAGGGTGGGAGAGGAGCAATGTATATAGGATTGGAGGGTGGGAGTGGAGCCATGTATATAGGATGGGAGCGGAGCCATGTATAGAGGATGGGAGGGTGGGAGCGAAGCCATGTATACAGGATGGGAGGGTGGGAGCGGAGCCATGTTTACAGGATGGGAGGGTGGGAGCGGAGCCATGTATACAGGATGGGAGGGTGGGAGTGGAGCCATGTATATAGGGTGGGAGCGGAGCCATGTATATAGGATGGGAGGGTGGGAGCGGAGCCATGTATATAGGGTGGGACCGGAGCCATGTATATAGGCTGGGAGGGTGGGAGCGGAGCCATGTATATAAGATGGAAGGGTGGGAGCGGAGCCATGTATATAGGATGGGAGGGTGGGAGCGGAGCCATGTATATAGGATGGGAGGGTGGGAGCGAAGCCATGTATATAAGGATGGGAGGGTGGGAGCGGAGCCATGTATATAGGATGGGAGGGTGGGAGCGGAGCCATGTATATAGGGTGGGAGCAGAGCCATGTATATAGGATGGGAGGGTGGGAGCGGAGTCATGTATATAGGATGAAAGGGTGGAAGCGGAGCCATGTATATAGGATGGGAGGGTGGGAGCGGAGCCATGTATATAGGATGGAAGGTGGGAACGGAGCCATGTATATAGGATGGGAGGGTGGGAGCGGAGCCATGTATATGGATAGGAGGGTGGGAGCGGAGCCATGTATATAGGATGGGAGGGTGGGAGCGGAGTCATGTATATAGGATGAAAGGGGAAGCGGAGCCATGTATATAGGATGGGAGGGTGGGAGCGGAGCCATGTATATAGGATGGAAGGGTGGGAACGGAGCCATGTATATAGGATGGGAGGGTGGGAGCGGAGCCATGTATATGGGATAGGAGGGTGGGAGCGGAGCCATGTATATAGGATGGGAGGGTGGGAGCGGAGCCATGTATATAGGATGGGAGGGCGGGAGCGGAGCCATGTATATAGGATGGAAGGGTGGGAACGGAGCCATGTATATAGGATGGGAGGGTGGGAGCAGAGTCATGTATATAGGGTGGGAGCGGAGCCATGTATATAGGATGGGAAGGTGGGAGCGGAGCCATGTATATAGGATGAAAGGGTGGGAGCGGAGCCATGTATATAGGATGGGAGGGTGGGAGCGGAGCCATGTATATAGGATGGAAGGGTGGGAATGGAGCCATGCATATAGGATGGAGGGTGGGAGCGGAGCCATGTATATAGGATGGAGGTGGGAGCGGAGCCATGTATATAGGATGGAGCGGAGCCATGCATAAATAAACTACATACATATTCTAGAATACCCGATGCGTTAGAATCGGGCCACCACATCTAGTGTATTATAAAAGCAGTTTGTGCTCCAGAGCTGCTCTTCCTACTGTAATGAGAGATAGAAAGCTGTAACCATACAGTACATAGTTATTTTGGTGGCAGTCCTTCGTTCACCCACTGCCATACTAACAAACATGGATCTGTCTCTAGCTCTACCTGTCTAATCTTATTTCCTTCCCTTTTCCTCTGTCAGTCCTGTGAATGTATTGACGTTCCAATGCTTTTAGTGCTCATGTCAATTAGTCCACAAGATAATTGCGCTCCGGCATGGAGGTAGAAACCATCCCCCTGATAGGCCACATGCAGAACCTCCTTGGAATCCGGCACGGTTTATGAAGTAGGACGTCATACAGTCACTTTCTCTTGTCCATCAACTTATGAGATTGTATCTTGGTGAATCGTTAAACTCTAAGAATTACACAGTGTCTAACCATCGTGATTTACTGCATCCATGGTAGTGAAGCCGACCATGGAGAATATAGCCACAGTTCATTTTTCCCCCCAAACTTGAATAGTGCACCTTTCTTTTGGTATACCATAAGCATTTACTATGTATATATTTTTACGGTTTTTTTTTTTCCCTAAATGCATGTATTTAAGGCTAAAAATCATTTCTGCAATTTGTTTTAATTGAAAATGTAGTATTTTTTTTGCAGTCTAGCCTTTGTGTTGCTGGCTGCAGAATGAGTTATCTAAGAAACGGTCAGTGAGCTCGTTTTGATGGGAGTTTGTCACTCTTAGGCCAGGATCACACATGCGAGTAAATCGTCCGACACTCGCATGTGAAATCCCAGCTCTGGCGCTGGCACTCGGGAGTGGAGCGAGCGGCTGCATGTAGTTATATGCAGCCGCGCGCTCCACTCCCGAGTGCCGGCGCCAGAGCTGGGATTTCACATGCGAGTGTCGGACGATTTACTCGCATGCGTGATCCCGGCCTTATAGTTGTTCTGATTCTGCATTCTTCTAAGCAGATTTATGATCACAGACTACAACAAAGTTAAACTGAACTTTGTGGTCAAAGATCAGCAGAAAAGAGCTCAGAAATAACCAGGTAAAAGAATTACAAACTCTCCCATCAGAATGAGCTTACTGATAGATTCTCAGTTAACTAATTCAGCAAACAACAAAAATTAGATTAGTGCACTCTATTCATTGTCTATGGGAGTGACCGTAATGGTCAGACCCAAAATGCTAAATGGAGCAGCAGGGTGAATGCCCAACTGGCCACTCCAGCCAGCGAGGAGCGGGGGACACAAGTCTCCCGTTTTGGTGATTGATGGAGGTTGTGTGGCATCCCCGATATAACAATTATCACCTTAGAGGTGGTTGGGGGATGACTATTTTGAAGACTGGAAGACCACTATAAATATGCGAGTGATACGGTCTGTAGCATATAGCAGGAAATCAGCTTTATAATATGGACACATAGTGCACAGTGTACATAGCCATATTCCGGTGAAGGGCACATCCGCTGACGGGAGGCAGCTGTAGTCCACACGACTCAGAGATTAGCTCGGGATTTACACGTGGTCAATGGTTATTCCATGTACTGGCTGAAGGCTGGAGACCTCTCCCCTGGAGATCCATACAGGATGACAAATGTCAATGTGCATTGATCGCAGCATTACTTATAGAGACAAGCTAAAGTTCAATATTCTGTTAGAAAACAATTCATCTTCATAGACTGTTACCACAATCTCAATGTGTCAGTCTCCACAAAAAGTAATTGTTGTAGGACAATCCAACAATCATTACGGCCGCAGAATCATTACGGTAAATGGAAACATAACAGCGCTATGAATGTAGGCCATAATAAGCCTTATACAAGAAACCAAAGGAGCTTCACAAGCAGAATAGAAATGCAGATTACAAAAATGTAATGTATGCAGTATAACAGCGGTGGTGAACCTGAGGCTCGCACGGCATCATGCTGCATCAGTGGACCGGGCAAGCGGGTGAGAAGCCCGCCGACATTGGCCCATACTTCAGCTGGATACGCATCCTCGGACACACATCCAGCTGAAGTGTACTGCAGCACACGAGCTTGCCAGGTCCGTGAGCCGCAATACACACTGCTGGCCAATCAGAGGCCAGCAGCTAATGTCGGCATACACGCAACTGGGCGCATGGCAGTGACGCCATATGCCCCCCATTGCTTAGACGCTGAAATCAACTGCCAGCTTCAGAAGACGATGCAGCGCCCCGGGGGAGAGGAAGGAAGGTGAGTAGCAGTGTTTATTTATTTATTTTCTTTCTATGTATTGAACAGCAGCGCCGGCAGGATGGGGGTACATATACAATGATGGGGGACATATACCAGGATGGGGGCGCATATACAATGATGGGGGATATATACCAGGATGGGGGTACATATACAATGATGGGGGACATATACCAGGATGGGGGCGCATATACAATGATGGGGGATATATATCAGGATGGGGGCGCATATACAATGATGGGGGACATATACAAGGAAGGGGGAACATATGCCAGGATTGGGGATATATACCAGGATGGGAGCATGTACAAGGATGGGGGCACATACAAGGATGGGGGCACATATACCAGGATGAAAGGCATAAACAAGAATGGGGGAGCATATACCAGGATGGGGGTACATATACAATGATGTGGGACATATACCAGGATGGGGGCATATATATCAAGATGAAGGGCATATACAAGGGGGAGCATATGCCAGGATGGGGGCGCATATACAATGATGGGGGACATATACCAGGATGGGAGCACATATGCAACGATGGGGGACATATACCAGGATGGGGGCGCATATACAATGATGGAGGACATATACCAGGATGGGGGCACATATACAATGATGGAGGACATATACCAGGATGGGGGCACATATACAATGATGGAGGACATATACCAGGATGGGGGCACATATACAATGACGGGGGACATATACCAGGATGGGGGCACATATACAGTGATGGGGGACATATACCAGGATGGGAGCACATATACCATGATGAGGACATATACCAGGATGGGAGCACATATACCATGATGAGGACATATACCAGGATGGGAGCACATATACCATGATGAGGACATATACCAGGATGGGGGAATATATACCAAGATGAAGGGCATATATAAGGAAAGGGGAGCATATACCAGGATTGGGGATATGTACCAGGATGGGGGACATATACCAGGACAGGGGCGCATATACAATGATGGGGGACATATACCAGGATGGGAGCACATATACCATGATGAGGACATATACCAGGATGGGGGCATATATACCAAGATGAAGGACATATACAAGGAAGTGGGAGCATATACCAGGATTGGGGATATATACCAGGATGGGAGCATGTACAAGGATGGGGGCACATACAAGGATGGGGGCACATATACCAGGATGAAAGGCATAAACAAGAATGGGGGAGAATATACTAGGATGGGGGACATATACCAGGACGGGGGCGCATATACCAGGATGAGGCACATATACCAGCATGGGGGAAATATGCCAGGACGGGGGGGAGCATATATCAGGATGGGTGGGGGTTCATATCCCAGAATATGGGTGCGCATACCTGGATTGGCTTGCATATACCAGGATATGGGTGTGTATACCAAGATGAGGGTGCGTATACCAAGATGAGGGTGCATATACAATGATGGAGGCGCACATACAATGATGGAGGAGCATATACAATGATGGGGGACATATACCAGGATGGAAGCGCATATACAATGATGGAGGAGCATATACAATGATGGGGGACATATACCAGGATGGAGGCGCATATACAATGATGGAAGAGAATATACGATGGGGGACATATACCAGGATGGGGGTGCATATACCAGGATGAGGGTGCATATACCAGAATGAGGGTGCATATACCAGGATGAGGGTGCATATACCAGGATAGGAAGCATATTCTTTTACATCTGAAGTCTGGTACTCCTGTCTGTGGCTGCCCACTGCTGCCCCACGTGCACGTTGCACGAGCTGTTTTTTCTAAACTAAAACCTCAGTATTCAGGTTAAATTACCATGTTGGGCAGAGGTGACAGTGCTATGAGAGGAGGAGAGCTGATAGAAGGGTCTGTAATGTGACACAGCTAAACTCGGCTGTGCTGCTCCTTCCCCCACAGGGACCTTATTTGAGAGGTGTGAGACATATGTACTGCAATCTCTCAGCATCTAATCATGCAGGAGGTTAGACCAGGAGGTAAAAGCTGTATCATTACATCTCACACTGAGAAACATGATTTATTTTCTGTTGCTGGCTTTTGATTGGGCAACTCACACAGCAAGAAGTACTAAATGCCCTAATGAAAAATATCTGATAACAACCACTTGGTTTATCAAAAGTTAACTCATTAGGAGGCAAATACTTTTCTAATATCTCTGCAACGGAGGTAAAATAAAAAAAAGGTGTTTTATTCCACTTTGCAGCCGCAATTACATTGTGTGTTCAGATCAATGTGAAAAATGTGTAAAATGCCCTCTTTAAATACAGACTAATCGATATACTATGATGACATCACTGTTGTGAATGTGCTCGAAATGAATTCTGAGCAGAAGCTCCCTCTGGTGGTTGCAAACAGTACTGAACTATCCAATGAAGATTGGCGATCAGGTGTTACTGACTGGTCTTATATAAGGGAGGTTCCCTCCCATCAGGGTTGCCGGTGATCAATTGTTCTGGTCTCATCTTTGATTCCTGTTCACTTTGTAGCTTGCTGTTTCGTGCCTGCATCTTCTGCTAACAGATAAGACATTTTCTTCTTTTAGTTTTTTGTGCTTGCTTTTTGCATTTTGTCCTGCACTTCTGTGGGGGTCTGCCGGGTCCCCTCCGGGGGCTTGTGCTCCTCTCAGTTTAGTTCGGCCACTGTTGTTTGTTCATTTGCCTTTTCCAGTTTTTTCTGTGGCTGCGGTTTAGTTTTTTTTACACCAGAGAACTAATTTAGGTGGTAGAGGTCGTGTGATCTCAGGTGTTTTTGTAATTAGTAGAGTTGGTACTTTCCAGGGTTTTTTGGGATTGCAGTAAGTGTCCTTCCTATCCTTTTCTATTTAGGAAGTTTGGGCCCCAACGTTTGCTCATACTATTTTCTGTCTGTGTCTGTATTTCCTCTTGTCTAACCGCCATTACATGTTTGGGGGCTTTCTATGTTCTTTGGGGATCTGCTCCGGGGCAGATAGTTTTCCTCTTTCTGTCTTTAGGTGTAGTTAGCTTTTCAGGCTGTGACGAGGCGTCTAGGACCAACGTAGGTACGCTCCACGGCTGCCTTTAGTTGTGGTGGTTAGTCAGGGTACTGCAATCCCATAGATTCCAACCTCTCTGGTGTATTTCCTTTTTTGCCTGCTCTCCTCAGCTACCAAATCATAACACATCACATAAAATAATGGTAAACCTCCCATCCGAGTGCCATGTTTTTTGGCATGTTTCCCTCGTTCTGTGCTAAATTAAACCGCTATAGGTATGGTGCCGATTTTTTAAGATAAAAAATGGATTGTAAAAATCAGAAATTATGGATCTATTAAAGTGATCATACAGTAATTCGAGATCACAAGGATTTTGTTAAAATCAGAAGATGCCATCTATAGCAGATGGGGAAGCTGCCCATACCTGATCAATACCACGACTGTGAATCCTGTTCTCTGTTTGCTACATGACTAAAAGGAAGCACTATTACAATTATTATTTTTTTTAAATTGCAGAAAATGGTATATCCTTGTATCCTTGCAGAGGGCGCAGATAAGTGAAGTTTCCCACATACCTTCAATGGCGGTCGGGTAGACTGCATCTGGGTGTCCGCCTCCAGTAGGAGTATACGCTCGAAAATTATGCACAACAGAGCGCATGTTCGCTCTGTCAGCACCATTATAGTCTATGGCCCCGTCGGGGCATACGCCTGTATCCTGTTTTGCGGTTGGTTCATATGTAAGACCCGATGGGCCACTGAACGGGTGCCAAATGCTATGTGGAAGCACTTTAAATGGTGGAAAACTTTCTAGGAAACTTTACAAAAGAGTTCTCTTGAATATACCACCAAAAAGAGGACGCTACCCTACAAGTCAATGTCCAACCCCTCTATGAGTCTTGCAACATGAGCAGTGATAAAAGCCAAGCTAGAAACTAATTTACTGACAGCTGTTTCGGGGTGTTTGCTCCTCATTAGTGTAAAGATTCTGACTGGCTGAGTATGACGCCGTTGAAGCAATGTAAGAGGAAGTACTGGTTCTCCTAACCTATTGCTTCTGCAGCCAATTTCCATTTTTTAAGTTTGCCTTTTTTCCCCCCCTTTCTCCAAGAGCCATAACTTTCTTTTATTTTTTCATTGAATAATTGTAAGACTGAAAATAAATTCAACTGGGGAAAAAATGCAATTCCGCCATTAGTATTTTTTCTTTTTTTTACGGTATTCATGTTATGGTAAAAATGGACCTAGAAATATGATTCTTCATGGCAGTATAATCATGGCGATACCAAACTATCAAAGATTTTGTATTTTAATTAGGTGTAAAAAAAAATGTCTGTTTATAAAGGAAAAAAAAAATGAGTTTGGGGTTACGCCATTCTCCAAGACCTGTAATGTTTTTATTTTTCCTTCGATGGAGCTGTTTTTTTTGGCTGAAGGTTTCATTAATACAGTACAAAGTGATAAAAATGTTTTCTTTTTTTAGGGAGGCATGGTGACCAAAAAACACAATTATGGAGTTTCAACTTTTTTTTTTTACTTCCTACCGTGAGGGTTAATTTTATATTTTGATACGCCAGACTTTTATGGACGTGGTGATATCAAATATGCTTTTTTATAACACTTTATTTATAATGGGGGGAAAAGAGGGAGCGATTCAAACTATTATTATATATATATTTGCATTTTTTGTTTTTAATTATTTACTTTATTCTTTAGGGGGCATGAACCTGCAATCGTCTGATCACAGTATTGCAGTGTATAGTGATAATTGCAGTCACCTATGAAGCTCAGTCTGCAGATAAGCTTCACAGGGGATTCAAGATTGAAACGGCTGGGCCCTTCAGAAGACCCCTGGCTGCCATGGTAAACCATCGGGAACCCAGAGACTTGCCACATGGGGCCGATAGAAATGAGTGCAATGTCCACGGCTCCAAATAAAAGCACTTTCCAAGCTTTCATCATTTCGGCTCCTATGCTTGAAGTAGCACAGCAATGGAGCTGTCATACAAGCCGGAGAAGGCAACGCTGGATGGAGAAGAGAGCTGGGGAGAGCAAAAGCTTGGGAAGTGCTTCCATGTGCCATGAGCACTTTGGCCTTGTTTGCATATCAACTTATATGCCGATTTCTTGGTGACAGTGTAACGGACTAACTAGCAAGAGATATGGTTGGACTTGTCTTTGCAAGAGCTATAGGTGCATATGAATAATTTGGGGGATGAAATCCTCTTGATAAAAGGAAAACCAATACTTTTCCCATGTTGGATAAAACAGTTGCAGTGCCTAATACAAGCCCGTTACTGGATACCTCTCCTGCGTGGAGGACATGCAGTCCACATGAGGTATAAAACATATGATGGCCTTGCCTTATCAATAAAATATTGGATGTAAATCTCCGCCTGGCATTCCTATATACATTGTTATGCTGATTTCTACTTTAAAGAATCACTCAAGAACAATGATTTATGCTCCGCCATTTATATGTGCATTTTAAGCGCTCCGCGGTGAGGATGTTATGAACATACAACATACTTAAAACACCTGTCACTTGCTAATTGGATGCACACGAGCTAAAACAGATAATTAGTTGTCTTAGATGTCATGAAACGAAAGAGAAAAACCTGGAAAAACATCACAAGTCAGGCACCTAGCCTAGTTAATTATAATAACCTAACAGCTTTTCATGCCTCCATCGTCTACATTGCGTCTCCTCCATGCACCTCTAGATGACAGGACCGAACCCCAATCCTTTGCCGAGCGGATCAGCAGCAGCTTTTATCCTCATACTCATCCTAATGATGTTAACTAATTGGATTTAACCTACATTGTGAAACCTGCTTTCCTTTATTTTCAGCTAACAAGCCCTAATTTGCTGGTTAATAAAAATGAGGTGCAGGCCACGTGGAGTTTCATATATGACCAACTATTAAAAAAGGGTACTAGAGTTCACTGGCTTCTCTGCTATTTTACAGGGGTAGTCCATTTTGGAAAATTATTTTCCTGTGAGAAAGAACCCCGTTTGTCACAGGCCGTCCTTCTATGGGACCTGCAACAATCAGATATAATCTCTGCAATCTAGCAACCAGTATTCAAACTCCCCATAGCTCCCCCACAGGAGAAGTTAGGAATTACACAGAGTCCTCCAAAGTGAGAGAATATGCTTTGCAGTTGCTCTCAGCTTTAGATGCTAAAGTCCTTAACAGGCGACCTCCCCTCTATTCACAGAATTCTCTAATGGGGTATTTTAAAAGCAACAACCCCCGATATACCATTCATATACTTTAAACTGGCCAGAGATAAAAATTGGCACCCAATGTATGACTTCTTGGTCATATCTAAAAACATCCATAATTTGTTGGGGAACTGCAAAATGGAAAATTGGTAATATTATATTATATAATTGGTCAGAAATTGTTCAGTATTGTAGTTCTTCATACCTGACCATTCATATAAAGAGAATAGAAAGCAATCAACACATTGAACATCTCAGTAGATGAGTACTTACTATTATTTGGATTGTCTCCTATAATATGGTGTCTCCCGCTCCAGTACCAGAGAAGCAGGGTGGCGTCACGTGAGCCTGACACGATGTAGCAATCGCCACCGATGTAAGACTCCGATCTTGCCAGACAGGTAACAACATCCCAATGCCCAAACACAATTTGTGTTAGTTTTCCTAAAAAACAGGAATTGGGACAGATATTGGTATCAAACAATAAGTAAAGTAAGGTCAATGATTTGAGACCGCTTCTGTTTCGGGTCAGGCCAGTCAATGGCCACTCTCTTAATCTGTTGGCCCTCACTGAAACCTGGATTCAGGATTCTGACACTGTTTCCCCTGCTGCCATTTCCTATGGTGGTTTACAGTTCTCCCATTCCCCGAGACCCACAAACAGACATGGTGGTGGAGTTGGCATACTCCTGTCCCCACAATGCACTTTCCAGGTCATCCCCCCAATTCCATCACTCTCATTCCCTTCTTTTGAGGTCCACACCATCAGGCTCTTCCATCCCCTCTCCCTCAGAGTAGCGGTCATATATCGGCCCCCAGGCTCACCCACCCAGTTCCTTGACCACTTCTCAGCCTGGCTGCCGCACTTCATGTCCTCAGAACTACCAACCCTTATCCTTGGAGACTTCAACATCCCCATTAACAGCCCTACTTCCACATCTGCATCTCAGCTTCTATCACTAACCACTTCTCTAGGCCTCTCACAGCTTTCAACCTCTGAGACACACAAGGATGGCAACACCCTTGACCTGGTCTTTGTCCGCCTCTGTTCAATCTCCCACCTAAATAACTCACCGCTTCCACTCTCTGACCACAACATTCTCTCCTTCACGCTCACAAATCCTCCACCACCCCAGCGCACTCCTACCTACCACACATTCAGAAATCTACAAGCCATTAACCCTCAGACACTTTCAGACTCCCTACACTCATCGCTGTCCCCAATCTCCTCTTTTTCCTGTCCTGATCTGGCTGTTCATCACTACAATGACATTCTTAAAAGCACCCTTGACCAAGTAGCACCGCTCACCCTCAGAACCTCCAAACACACAGTAAAACAGCCCTGGCTCACATTGCAAACTCGACTTCTTCAGCGATGCTCTAGGAGTGCTGAACGCCTCTGGAGAAAAACCCGCACACCAGAAGACTTCATCCACTTTAAATTCATGTTAAGAACTTATAATGCTGCCCTTCACCTCGCCAAACAGACCTACTTCACCACACTGATCTCCTCACTAGCCAACAACCCCAAGAAACTTTTTGACACTTTTCACTCCCTCCTCAGGCCAAAAGCACAAGCCCCTATCACAGACATTTGTGCTGACGACCTGGCCTCCCACTTTATAGAAAAAATAGATACTATCCATCAGGAAATCTGCTCTCAACCACCAAGTGCTGTGACTCCCATCCCACCCTGCATTTCCCCTGGCTCACTTTCCACATTTGATCCCATCACAGAAGAAGAAGTCTCCAGACTCCTCTCTTCCTCTCGTCCGACTACATGCACTACCGACCCCATCCCCTCACATCTCCTCCAGTCTCTCTCTCCAGTTGTCACAACTCACCTAACTACAATCTTTAATCTCTCACTCTCCTCTGGCATTTTCCCATCCTCCTTCAAACACTCCATCATTACTCCATTACTAAAGAAACCCGCTCTTGACCCTTCCTGCACAAACAACTACAGACCGGTCTCCAATCTCCCCTTCATCTCTAAACTTTTGGAGCGCCTAGTCTACTCCCGCCTCACCCGTTACCTCTCCACTTACTCCCTCCTAGACCCTTCACAGTCCGGCTTCCGCCCCCTACATTCGACTGAAACTGCACTCATCAAAGTGACCAATGACCTTCTTACAGCAAAACGTAACGGTGACCACTCTCTGCTCATTCTTCTCGACCTTTCTGCAGCTTTCGACACGGTTGACCACCGTCTCCTACTCTCTAGGCTCCAGTCACTAGGTATTAAGGACACTGTTCTCTCCTGGTTCTCCTCCTATCTTTCTGACCGCTCCTTCAGTGTTTCGTTCTCTGGCTCCACGTCATCTCCTCTTCCTCTCACTGTCGGTGTACCCCAGGGCTCAGTCCTTGGCCCCCTTCTCTTCTCTCTCTACACGGCCCCAATTGGACAGACCATCAGCAGATTTGGCTTTCAGTACCATCTTTATGCCGATGACACACAACTATACACGTCATCCCCCGACCTTACCCCCGCTGTTCTACAGAACACCACCGACTGTCTGTCCGCAGTCTCCAACATCATGTCCGCTCTCTATCTGAAACTTAACCTCTCCAAGACTGAACTCCTTCTGCTCCCGCCGTCTACTAACCTCCCTAAATCTGACATTTTCCTCTCTGTGGGCGGCACCATAATAACACCCCGGCAGCAGGCTCGCTGTCTGGGTGTTATGTTTGACACCAATCTCTCCTTCACCTCCCATATACAATCTCTTGCCCGCTCTTGCCGTCTACACCTAAAGAACATCTCTAGAATCCGCCCTTTTCTCACCATGGAAACAACAAAAACCCTCACTGTAGCATTGATCCACTCCCGCCTGGACTACTGCAACGCTCTATTACTTGGCCTCCCCATTACTCGACTATCCCCTCTCCAGTCCATCCTTAATGCAGCAGCCAGGGTCATCCATCTGGCTAATCGGTACTCGGACGCGTCCGCTCTTCGCCAGTCCTTACACTGGCTGCCCATTCATTATAGGATCCAATTCAAAGTACTGGTTCTCACCCACAAAGCTCTCCACAGTGCAGCACCCCCCTACATCTCCTCCCTCATTTCTATCTATCGGCCTAACCGACTGCTGCGCTCTGCAAACGACTTTCGACTAACCTCTGCACTAATCCGTACCTCCCACTCCCGACTCCAAGACTTCTCCCGCGCTGCGCCAATCCTCTGGAATGCTCTACCCCAAGAAATTAGGACTATCCACAATTTGCATGGTTTCAGGAGCTCCCTCAAAACACATTTGTTCAGAGTGGCCTATCACATTCACTAACCAAAGTCGTTCTATGTTTAAGTGTGTATGTGTAGCCCATTCACTATCTCCATCCATGCCTCACTCCCTCAAGATGGCTGGACCATCATTGTAAATGCACCATTGTATATACACACCTGTACTTTGTATCTCCCCCACCTCATTGTAGATTGTAAGCTCTCACGAGCAGGGTCGGCTTATTTGCTTTAATTACTGTATTGTTAACGTTGTTACTTATGACTTGTGTTTTGAAACTGTTAAACTGTAAAGCGCTGCGGAATATGTTGGCGCTATATAAATAAAGATTATTATTATTATTATTAATGGTGCATTACTGGAAATGATTAGTGGCAATACAGCAAAGACACAGCATATTACATTCAGCAAGGTTAGAAATGGCAGCCGAAAAAGCATAAAAAATTGTACAGAAATAGTAGCATGTATATATGTATGTATACACACATATACACTACAGTCATGGCCAAAAGTTTTGAGAATGACACAAATATTAATTTTTACAAAGTCTACTGCTTCACTTTTTCTAATGGCAATTTGCATATACTCCAGAATGTTATAAAGAGTGATCAGCTTAACAGCAGTTACTTGCAAAGTCAATATTTGGCTAGAAAATGAACTTTATCCCCCAAAACACATTTCAACATCATTGCAGCCCTGCCTTAAAAGGACCAGCTAACCTCTTTTCAGTGATTGCTCCATTAACACAGGTGTGGGTGTTGATGAGGACATGGCTGGAGATCAATCTGTCATGATTAAGTAAGAATGACACCACTGGACACTTTAAAAGGAGGCTGGTGCTTGGCATCATTGTTTCTCTTCTGTTAACCATTGTTATCTCTAAAGAAACACATGCAGTCATCATTGCAATGCACAAAAATGGCCTAACAGGGAAGAGTATCGCAGCTAGAAAGATTGCACCTCAGTCAACAATCTATCGCATCATCAAGAACTTCAAGGAGAGAGGTTCCATTGTTGCCAAAAAGGCTCCAGGGCGCCCAAGAAAGACCAGTAAGCGCCAGGACCGTCTCTTAAAAGTGTTTCAGCTGCGGGATCGGGCTACCAGCAGTGCAGAGCTTGCTCAGGAATGGCAGCAGGCAGGTGTGAGTGCATCTGCACGCACTGTGAGGCGGAGACTCTTGGAGCAAGGCCTGGTCTCAAGGAGGGCAGCAAAGAAGCCACTTCTCTCCAGAAAAAACATCATGGACAGACTGATATTCTGCAAAAGGTACAGGCAGTGGACTGCTGAGGACTGGGGTAAAGTTATTTTCTCTGATGAATCCCCTTTTCGATTGTTTGGGACATCAGGAAAACGCCTCATTCGGAGAAGACAAGGTGAGCGCTACCACCAGTCTTGTTTCATGCCAACTGTTAAGCATCCTGAAACCATTCATGTGTGGGGTTGCTTCTCAGCCAAGGGAATCGGCTCTCTCACAGTCTTGCCTAAAAACACAGCCATGAATAAAGAATGGTACCAGAATGTCCTCCAAGAGCAACTTCTCCCAACCCTCCAAGAGCAGTTTGGCGATCAACAATGCCTTTTCCAGCATGATGGAGCACCTTGCCATAAAGCAAAGGTGATAACTAAATGGCTCAGGGAACAAAACAGAGATTTTGGGTCCATGGCCTGGAAACTCCCCAGATCTTAATCCCATTGAGAACTTGTGGTCAATCATCAAGAGACGGGTGGACAAACAAAAACCTAAAAATTCTGACAAAATGAAAGCATTGCTTCTGCAAGAATGGACTGCTATCAGTCAGGATTTGGTCCAGAAGTTGATTGAGAGCTGCCAGGGAGAATTGCAGAGGTCCTGAAGAAGAAGGGTCAACACTGCAAATATTGACTTGCTGCATTAACTCATTCTAACTGTCAATATAAGCTTTTGTTACTCATATGTTTGCAATTATATTTCTGTATGTGATAAAAACATCTGTCAAACACACATAAAAACCAGAGGGCAGCAGATCATGTGAAAATATAATATTTGTGTCATTCTCAAAACTTTTGGCCATGACTGTACAGGTCAAAAGTTTAGATATGCAAAAACATGCAATTGTTTTCCTTATTTTTATTGTAATGTTCACATTGTAGATTTAGACTGAAGGCAGCAAAACCACAAAGACACAAATGGAAACAAGGAGTAAAGAAACAAACCAGAAATTGTGTGAAACCTTAAATTCCTCAGCGTACCCCCTTTTTATTCTGATCACAGCTATACACCCAAATGGTATTCTTTCAAACAGATTCATCATGTAATTAACTTGAATGGCTTCCAATGCACAGGAATTCATCATCAAGAGTTAATTTGTGAAATCACCAGCCTTAAGAACGTACATCGAACCATCAGGTGTGTTTTGCAGAGGCAGTGTTGGTGCACAGGTCCAAACAGTTCTGAGCCCTATTGCACAACTGTCCTAAGCCAAAATATTAAAAAAGACACTCAAGTAAGGAAAGAGAAACCGCAGTCAATCATTACTAAAAGACATAAAAGTCAGTCAATTCGGAAAATTGCTGGAACCTTGAAGGCAACTTTAAATGCAGACATGAAATTCATCAATCGCTATGATGAAACTGGCTCTCATGAGGACCACCCCAGGAAAGGAAGCCTAAAAATGATCTCTGCTGCAGAGGATAAGGTCAACAAGGCTACCAGTCTCAGAAACTGTAAGTTGACAGAACTTCAGATAACAATTGTACAATTAAGAGACTTGTTTAGGCCAAAGAACACAAGGACCATATATTACATCAGTGGAAATCAGAGCTCTGATCTGATAAATCAAAACTTAAGCATTTTGGTACCGACCTCCATGTCTTTGACAGACACAGAAAAGGTGAGCGGATGGTTTCTACATGTGAGGTGTGCACCGTGAAGTATGAAGGGGGAAGTGTGATGGTATGGAGGTGTTTTGCTGGAGACAATGTTGGTGATTCAATTCAAATTCAATGCACAATTACCCACAGCATTCTGCAATGCCATGCCATCCCATCTGGTTTGCACTTAGTGGGACTATCCATTGTGTTGCAACAAGACAATGACCCAAAACACATCCAGGCTATGCAACCAAGAATGAGAGCGATGGAGTGCTACGTCAAATTACTTGGTGTCCACAATCTCCCAACCTCAACCCCATTGAGATGTTTTTTTATGAGTTGGACAGCAAAGTTAAAGCAAAGCAGCTAACAAGTTCTCAACACCCCCCAGGAACTCCCTTAAGACTGTTGGAAAGTGAATCCAGGGGACTACCAGATGGAGCTGCTTGAGATATTGCCAAGGATGTGTAAAACTATCATAAGAGGAAAACGGGGGGTTCTTTGAGCAATCTAAGGTTTAACACATATTTTGGTTTGTTTCACAACTCCTTGCTTCTGCTGCCTTCACTCTGCTTCTACAATGTGCACATTCCAATAAGAAAAAAAAAAAACATTGCACGAACAAGGTGTTTCCAAACTTTTGACTGGTACTGTATACACGCACACACATTCACAGGCACATAATACAGCCACCGGGTTTCCCTTGTACCTGTTTCTGTTGAGTATACCCTGAAGCTTTTGTCCCAGAAGCCACAGATTAGGATGTAGCGATTATCAGCTGTTACCACGAAACAGTGGGCATTGATCTGAATGCTCTGATCCACGAGGTCAGTGATTTGGCGTTTGTTAACTCCAGAATTATTGGCTGTTGGAAAATAACAATAAAGAGATTATTTTAGGAATTACTTCATTACAACCAAAATGTATTATCTGTCACTAGACCTGATGTGTAAATTAAGTTTTTATATTAAACAGGTTTTATTTCAGATTATATTTTAATGTACAGGAAAAATCTAAATTTCTCCTTCGTCTCATTGGGGGACACAGGACTGTGGGTGTATGCTTCTGCCGCTAGGAGGCTGACACTAAGTAACATAAAAAAGGTTAGCTCCTCCTCCGCCGTATACACCTCAGCACTGGCCGCAGGCAAACCCAGTTATTGCTTAGTGTCTGATGGAGGCACACGTCTGGTTCTTTTTCCAGACCATTTTTTTTTTTTTTCTTCCCCACGAAGATGAGATAGGGGCGACGGATCCTATTGAAAGGGTCCGATCTCCCCAAACCATCAACGGGCGAGCACGTGGAGTAAAGCCTCCAGCGTATCCTCTCCCGCAACGTGGGACACGAATGCCGGACTTAGCCCTGTCCACCCTGAGGTATTGAAACCCTAGGTTGCACAGAGGCAGGAGTTTGTCCGTGCAGCCCCCACTGCGCCACCAATGCTAGACTGCGGTGCTGCAAGGAGGCGGACGGTCCCTCTCCTCGCCCCCTGAAGGGGTGATGGAGTTAGGGTTCCTGCACCGTCCCACCTTTTTTACTACGAAGCCCCCTCTAATGGCTCACCTTTTTGAAAACGGAGAAGAAACGCCGCACGCATGGAGCACCGCAGGTTTCAAGGTGGTGCTCAGACTTCTGGATTCCAGCCAAGGTACACTCCTGGCCCGTGTTCCCCCCCGGGGGCGTCAGGTCCCTGGCTTCGGCGGGCCTCGGGCAAGGACCGGGGACTGGGGCCCGAGGTGTGGCGTCCGGCGCCGGCCGCCGGAAATCTAGGCCGCGGCTTCGGGCGGTGCTGGGCCGCGGCTGCAAATTTAGCCCCCGGCTTCTGCCGGGGACTAGGCCGCGGCCCAGGATATAACGTCCGGTGTCGGCCGGAGGGCGGGCCGCGGTCGCGGGGATCCGCCCTCGGCATTGTCTCCTTCCGGCGGGCCCGCCCTCTGATTTTGGGGCGGCCTCCGCCGGAAATCTAGGCCGCGGCTTCGGGCGGTGCTGGGCCGCGGCTGCAAATTTAGTCCCCGGCTTCTGCCGGGGACTAGGCCGCGGCCCAAGATGTAGCGTCCGGTGTCGGCCGGAGGGCGGGCCGCGGTCGCGGGGATCCGCCCTCGGCATTGTCTCCTTCCGGCGGGCCCGCCCTCTGGTTTTGGGGCCGCCTCCGCCGGAAATCTAGGCCGCGGCTTCGGCTGATGCTAGGCCGCGGCTGTAAATTTAGTCCCCGGCTTTTGCTGGAGACTAGGCCGCGGCTGGAGGCGGGCCTCTGACAGCTAGGCCGCGCCTCTCGATCCTCCCCCTAAAGGCTCGGCTACTTGAGCTCGCCTTCCTAACAGGGGGGCGCTCTTTTTGAAAAATTTGGAGCCAGACGCACTGCTACGCGGTTTAAGGACGCAGGGGGTACAGGACTGGGGTAAGTGCTTCTACCTCCAGCCTGGTTGTTACTTCTGCACTCCGTTTTCACTGACCGTCGCACATCCAGTTCATTGCGGACTCTGTGATAGACTCAGTATGTCCAGAAGAACTAAAGCTCATACGGTGCTGTATACCGCATGCATTGCCTGTAGGTCCCCTTTTCCGCGCGCCCAGATTACTCGGGTTTGCGAAGCCTGTGACTCCGAACGGGCTCAGGAACCCGCTCCTATTACGGAACCCAGTGCGTCAGGTCCCCCTGAATGGGCTCTGTCCCTGACTCAATCTGTGGCATCATTGACTAGAGCAATCGAGTCCCTTCAAGCTCCCGATAGGAGCAGGGACAGTGGTTCACCCGTCTTGGCGACGTCTCATGAACCTCCGGCCTGCAGGGGCCGCGCTCTCACTAGGCAGACGCAGGGGAAGCGAACCCACACTGCGTCGCCTTTGCCGTCCGGAGCCTCGGCATCTTTCAGTTCCGTCTCCCGCTCTCCCTCACCTCTGACAAGTGATCAGTATTCGGATTCTGATTCAGAAGGGTCCCTTAATTTGGAGACACCAAATTGTCAGGACACAATTGACAGTTTGATTGAAGCTGTCAATCAAACCTTGGGGATAGACGATGAGTCCACCTTGACCTCCGGTCATAAGGTGTCCTTCAAAAGAGCCAGGCAAGCTCATAAGGTTTTTGGATCTCATCCTGAGTTTGAGGAACTAGTGCAGCGCCACCGGGAGAAACCGGACAAGCGCTTCGCAGGACAAAAGGCTCTCAATACTAGATATCCTTTTGCTCCCGAGCTTCTTAAGAAATGGGCGGAATCTCCTGCGGTTGATCCTCCTGTGTCGCGTTTGGCGTCTAAAACGCTCCTCTCCCTTCCTAACGGTTTCCTCGATCAAGGAACCAACGGATCGTCTGATTGAAGGTTTGGCCCGCTCGGTGTTTGAAGCATCGGGTTCTGCTCTCTCTCCTTCTTTTGCAGCGACTTGGGTTGCTAAGGCCATGATATCCTGGTCGGAGTCTCTAAATAGAGCGCTTCATGGTATTGAGGTACCATCTGAAGTAACTGAGATTTCTAATCAGATAGCACTTGCGGGAGACTTCTTAATTAATGCGTCCATGGATGCGGCAAATTGCGCAGCCCTAGCTGCTGCTAATGCAATTGCCATCAGAAGATCTTTGTGGCTTAGAACCTGGCGAGCAGATTCAATCTCAAAGAAATCGCTTACATCCTTACCATATCAGAGTGGTCGGTTATTTGGCGAAAGGTTGGATCAGCTCATATCTGATGCGACGGGAGGGAAGAGTAGTTTCCTTCCTCAGCAAAAGATTAAACAGCCTTTTCGCCGACAGCTTCAGCCTCGCTTTAGGGCCTTTCGTAACCCAGGTTGGGCCGCGCCAGCTACCTCCAGCGGTTCAGGTCGGCCTAGTCAGGCCAGAGATCGTCAGGTCTCCTACAGGACCAACCCTCTGGGAAGAGGACGATCTCAACAACCAAGATCTAGAGGGTCCAAACCCCAGAGATATTCGGACAAATGACTGGAGGCAGAATCCGGTCAATTTATCCAGAGTAGGCGGCCGCTTACTCTGGTTTCGCCCCATTTGGCTATCGATTACCCACGACGAGTGGGTCCGGGAGTTAGTCTCCTCGGGGTACAAAATAGAATTTTCCAGCCTTCCCTCAAATCGTTTTTTTCCCTCGCGCCTTCCCAAGGACGAATCTCGGGTTCGCGCCTTATTCAGGCGGTCGAGTCTCTTCGGCACAGCGGGTTGTCGTGCCTGTACCGGAGATCGAAAAGGGTCAGGGGTTTTATTCCAACCTGTTCATTGTACCCAAAAAGGACGGTACCGTAAGGCCCATTTTGGATCTAAAGCGACTGAACCGGTTTGTCAGAATTCGGCATTTCCGAATGGAATCTCTCCGTTCGGTCATTGCAGCCATGGAAAAAGGGGAATTTCTAGCATCAATAGACATTCAGGATGCCTATCTTCACATCCCCATATTTCCTCCTCACCAGAGATTTCTTCGGTTTGCCGTCGGCAAACTTCATCTTCAGTTCGCAGCCTTGCCATTCGGGCTAGCCACAGCCCCCAGGGTGTTCACAAAGGTCATGGCTGCTGTTGTGTCCATTCTGCACTCCAGGGGGGTAGTCATCCTGCCTTACTTAGACGATCTCCTCATCAAGGGTCCGTCTTTTCAAATCTGCGAGGAAAGTGTCAGCATTACGTTAGACACCCTTGCTCGCCTGGGGTGGCTGGTGAATACGAAGAAATCATCTCCCGTACCATCTCGGAAGATCACCTTTTTAGGGATGAATTTCGACACCGCTCAGGGGTTGATAATTCTTCCTCAGGACAAGGCCTTGGTTCTCCGTCAAGAGGTACGGATCCTTCGCCAACCAATTCCTCACACCATCCGGTTTTGCATGAGGGTCCTGGGAAGGATGGTGGCAGCAATAGAGGCTATTCCATTTGCCCAATTTCATCTTCGCCCCCTTCAACATGCACTCTTGGCAGTATGGGACGGGAGCCCTTACTCCCTCAATCTTCGGTGTCGTCTGTCCCTGCAGGTCAGACAGACTCTAATGTGGTGGACGAAGAGCACCACTCTTCGACAGGGTCGGTTGTTTCCTCCAAATTTTTGGTTGGTTGTCACAACGGACGCCAGCCTGCTCGGATGGGGAGCAGTGTTTCGTCACCATACAGCCCAGGGAACTTGGTCTCAGCAGGAATCGACCCTCCCGATCAATATTTTAGAGATCCGAGCTATTCGGCTAGCTCTGAGACATTTTCACCAGCATCTGGCGGGCCACCCAGTCAGAATACAATCGGACAATGCCACGGCAGTGGCATACATAAACCATCAGGGAGGTACCCGCAGCAGGGCGGCCATGCACGAGGTAAAACAGATTCTGACTTGGGCAGAGGTAAATCACTCTGTGATTTCAGCGGTCCACATTCCGGGCGAGGAAAACTGGGCTGCGGATTTTCTCAGCCGTCACGGCATAGCGTCAGGGGAATGGTCGCTTCATCCCGAGGTTTTTCAGCAGATATGCCGACGCTGGGGAACCCCAGATGTGGACCTGATGGCTTCCAAGATAAATGCCAAGGTGCCCAACTTCGTCTCCCGGTACCGGGATCCGCAGGCATTTGCAGTAGACGCTCTGGTCCTACCATGGAATCAGTTTCATCTTCCATACTTGTTTCCACCAATAGCCCTTCTCCCAAGGGTGATCAGAAAGATCAGGATAGAGGGGGTTCCAGCGATATTAATCGCTCCGGATTGGCCGCGTCGCTCATGGTACGCGGAGCTGGTACAATTGCTCACCGACACACCCTGGCGACTGCCAGAGCGCGTGGACCTTCTCTCCCAGGGCCCAATTTACCACCAGAACTCAGCGGTCCTGTGTTTGACGGCCTGGCCGTTGAATCTTGGATCCTGACCAGGGCTGGATTCTCTAAAAAGGTCGCCGCAACAATGGCTAACGCCCGAAAGCCTGTTTCGGCTCGCATCTACCACGGTACTTGGAAGGTCTTTTTTACTTGGTGCAGGGAACATGGTTGTTCCCCGCTCCTCTTTTCAATTCCGAACATTCTATCTTTTCTCCAGGCAGGCCTAGATTCAGGTCTAGCGCCTAGTACTCTTAGACGACAGATATCAGCTTTGTCGGTTCTTTTTCAGCGAAAGATTGCGTCTAATTTTCAGGTTAGGACCTTTATTCAGGGGGTTGTCCATATAGTTCCTCCCTACAAGACTCCCTTAGAGGTTTGGGACCTCAATCTAGTCCTGGGAGTCCTACAGGAGTCTCCTTTTGAACCTTTGCAGGAAGTTTCTCTATCATTTCTTTCCTGGAAAGTGGTGTTTTTGGTAGCCATTACATCCATAAGGCGGGTTTCGGAGCTGGCTGCACTGTCTTGTCGAGCTCCGTACTTACTTTTCCATCAGGATAAGGTGGTGCTCAGACCAACACCACCTTTTCTGCCTAAGGTTGTGTCCTCATTTCATATTAATGAGGACATTGTGTTGCCCTCATTTTGCCCAGCTCCGACGCACCGAGTGGAGAAGGCTCTCCATACGCTGGATCTGGTGAGAGCACTCAGGAGATATGTATCTCGGACGGCGTCCTTTCGACAGACGGACACGCTGTTTGTCCTCCCTGAAGGTCGCAGGAAGGGACTTGCTGCCTCTAAGTCAACCTTGGCTAGGTGGATTCGGTTAGCCATTCAGGAGGCTTACCGTATCAGAGGCGCGGTGGTTCCCGCAGGGATCAAGGCTCACTCCACCAGAGCGGTGGGTGCCTCCTGGGCCCTTCGGCATCAGGCTTCGGTGGAACAGGTTTGTAAAGCAGCAACCTGGTCCAGTCTGCATACTTTTTCCAAGCATTATAATGTCCATACCCAGACTTCTGCGGATGCCAGTCTGGGTAGAAGGATTCTTCAGGGCGCGGTTGCGCACCTATAAGCAATGCTTGGTTATAAATTACACTGTGGAGTCGGTTTCCCACCCAAGGGACTGCTTTGGGACGTCCCACAGTCCTGTGTCCCCCAATGAGACGAAGGAGAAATACGGATTTTTGTGTTACTCACCGTAAAATCCTTTTCTCCGAGACACTCATTGGGGGACACAGCACCCTCCCTAAGAGCCGGCTGGCTTTATATTGAGTTAACTCTATTCTCCTTAAATTGGTATCAGCAGTTTTTTTCTTCTGAATATACTGTATCTGTGTTAACTCTTGATTTATTTTTTAGCCTCCTACTGCTTTTTGCACTAAACTGGGTTTGCCTGCGGCCAGTGCTGAGGTGTATACGGCGGAGGAGGAGCTAACCTTTTTTATGTTACTTAGTGTCAGCCTCCTAGCGGCAGAAGCATACACCCACAGTCCTGTGTCCCCCAATGAGTGTCTCGGAGAAAAGGATTTTACGGTGAGTAACACAAAAATCCGTATTTTACAGTCTTTACGCCTTCCCAATAGGCTAACACTTCTTTTGTGCTCATTTTTAGCTTGTGCTGTATACACATGGGCAAGAGTGCACAACATTTTTTAATCCAATGGCCACAATTCTATACTGAACCAATCCCAAGGGCCGCCACATTTTTTTTTAAAGCTATAGTTACATGAATACATGTCGAAAACCACCATCAATGCATTAATAGATCACCGGAACTAAATATTGAGGATTTACGAGGTTTTGGAGAGTTCCTGCTCAGTTTCTGCTTCAAAAAATTTAGTGTGAACATACGCCCTTTTTGGAGCAGAAACTCACCAAATCCTCCTCATAATCTCAAATCTCTAAGTTTTAACATAGCCATGAAACACGTTATGGATTGATACAAGTGTACAAGATCAAAACCACTGTCAGCACATGGGTGCAGCACCAGAACCATAATCAGTACATACATGCAGCATCAGAACCACCGTCAGTACATGAAAGCAGCGCCTGAAACACTTCAGTAGATGAATTCAGCACTAGAACCAACATCAGTACATGCTCCCCCACAATGCCCCTCTATAAAATGCCCCCACAAAAAACTCCCCAAAACTTGCTCTTTCTGCCTCACTATACTTCCCTTCACAATCCCTCCTAATTGACCCATAAAGTCCGAAATTACCCCATAATGTCACCTATAATGTCTCCAATTGCCCATAATGTCCCAAATTCTAACATTGTGTGCCCTCCACCAGCCCCTCACCTAAAATAACATGACATTTAATCTTCGGCTTACCAGTGGCTAATGTCTCCTGTGTCTATGCAGCCCTGGCAGCAATATGATGGCGTTGGCAGCAATGTGATGGTGTGAGCAGCATGCTGACCTCAACACGTTGCTGCATGTCAGGGCAGGGCTGACAAGAACTTTCTCTGCCCCTGTCCCTGTGCCGAAGTGTTCAGAGGTATTCACGTCTGAAAGACGCAAAGACATTTGAATACGGGAAGAAGGAGCAGTCACATCCCGGACAGCTCTGCGGGCTGCACAGCATCCTTCGGCTGGCATTTGAACAGAGAGCTCCACTGGGCAATGTGAGTCAGGATGCTGGGTGCAGAGGATTGTGATTCTACAGGATTGATAAGAGCAAGATTTATAACAGCAGCTTGTCAGGAGCAGAGAGGTAGGGGGTGTGAGGTGAGCAGCTAAATGATGTAGAGAAATCAATAGGTTGGAGGGATCTGACTTGTGTATTTTTAGAGTTAACTCCTCTCCCTGGACTGTGCAGGTTCGGTCAGACACCATGAAAGATAAAATCTCTCATTGCAGGAGAAGGAAAGCAGTTAGTAAATGCAAGCTAGTTGCAAACTTGCTTATTTTCATGCTAATTAATTAAAGCAATTTAATAACTTGAGAATACCACTTTAACAAAAAAAGGAACTTTCTTCATACATACCAATCAGAGAGTCCATCTCAATAGGAAGATGGTGGGCTTGGTCCAATGAGTAACCGGGTGCTCCTCTCAGACCTGCATAGCAAGAGATTATAATCAGACTTTCTTAATTTCTGCTAAGGACATTACAAAGAGCCATCAACAGAACTTACAGAGAACATTGTTCCTACAGAGGTAGAAAAGGTATTGATTTTAGAATCAGAAAAAACATGCAGGATATTCCAGGAGCTGCCAGTGTATGAAGGACGTGCACAGTTAGATGAAGAGTTTTAAGGTATTATGTGTTTCAGAGTTGATCCAACTCCTACCACAGAGAAATTAAAACAGGATATAACTTCTGACCTTTAAAACATCCCGCAAGTTTTTCTAATTCTCAAACGTTCATGCCAGTTCCAGCAATATATGCCTTGGAATCAGAGGTCAGAGCTGCAGCCGTCTCTAGTGGACTCACATGCTCTCACCAGCGTTGTGCCTGCTATGCACAACCTCCTCAGGCGAGCAGATCACTACCGGGGATTTAATCTAGATCCACAGAGTTAGGCCGGGATCACACATGCGACGAAAACGTCCGACGCTCGCATGTGAAATCCCAGCTCTGGCGCCGGCACTCGGGATTGGGGCGAGCGGCTGCATGTATTTATATGCAGCTGCTCGCTCCACTCCCGAGTGCTGGCGCCAGAGCTGGGATTTCACATGCGAGCGTCGGACGTTTTCGTCGCATGTGTGATCCCGGCCTTACAGAGGTAGCGTTTTCCCTATTATTATATTGCAAAGGTTATCATGACTCACAAGGCATCATCTTGGAAACCGGTTACAAAAGGTTCTCACACTTAACAGGATGATGAGAATTTAAAGGGGCTGTCCAGAGAAAAGAAAAAAAGTTTTTGCACTTTTTTTTTGGTGATAACTCCTAAATCAGAGGGGTCTGCCTGCTGGGACCTCCACCATTTGGCAGAAAACGGGGCACTTTTATCTCCATTACAAGGAAGCAGCAGTGCACAGGAACAACTGATAGTCCATTTATTCGCTATAGGGACAGCAGGAAAAAAATAAGAGAATGAATGGAGCGGAGGTTGAGCATACGCATTGCCGTTTCATTCTAACAGGGATAAAAGTGCACTATTTGCAGATTGGTGGTCTTAGCAGTCAGACCCCCACTGCTTTATAAGTTATCACTGGGATTATAGAATATACCGCACACTCTAAGGAATTCCATGCAAAATGATAAATTTTATTTGTGACAACACAGGGAGCAGAATATAAAGCGATTAGTGAGATGACTGACGTTTCGACTCTCCCGAGTCTTTATCAAAACATCGCTAAAAAGACAAAACAAGGTGTAAGTGTCATAGGTCATATAAAACAAGGACAAAGTAAAAATTAAAGTAAAGTAAAATAACACTTCAAAATTTGAAAAATAAAATAAGAATGACAACATAGAAAACAACAGGCACCAAATGATTGACAAGATAATGATAGAAAAATATTTAGACTTGAGAGTCCTCGGTGGTTGATACCTTTTAATGGCTAACTGAAAAGATGGTAACAAATTGCAAGCTTTCGAGACTACTCCGGTCTCTTCATCAGGCAAAGACTAAAACAAAAACTGAAGAATCACATATATATATATACACAAAAGGATACAGGAATAGTGCAATAGGTAAGACAAGTGACGTGAAGCAGAACTGTCATTATGGCAGAGGGATGAACATAAATATTGGAACAGATCATAGATAAGGAGAGAGTTTTATTACCCTCTGATTGGGGTCTGGTATTGTGTTTTGATGCCCCTAGAAGGTCAGAGACGCAGATTCCTTAATTGATATAGAATGACATGAATCCATGTGACACGTTCATCCCAGCACTAAGAGTGTCAAAGGTCATCATAAGTTTGTATTCCCAAACCTTTCTATCTTTCTCAGATTTGAAGTTAGATTTTAATACCAGTAATTCCATATCCATTATGCTATGACCGGGCATACAAAAATGTTTTGCCACAGGTAAATCCATTCTTTTTTCTCTTATCGTGTGGCGATGAGAATTCATCCTTGTTCTCAGTTTTTGCCCAGTCTCCCCCACATACAGACCCCCAGTTGGACATTTAGTACATATAATTAGGTACACCACATTAGATGTGATGCAGCTGCTACTAAATGTCCAACTGGGGGTCTGTATGTGGGGGAGACTGGGCAAAAACTGAGAACAAGGATGAATTCTCATCGCCACACGATAAGAGAAAAAAGAATGGATTTACCTGTGGCAAAACATTTTTGTATGCCCGGTCATAGCATAATGGATATGGAATTACTGGTATTAAAATCTAACTTCAAATCTGAGAAAGATAGAAAGGTTTGGGAATACAAACTTATGATGACCTTTGACACTCTTAGTGCTGGGATGAACGTGTCACATGGATTCATGTCATTCTATATCAATTAAGGAATCTGCGTCTCTGACCTTCTAGGGGCATCAAAACACAACACCAGACCCCAATCAGAGGGTAATAAAACTCTCTCCTTATCTATGATCTGTTCCAATATTTATGTTCATCCCTCTGCCATAATGACAGTTCTGCTTCACGTCACTTGTCTTACCTATTGCACTATTCCTGTATCCTTTTGTGTATATATATATATATGTGATTCTTCAGTTTTTGTTTTAGTCTTTGCCTGATGAAGAGACCGGAGTAGTCTCGAAAGCTTGCAATTTGTTACCATCTTTTCAGTTAGCAACCCCTTAATGTCCAATGACGTGCAGAGTCCGTCATGACAAGGTGCCAGTTCCGGCACCAGGACGGACTCTGCACGTCATGCCTTTGATCTACCACGGCGTGTAAACACGCCGTGGTAGATCAGTGCCGACAGCTGTCACAGACAGCTGACAGGCACGGCAAGCGGTGCGGGGACCTTTGCCGTCGGTCCCCGCACTCACAGCGCTGTGATTGGTCAGTCAATGTGACTGACCAAACACAGCAGCGATCGTGCAGGAGCAGCTGAAATTTCAGCTTCGCCAGCGCGATCAGTGCAGGAGCCGGCGCTGCAGTGGCCAGGCTTCCTGCACTGACAGCCAGGAGCGGAGCCCCCACCGCCCCTGGCTGTTAACCCCCTGACTGCTGCGATCGAGCGCGATCGCAGAGCTCAGGGGGGGAGGCAGAGGGTCGGGTGCTCCCTCTGCCTCAGATCAGCGTCCCAGCGATGTAATCGCAGGGCCTGATCTCTGCCTTGATGACCCGGGGTTGTCATGACAACCTCCGGGTCATCTAGCTACGGGAAGCTGCTGTGATCATGTCACAGCAGCTTCCACTATAGTTGCAATGCATTGCAATGCCAGAGCATTGCAATGCATTGTAACTGCAATCAAAAGTAAAAAAAGTGAAAGTCCCATAAAGGGACAAGTTGAAAAAAATCATTTTTTAAAAATTTTTTTAAAAAAAATATTAAAAAATAATTAAAAAAAAATCCCCTAAAAAATACACATTTTTATGTAATAAAAAAAATAAAAAACAAAAAAATACACATGTTAGGTATCGCCACGTCCGTAAAAATCCCATCTATAAAAGGTAACCCTAGTTAACCCCTTCAGTGAAAGCCGTAAAAAAAAACACAAAAAAGTAGTAAATTATACTTTTTCCAAGCGGTATCATTATACCGCTTGGAAAAAGTGCAATAACACGCGATCAAAAAGTCAGATATAAATAAACATGGTACCGCTGAAAACGTCATCTTGTCCCACAAAAAACAAGCCGCTATACAGCATCATCAGCGAAAAAATAAAAAAGTTATAGCTCGCGGAATAAACTGATGCAAAAATAATTATTTTTTCTATAAAATTCTTTATTGTGTAAAAAACGCCAAAACATAAAAAAATATAATAAATGAGGTATCGCTGTAATCGTAGTGACCCGAAGAATAAAGCTGCTTTATCTATTTTACCACACGCGGAACGGGGGAAAAAAAATAAAAAAAAAAACAATTCCTGAATTGCTGGTTTTTGTTCATTCTGCTTCCACAAAAATCGGAATAGGAAGCGATCAAAAAAGTTATGTGCCCGAATATGGTACCAATAAAAACGTCAGCTCGTCCCGCAAAAAATAAGCCCACAGATAACTCTGTCGGCCGAAATATGGAAAAATTATAGCTCTCAAAATACGGCGATGCAAAAAATTCTTACAAAAAATTATTCCAAAAAAAAGCATCTTTTAGTGTGTGACAGAAGCTAAACATGAAAAAAGGGAGTAAATCTGGTATCGCTGTAATCGCACCGATCCGAGGAATAAAGTCGCCTAATCACTAATATCGCACGAGGAACGGCGTAAAAAAGAAAACCAATTCTTCACCTTTGGTAGATTTGTTCATTGTGCCTCCCAAAGATCGCAGTAAGGCGATCACAGTGGTTCCCCCCCACATATGGGGTATCAGCGTACTCAGGACAAAATGCACAATAGCTTTTGGGGTCCTATTTCTCCTGTTACCCTTATAAAAATAAAAATTTGGGGGCAAAAAGGTCATTTTTGTGGAAAAAAATATGATTTTTTTTATTTTCACGGCTCTACGTTATAAACTTCTGTGAAGCCCTTGGGGGTTCAAAGTGCTGACCACACATCTAGATAAGTTCCTTGGGGGGTCTAGTTTGCAAAATGGGGTCATTTGTGGGGGGTTTCTACTGTTTAGGCACATCAGGGGCTCTCCAAGCGCGACATGACACCCGCAGACCATTCCATCAAAGTCTGCATTTAAAAACGGTGCTCCTTCCCTTCCGATCTCTGCCATGCGTCAAAATAGTGGTTCCCCCCCACATATGGGATATCAGCGTACTCAGGACAAATTGCACAATAGCTTTTGGGGTCCTATTTCTCCTGTTACCATTATAAAAATAAAAATTTGGGGGCAAAAAGATTACTTTTGTGGAAAAAAATATGATTTTTTTTATTTTCACGGCTCTACGTTATAAACTTCTGTGAAGCACTTGGGGGTTCAAAGTGCTCACCACACATCTAGAAAAGTTCCTTGGGGGGTCTAGTTTCCAAAATGGAGTCACTTGTGGGGGGTTTCTACTGTTTAGGCACATCAGGGGCTATCCAAACGTGACATGACACCCACAGACCATTCCATCAAAGTCTGCATTTGAAAAAGGCGCTACTTCCCTTTCGAGCTCTGCCATGCATCAAAATAGTGGTTTCCCCCCACATATGGGGTATCAGCGTACTCAGGACAAATTGCACAATAACTTTTGGGGTCCTGTTACCCTTTGGAAAATAACAATTGGGGGTGGAAAGATCATTTTTGTGGAAAAGATATGATTTTTTAATTTTACTGCTCTACGTTATAACCTTCTGTGAAGCCCTTGGGGGTTCAAAGCTCTCACCACACATCTAGATAAGTTCCTTGGGGGTCTAGTTTCCAAAATGGGGTCACTTGTGGGGGTTTCCACTGTTTAGGCACACAGGGACTCTCCAAATACGACATGGCGTCCAATCTCAATTCCAGCCAAAAAAGTCAAATGGCGCTGCTTCCCTTCCGAGCTCTGCCATGCGCCCAAATAGTGGTTTACCCCCACATATGGGGTATCAGCGTACTCAGGACTAATTGCCCAATAACTTTTGGGGTCCTTTTATCCTTTGGAAAATAATAATTGGGATGAAAAGATCATTTTTGTGGAAAAAATATGATTTTTTAATTCTACGGCTCTACGTTATAACCTTCTGTGAAGCCCTTGGGGGTTAAAAGCTCTCACAACACATTTAGATGAGTTCCTTGAGGGTCCAGTTTCCAAAATGGGGTCACTTGTGGGGGTTTCCACTGTTTAGGCACACAGGGACTCTCCAAATGCGACATGGCATCCAATCTCAATTCCAGCCAAAAAAGTCAAATGGCGCTGCTTCCATTCCGAGCTCTGCCATGCGCCCAAATAGTGGTTTACCCCCACACATGGTATATCAGTGTACTCTGGAGAAATTGTACAACAAATATTGTGGTTCATTTTCTCCTGATACCCTTGACAAAATTTAAAAAAATTGTGTCGAAAGAAAAATTTTGGGAAAAAAAGTTAAATGTTCATTTTTTCCTTCCACATTGCTTCAATTCTTGTGAAGTACCTAAAGGGTTAATAAACTTCTTGAATGTGGCTTTGAAACACTTGAGGGGTGCAGTTTTTAGAATGGTGTCACTTTTGGGTATTTTCTGTCATATTGACCCCTCAAATTCACTTCAAATGTGAGGTGATCCCTAAAAAAATGGTTTTGTAAATTTTGTTGGAAAAATGAGAAATTGCTGGTCAACTTTTAACACTTATAACTTCGTAACAAAAAAAAATTTTGGTTCCAAAATTGTGCTGATGTAAAGTAGACATGTGGGAAATGTTATTTATTAACTAATTTTTGTGACATATCTCTCTGATTTAATGGCATAAAAATTAAAAGTTTGAAAATTGCAAAATTTTCAAAATTTTTGCCATATTTCCATTTTTTTCATAAAAAAACGCAAGTTATATTGAAGAAATTTTACCACTATCATGAAGTACAATATGTCACGAGAAAACAATCTCAGAATCGCCAAGATCCGTAGAAGCGTTCCAGAGTTATAACCTCATAAAGAGACAGTGGTCAGAATTGTAAAAATTGGCCTGGTCTTTAACCTACAAAATGGCTTGGTCATTAAGGGGTTAAAAGGTATCAACCACTGAGGACTCTCAAGTCTAAATATTTTTCTATCTACTGGCTAACACGGTACGAAGATACACATCTTTCCTATATCAAGATAATGATAACAATTAACATAAAAATAAAAAATCAAATGGGGGTGAGAGCCCAAGTTAATCTTTGTCCTTGTTTTATATGACCTATGACACTTACACCTTGTTTTGTCTTTTTAGCGATGTTTTGATAAAGACTCGGGAGAGTCGAAACGTCAGTCATCTCACTAATCGCTTTATATTCTGCTCCCTGTGTTGTCACAAATAAAATTTATCATTTTGCATGGAATTCCTTAGAGTGTGCGTATATTCTATAATCCCAGTAATTAGGACGATCTGTCCACTATACCTGCACCTCAACCTATTCTGACTGAGTGCACACCATTTATTCATATATTCTTATAAGTTATCACTGTTAGAGCATCACTAACACCAATTTAAAAGTTTTTGGGAATCAATGTTAGTTTGGTGAGAAGAGAAGAAATACACAGGCTCTTGATCTCCATCAATCTCCCAAGCTTGTCTGAGTGTTCGTTAAATTTATACCCTTCATGAAAGTAGGTGCACCGTGCATAAATGGATGTTTCTTACATGATAAATAGCAGAACTCATAGCTGCATAATAAGTAAGGGCCCCGTCTCACATAGCAAGATCGCTAGCGAGATTGCTGCTGAGTCACAAATTTTGTGACGCAACAGCGATCTCAGAAGCGATCTCGCCAAGTCTGACATGCAGCGACGATCAGCCCCCCTGCTGGGTATCGCTGATCGTCACTGAACGTCCTGGACTTTTCTTTGATCGCTGGTCTCCTGCTGGCCAGCACGCATCACTGCGTGTGGCAGGCAGGAGACCAGAGATCAGCTGGTAACCAAGGTACACATCGGGTTTCCAGGCGCCAGGCGGTGTCTGGAAACCCGATGTGTACCTTGGTTACCAGCTCCCTGCACCAGCACGCTGGTATGCCGGTAACTAAGCGACGTGTGTCGCTTGTTACCAGCGTACTCGCTGTCCTGATCGCTGCTGAGATCTGCCTGTTTGGCTGCTCAGCAGCGATCATGTAGCAACTCAGCAGCGATCCTGACAAGTTCATATCGTTGTCGGGATCGCTGGTGAGTCGCTATGTGAGACGGGGCCCTAAGAGTCACATTCGTCATCACTTCTTTCTCAGTGGATTCTCCTGAGAATTACCACATCCTGTGAGATTTGCCAGGCCTGAATACAATTAACACCTTCTTTACTCTAAAGGCCCTTTTACACTAAGCGAGATCGCTAGCGAGATCGCTGAAACGTCACCGATTTTGTGACGTTGCAGCGACCTAGCCAGCGATCTCGCTTAGTGTGACATTCAGCGACGATCAGCCCCCCTGCTGGGTATCGCTGATCGTCGCTGAATGTCCTGGCCCATTTTTTGATCGCTGGTAAGCGCTGCGTGTGACAGGCGGGAGACCAGCGATAAGCAAGCGGGAGCTGGTAACCAATGTAAACATCGGGTTTCCATGCGCCGGGCGGCGCATGGAAACCCGCTGTGTACGTTAGATACCAGCGCGCTGTTGCAGGGGAGCTGGTAACCAAGGTACACAGCGGGTTTCTAAGCACCGCGCGGTGCCTAGAAACCCGATGTGTACCTTGGTTACCAGCTCCCCTGCACAAGCGCGCTGGTATCTAAGGTACACAGCGGGTAACTAAGCGACGTGCGTCGCTTGTTACCGGCATAGTCGCTGTCCTGATCGCTGCCTGTTTGGCAGCTCAGCAGCGATCATGTAGCGACACACCAGCGATCCTGACAAGTTCATATCATTGTCGGGATCGCTGGTGAGTCGCTATGTGTAATGGGACCCTAACATAACTTATCCTATAGATAGATGAAAACTTTTTTCTCTCTAACCCCTATAACACTGTACAAGCTGTTTGATGCCAGGTTATGTGCTCAATTACATTTTTTGGTGTTCTCCCAGTGCGGTTATGAGTCAGGATAACCTCTGTGATATTTGTAGTTGTTCTGAACAGAGTTGCAGATGTCATTTCAGATCTGTGTGTAGATTACTGAATACATACATTACATAACTTATGAGAAAGGTTACAGCTTGATCTTTGCTGGCTACCTGATTCTGATTTCTTCCTTATAATTGTCAGAAGAAATGCATTGTAAAGTGTGTCCTAGAATTGAGAAGAACCTCTGACAAGTCGCTCGCTGTTGTGTGCGAGTTCTGCACAAGTCTCCAAGGGATGCAACATGGAAGAACCCTACTGTGAAGGAAAAGCCTGTGTAACAAGCCAAACATTAACGTAACAGGTGACTTACCCAAAGGGAACACAAGTCCCAGAATGGTAACAAGGGAAGACAAGCCGACGCCGCACCCCACAGCCGCGGTTATACCAGGCTACATACAAGCAGGAATGTCTGCTTCACTCAATAACCTTACATACAGGCTGACCGGCCATCATATCTTATTTTATGATGAATTTTCCTATGTTCATGAAGTGTGGTGCAGCAGATGTTTTATGCAGAAAGTGGAACATATCCATTCCACACAGTGTAATCTGTAGTTTTCTGCTCACATCACGTTTTTGGTTGATTTTTAGCAGTTACACCAGCCAAGCTTCCGACGTACACAATAAACATGTCCCCATTGTTAGAGGCTAAAACAGTGTCCATTTGGCCAGTATACATCCGTATACCAGTTGACTGATGTGGAACTAAATGGGATCTCTAGAATTCAACCTTTTCTTACTTTCGAATCTACAAAAACTCTTACTGTTTCTCTTATTCATTCTTGTTTGCACTATTGTAACTCTCTACTAATCGGTCTCCCTCTTACCAAACTCTCCCTCTCCAATCTGCCTTGAATGCTGCAGCCAGGATCATATTCCTCGCCAATCGTTATACCGATGCCTTACCTTGTGCCAGTCATTACACTGGTTACCCATACATTCCAGAAGCCAGTACAAACATTACCCTCACCCACAAAGCACTCCATGGCTCAGCACCACCCTACATCTCCTCCCTTGTCTCAGCCTACCATCCTACCCGTGCCCTCCGTTCTGCTAATGACCTGAGGTTAGCATCCTCAATAATCAGAACCTCCCACTCCCGTCTCCAAGACTTTTCACGTGCTGCGCCAATTCTTTGGAATGCACTACCCAAGTTAATACGATTAATCCCCACAGTTTTAAGCGTGCCCTAAAAACGCATTTGTTCAGACTGGCATACCGCCTCAACGCATTAACCTAACTATCCCTCTTGGCCCATTCAAAAAATTTTCTACCATAATCAGGTACCTCTTATTATGTTCTCTCCCACTTTATGCATTTAATAGCCCTCTGTGTCTGTACTGTTACATACTTTGGCTGTTAACTGGTTCATGCAGAATTACATGAACACCCAATTCTTACACTATGGCTGGTCCGAACAATGAAAGCAATTGTTACCATCCACCTTTTGTGTCTCCCCTTTCTCCTCATAGATTGTAAGCTTGTGAGCAGGGCCCTCATTCCTCTTGGATCTACTTTGATCTGTGTTTATTGTTATGCTGTAATGTCTATTGTCTGTACAAGTCCCCTCTATAATGTAAAGTGCTGCGGAATATGTTGGCGCTATAGAAATAAAATTATTATTATTATTAATTATTATTATCCTTTAAATAAATGAACTTTTTAATAGCTTTATGTCCCCATCAGGCTATGCTGGCATCTGTTTAAGGCTCATTCAGACGTCCAGTTTGTGTGCGTACGAGAAAATCAGACTGACTAGTCTGATCAGAGTTTCATCAGAGTGTGCTACGAGTGTCATCTGATATTCTGAAACGAAAAGAAATGAAAAAAAAAATTTCTCCACCTTCTCCATTCTGACAGAAAATCAGACTGCACTCAGATGTCGTCCGAGTGCTATTCGATATTTTTACAGATTCATTGACCCGCTTTTCAGATTTTTATTTGACACATGGATCTAAATCGGACATGTCTCCGCGATTTTCCACGGACCTCTTGATCAGAGGGAAAAAACTGCACATGCGAATGGTCCCTAGATTATCACAGGTATGAATGGCATCTGTGAAAATCACTAATCGCATTCATACACAAAAATCGGATGTCTGAATGAGCCCTAACATCACATCGTGAGACGCTCATGATGTAGGTCTTAAAGGATTCTTCTCAAGTTACATAAATGTCTAATGTCGGATAGGGTTTGTAAATCCAAGCAAATTTGCCATTATTAAAATGTTCAGTCATTCTTGAGATATTAACACTTTTCTTTTGACTTTTTGCCTTGAAGACCGACCACCGATGCTACACAGCAGATCATGTACAGTGTTTACAAGCTCTTTTTGTCTGAGCTTGTAAGAACAATTTTGCAGCTGGAGTGCACGGTTACCTCCTATTCCCAGCTAGCTTCAGCACAGTGCTTACAAGATGGACAAGAGCGGTGGTCGGTCTCCTAGGCAACAAGCAGTAAACAAAAGGGTCAATATCTGAAGAATGGCTGAAAGTTTTAATAAGCAGTAAATTGCAAAGTGCTTCTTTTTACTTGCACTACCCGACAATATCCATCTATGAAGATCGGAATAGCCCTTTAAGCAGACACCATTATAGATTACGACATCAGTCAGAGCCTCCGTGTAGCGTATTTTTCACGAATCTTCTTTGTGTCTATGATAAATGCATAAAATGGAGTCAATAAAAAAATAAAAACACAAAGTGAACAGGGCCTAACTAGCATTACCAGATAATGTGCAGGCTACAGGTCATTTCATATAAAGTCAGAGAAGCTTCCAGGGAATGATCCAACAGTGGCACAAAGAAAAAAGAAAAAATGCCCATCCCTCGAAGGAGTGCTCTCACAAGGACAATGGCTGTCCTATCAAGGTGTGAAGATTTTATGGGACCCACTTCCTATGATAAGGAAGCACAATGTAAAGATCCAGAGCTCATCCCTGCATCATGCAGTGATGTATGGCAGGCCTTTTAATTTAATAGCTGGGTGTAAAATACTAAGGAGAAAGGCGGCTCTTATCTATCTTCTTCTGAAGTCCTCCTCAACTGACTTAAGACCACATCAAAGTTTAAAATCATGTTTGATGAGGTCTGTGGTCACAAATCAGCACAGGGGAGCTAATTAAAAGGCATATAAAATGGTTACAAATCAGTACGCGCTCACTGAAAGATACTTCGTGTACTCATTGTACATCTAGCAAATCCAATGGAGAGGATAATAAAAAGAAAATGGTGCAAAAAATGTATTGAAACCCAACTGCCAATAGTTATTATTCCAAAATACATGCACTTAAGTAAAAAAAACAAACAAACAAAAACATTCCCCTTGAAAATGTTTATATCCTTCTACTCTCAAGACAATGGTGAAACTTAAAATAATAATTTGTGGCTATCGGAATATTAAAGGTGAAATGCTCAGAGACATTATTATTATTAACGTAAACTGCACATTCTGGTATATCGCACATTCTTGTTCCTATATGTAGCTCCCTCTGATCGCATAAGATCACGCCTGGCAGAAATATTTACGCATCTTTAATACAATATGACATTTTAGTAACATGATTCAACTAATTGGCTTCCAGTTGAAAAGGGCAGAACTTACCCACAGTGTTGTGCCACCTATTCACTGCAAATAGCCGGCTGCATGTGACAGTCACCACTGCAGGGATCGTCAGATGGGGCAGCGTATTTGCTGCAACATGCGTGACTGGTGAGTTAGAAGGAAATTTCAGCACCATGATGACATCCTGCTGCATCTGGTCTTTAAACATGAGCGGACTCTGTGGCAGGAAGCACTGTTAAGGGGCAAGAAGAAAGAATAGTGTCAGTAAGAAAAAGTTACAGTAAGAAAATAATCAGATGGAATGTGTCATCTATCAGGATTAGCAGATATTTTAAGGATCCTGACGCAGAGAACCATGGGATAGTCTGCTGCCACCAGGAGGCTGGCACTGTTATTACATTCTAAATGAAATTTGGCTCCTCCCCAGCAGACTATACCTCACCTGCTAGCCTCAGGCTTCCTCAGTTTAGTGAGAAAGCAGTAGGAGAAGCAAAAAACATGAAAGTGCTTGGACAAAAATAATTCAATTACACCCTGAGAGCAAAAAAACAACATAAATGAATGCTCAACTAAGTGTGGGTGCTGTGTCCCCCAATGAAGACTATCGAGTAACAGATTTTATGGCGAGTACCAAAAATCTTAATTCTCGGTCGCTTTATTGGGGGGACACAGGGAGCCATAGAACGTCCTAAAACTGTCCCTGGGGCGGGAAAACAAATAACATACTGTTATCACCGAATTCTCTACTTTTGCACAGACTGAAGCCTGAACAACTGTGCTGGCAAAATCTTCATGTTAAGATAGATGTGCATCCGCAGAAGCAAAGATGTGAACTCTGTAAAACTTGGAGAAAATATGTACTGATGACCAAGCAGCTGCTTTACAGAGTGGCAGGACTGATGCTTGGTGGAGAAGCTCACGCCGTCCGCGTAGAAGTGTGCCTTAACCCTAAAAGGAGGCACCCTGGCCTTCACTCCATAGGTCCAACTCACTCACAGAGGCAGTCGGGTCTCCCGGGGCAGCAGCTGCCATCGGCAAATGCTCCACAATAGTAACCGGCGTCCTGGACACCCTGATTAGTTCGGATACAGTCTGGGCTTGATCACGAACCCACGCAAGCAGGGTTATACTCTCTTCTGACATTACAGAGGTCCCCTGAGCAGGTATAAGCAAGGAGGGAGGTGGAAGAGCACAGGAGGTAGAGTAAGCCACCGATTGCCCCGTGAAAAACTAAGCATGCGTAATAAGTGACTTGTGCGGGCTGCACGGTTATTTTGGATAGTGACATTACAAAAAATTGAGGGAGCTGGAGGCTAGCAGGCAAGGTATAGTCTGCTGGGGAGGAGCCAATTTTCATTTAGAATGTAATAATAGTGTCAGCCTCCTGGTGGCAGCAGACTATCCCCGTGGTTCTCTGTGTCTCCAATGAAGAGACCGAGAAATCGCACTACACCAGGCTTGCATAAATTGGGTTTATTATATAATTACAACAAAAAAAAATGTCTAATATTAGAGATAGTATAGGGCTGTCCCAATTTTTGTACCACTTGATGCTGGTGGGATGGCTTTTACGATTTTTTAAATCAAAAACAGTGTTTACCAAGTACCCTAGGCTATTATATATCCTGTTAGTTTTTACTTACAGTAGTTACAAGCAGGGTTTTTGCTCATTTTGCTTCTATCTTAGGTTTTGTGTGTAATTATATCATTATTGAAATAACTTGCTGATATTTTTTAATGTCCCAGCATACAGAAATTGGAAATTTAACCCTTTTTTATAGATATATTTGTAAAAATGATGGTTGTATTAGAAATGTACCTAAGTAGTAGTTCTTCATTAAAGAGATTTTCTAATGGAGAAACCACTTTTTCGTCCTCAGCTGTTATCACCAGAAGATGCCATGACTTGCTACCGCCACATAGGAGGTGAAGCGCGACATGCCATCTAATGCATCCAAGCGCATCATCCACCAAAGTAGCTGTTCTTACCGAGTGACTCTCTGACCAGGCTCCTAGTGTTGGGTCCACATCTAATCCCATCACTATGCCCTAACAGGACTGCTACATGGAGGTTTCTTTTTGAGACAACCTATTTAAGTAAAGAACTATACTTACTAATTACCAGTCAGAAAGCGATTATTTTTTTACCTTCGCATATTCTTTAAAGCTACCGTATCTATTATTTATTGTAGCAACATGACAACAAATGTAATTGTTCTTTTTTCTTTCACGTCTGACTTGTTCTATCGCTATAACTGTATGGGCTAATGGTATTTTAATTTACGCATAAAAGCAGCTACTCCGCTAACTCCTTCCAGTGTAATTCTGTCTTACTGACCTATATATGCTTTGCGGTCTCTCTGGACATAAGTGTTATTTTACTTCTTCTCAGACATTTATTTCTGATAGGTGCAAGCCCTAAGGGTGAAACCTGCATCTTTCTCAAGGACAGAGGCCAGTTTTGTGACCTATGGGAGTGGAGGGGTGTCTGTGCATTGGGTGTCTCCCTCTGTTCACTTCTATCGGGTGTCTTGAAAATAACCAAACATATCATTAATGTCTGAGATGGGAATACCCCTTTTAATGTCATTGAAAAGCTTTAATCACCAATATAAGCTCTTTGTGTTAAATCGGTTGTCCAGGCTTGGGGTTCAAATCTACAGTCACACTATGTGACTGCAGACTTGAATCCTCACAGCGAAGTGTGTGCACTGTAATGATTCTCTGACGTCAGTATGGTGCTAGACGTGTGCGGCTTCACTCGATACAAGTGAACTGAGCAAAGCCGGACACGAATAGTCCAAAGGTGGGTGGAAGTATGCAGATCACATACTTACGGTCACATGTTCGCCCACACTCAGCACTGGAGAATCCTGACAGCGCTCACTGTGCGCACTGGGGGTCACAAGTCTCCAGTCACATAGAGTAACTGCAGACTTGTACCCCAAGACTGGACAACTCCTTTAATATTTTCCCTATAGAAAAGATTAACAGCCCGGATGTTTCTAAATCTGGATTTAAAGGTGTATTTTTGGTTTCTTCAAATATACAATATTCTTTCTAAGAAAAATTGTTTGTTTTACTTTCTGTATCATTTTCTTACTATTTTCTACAACTCGGCATAAAGTCATTCATTGTCAATTAAATAAATGGACACAATTTATTTCAATCCACGGAAAGTGAGCAATCAAGGTTCCCAAGGAATGACTTCAAAGCGGAGAGCAAATGACGCAAAGTGTATAAAAAGGAGATCCAAATTTTCATCAAACAAATAACATTTATTTGCTGCATCAGTAATATCCCCTTAAAGTGGTGGATATAACAATATTAGAAACAGGACTATGATGGGGAAAATAATGAGTTTGGGTTATGTGTGCGAAAATATCATATTGTAATATATATATATATATATATATATATATATATATATATATATATATATATATATATTCGCTCTCATATTCTGGAATAAAAAGGAAAGCCAGGCCTGTTTTTCTGCTAAAAAAAAAAAATCTCTGCAAGCCGTTATATCTCACCAGGTGCATGGCTGAGCTCCGAGGCGGATGTGGCTCAATAAGCAACTGAGATGGCGTCTGTCCAAAATTCTGTATCTGTGCCTCCATGGCCTGCAGGGAAAGAGGAGTG
>JARQOD010000002.1:66278172-66353808 GCA_033576555.1 Oophaga sylvatica | reverse complement strand
CTGGAGGTAATATGGGTTTTTAAAAAAAAATTCCCCCTTCACATGGCACCATGGGAGGAGGAAATTGATAACTTTTTAGGGGGGTGCGGCTTGCCCCCAAAAGGGGAGCAGAGGCTTTGGGGCCCCTTTGATAGGGGGGAAAATTGGGGCCCTTTTTGGGGCCCTTTTAACCGGGGAAACAAGGGGGGGGGGGGGGGGGGGGGCCCCGGGGGGGGGAACGGCCCCCCAGGAAATTTCCTCAAAAAATAAAAAGGTGTTGTTTCCCCAAAATTTTGGGGGTTTAAAACCAAGTTTGGCGGGGGGGGGAGCTCCCCCCCCCATGCGAGAGGCATAATTGTTGTCCTCCAAGGGGGGGAAAAAAGATTTGAGGGCCCCCGCTTCATATCTTTGGGATCTTTTTTTTGACCAGGACATTAAGTTTTGGGGCCAAAAATCCCGGGCCCCCGATTTAAAAAAGGTAAAATAAAATTCCCCCAAGACCAGGGGGGGTTTTTTTAGGCCCAAAAAAATCCACAGTAAAACCCCGGGCGATTATACTTAAACATGCAGGCGGGGGGGAAAAATTTTGGGGGGACGAGAGTAATAGTTTCCGGGTTTGCCCCCTAAGGCTTTCCCATGTGAGGGAGGTATTGGGGGCGGTAAGAAAACCAGGGTTTTTTGGTGACTGTTGGGGGGTTGGTACGTTTCTATTTTCCCCCCTAGGCTAAATACGGGTTAAGGGTTGCTGTCTGAGATTTTCCCCCCAAAAAAGGGGGGAAGGGGCGGGGGTGCCCCCTTTCCCCCCTGTTTTTTGCGTCGCTGTAAAAGTTGCGAAAAGGGAAGGGGGCCCCCAAAAAAATTTCGGGAAAAAAAGGGCCCCCCCGAAAAGGGGCCTTAATGCGGATAAATTTTGCTACTTTTTGGCCCCCCCGGGACTCCCTAATTTGGCATGGCATTTATTATAAACGGCTCTTTTTGGGGGAAATACTATCAACGGGGAAAAACCCGGGTTTTTTCCCCGTACTCTGCTCCCCCTAGTGCTAAAACCGGACCCCTTTGGGGGTGGTTAGGGGTTTTTTTAAATATTTGGCTTTGTGATCTCGCAAATTTTGGGGAATATGAACGTAAAATCTTACCCCCTTAAAATAATTTTCCCAAAAAAAATTTTGCAGCGGGGAAAAACTACCCTGTCTGTGGGGGGTTTAGACCCTTTTTTTTAAAAAAATGACCCCCCAACCCCCAAAACCCCAATTTTAACTCCATAAACGCCTGTCGGGTTGGCGAAAAAAAAATTTCTCCCGGGGATTGATTTTTTTTTCCCCGGGCTTATCGGAAGGGGTGGGAAAAACGCATTAACTTGAACTTTCTACGGGGGCAAAAAGGGGGGGGGTTTGGCAACCCCCGGGAACCCCCGTTTTTTTTTTGGGGGTTAACCCAAAATGTCAGCTATGGGGGGGGGGGGGCCCCTCCCCAATTATGGGCTGGGAATTTATTGATTATGGGGCAGAGGCCGTTGCTTGCTAGTTTAGGGGCGGGGGTTCCCGGGAAAAACCCAAAAAAGGCCCCGACGACGAAGGGTTTGAAAAATTTTTGGCCCAAAGTTTAAACCGGGGAGAGGCATTACGGGCTCACCCCCTTCTCGTGGGTTTTTTTGGGTTTTCCCAGTTTTGGGGGGTTTAAAGCGCTGAGGGGATTCCTCAATGGAGAAGGGTCGGGGGTTGGTTTGTGTCACAGGCCCCCCCCCTTTTTTTGGCGGCAGCTTAAACTTTTTAGGGGAAAAGGGAAAAGGGAAATTTCCCCCTGAGTCAATCCCTTTTTTTTAATTTTTTCAGCGCGGCATGCAATCAATCGACAGTTAAAAAATAAGAATTTTTGGGCGTCAGAAACAGGTGTCTTATTTGGGCACTAAGGGGCCAAAGGGGTTTTTATCTCCCTCGTATTAGGGGTTTTTGGATTCATTCCGGGGCGGCCCCCCGGGAAGTCCAGAAAAAATGGGGAAAAGGATGGGGCCCCAAACCGGGCTCCAGTGGGGGAGCGTATTAAAATTTTCCCCCAAAGGGCTCAGGGGGGAAACCCCGGGAGTCTCAAACTCTACCTAACCATAGGGTAAAACAGGGTCCGGGCTGGTGAAAAAGGGGGGCCTGGGGGATTCCTGCTTCCGCGCGCTCTGAGGATGGGCAGACTCCTAATATATTGGTCCTGCCCTGCCCCCCAAAACCTTTTTGGGACAAACACTTTTAAAATTTACACCCGGGAAAGGGAATGGGGAGTTTTTTTTTTATTTAAAGGAAAACCCCCCAGGTTATTGGGGTGATGGAGGATATCGCGGTTTTGAGGGGAAAACTGACCCCCGCCCCAAAAAATATTTGCTGCCAGAAAATCATTGCGGGGGGCCTGGTTAGATGACAAAGCCCAAATTAGACAAAAAAATTTAAAAAAGGGTTTAAATTTATTTTTTTGATGGAAAAACATATATCGAAAAGGGTCAACAAAAAATTTCAGTTTGAGAAGGGGTTTGGGGGGGTGGGTAGAGCACCCGGGGGCCCCTTTGGAGGCCTTTTGAGAGAAAAATGGTCGCCCCGCCCTTGACCCCCTTTGGGTTTGGGTTTTAAAAAAGGGGTCGAAAAAGGGGTTTTCTCAAAAAAAAAAATTCAAAATGTGACAAAGGGGTGGATAGTGCAATGATTGGGGGGGTTTTTTGGGGGAGGGGGGGGGGGTGGGGATTGGATGTAAAAAAATTATATTGCCGTCGGGAATACGGTTTTTTTTATTGCTAAAGTTAAATGTACGAAAATTTTCTGCTGACAATTTTAAATAAAATCATTGATTTAAAAAAAAAAAAATTGAGGGGCTCATTTTAGGGGCTGGGTGTTTTTATGAGGAGCTGATGCTGCCCCCCTTTGTAGAGGTAAATCTCACGGAAAAAAGGGTTTTGTGGTCGAAATCAACTTCGGTTTTTCTCCCCCCAACAGAGTTGGGAGGTCCTAACACACTAGTTTTTTTCCGGCCTGCTAAAATCGGGGGGTTTGCCAACATTGATCTGACGCGTGGGCTTAATTCTTGGCTTGATAACTTGATAAATCCTGAAAATTTTAAATATCTGGGTTACTTACATTCCTTTTGTTGGCTAATTTAGGCCGAAATTGTCCAAAATTTTGGCACTTTTTTTTGGTGCACAGTGTTGCACTTACACAAAAACCCCCTTTTTCCCAAAAATCACATTCCTTTAGAAGGCCACATTCCCCTGTTGAACTAGGAAAAAAAAAATGCAAAACACAAAAGGGTAAAAAGTGGGAAGGAAGAAAAAAAACGTTTGGGGAAAATTTTGGGAAAAATTTTGGACATTTTGAAAATTGACAGAGCAAAAGTTTGGACAACTTCTATTAAAAATTTTTTGTTTTTTTTTGACATGAAAATTTTTGAATCCACAAAGGGGATCAAAATATAAATTTAAACATTAAAATTATAATTCCCCTTTCAAAAAATGTGAAACAATGAAAATATGTTTTATATTCTAGGTTTTTCAAAGTAGCCATTTTTTGTTTGATTCTGCTTTGCACAAAAAAAAGGTGAAGGATGGATCTACATGCCTGTTCCCCGGGGAAGATGGAGGAGGGGGTGTGAGGTGTGGGGGTTTTTGCTGTTGACACTGTTGGGGTTTTTCAAAATTAAAACGGGAGCGGTCCAGCTCCCCCAAAACCCTCTCATTGATTTTAGGTCGGGAATGTGGGGGCCAGGTCATCGGGGGAGCCCCCCAACATTCCTTTTGGTCAAATAGAACTTTCCAGCCGGGGGTGGTTTTTGGGCATTGCTGTTGAAAAAAAATGATGGTCCAACTAAAACCCCCCGGGTGGAATGCAATGCTGTGCCCCGTTGCGTGGACCCCTGCTTTCAGTATCCTTCAATTTTGAAAAAACCCCAACAGTGTCCCCAAAGACCCGAACACCTCACACCCCCCCTCCATGCTTACGGGGGGGGAACCGCAGTAGATCCCCCCGTTCACCTTTTCGGGTGCAAAGCGTAATCAAACAAAAGGGGGGTACTTTTTAAAAACCGAATATAAGACTATTTCAGTTTTTCCCCCCTTTTTGTAAAGTGAATGTTAATTCCACATGTGTTAAACATAGTTTTTTCCTTAGTGTGTTTACTTTTTTAGTCATGAAAATACAGAAAAATCGTTGAATGAAAGGGGGTCCAAACTTTTGGCTTAGTATATGTCTAATTGTTATTTAGGGGGGGGCCCGAGACACCAATAGTAAAACCCCCCGTCCAGCCATTCATCTTGCACTAAAAGTCATCCCCAAAAAATTTTAAAGTCAATTAAATTTCTAAAAAAATTTTAAAAAAAAAAAAAGTACCCTTTCCTAAAATAATTTCCCAAAATCCTGATTTTCCAAGAAAAACAATGGGTAAAAGGTTTTTGGGAACCCCCTCAAAAAGTTTTTTTATTAAGCAACTTCAGGCGAGATTTCCCCTTTCGGTGCAAGAAATGTTGGAGTATTTTTTGTCAGGAGTTAATAAGAAAAATTGTTCACTTAACTATTTTTAAAAAACAACTATAACATAAAAAGGACACACAAGCTAAAAAAATGAAAATTTAGATTTTTCTGACTGGTGGCCCCAACATTTTTTGGCTCGGCATTTTGGGGGGGCACGCTTTACTTTTTGTGGTGTTACGATTAGAGGTACAGAGAGAATTTCTGGGGGAAAAGGAAAACTGATAGTCGGTGGTGCCAAGTTACTTGGGTGCCGGTAAAATGTTCGAGTCCCCGTGCTGATGTTCGACAGCCCAGGAATGCTGCGCAGGATCGAACGTATTTTTCGAGAAGCCGAAGACATCAGCATACATGCACGACAACACCTTTAAAAAAAGTTGCTCACACATTCGGAGACATTTTCTAAGGCCTGTACTTGATACAAAGAATCACCTAAAAGGGGAATCCTCAAATATAAAAAATACCGGAAAATTGGGTGAAGACCCCCACCGGGAAGAGACAAAAATTTTGGTGCACCCACATCCTAATTTTATGCGGGTTGTAATTCTCCCCCCGCGAGAGATAAAGGGGAATTGAATGGGTGAAATCACTATGGCCATACATCCCCCGTAACCCCGGGATCTTTTACACTGCCAAGTTCCAGACCCTTTTACGTAAAAAAAAGCTTCAATGGCGAAAAGGGTTTGGCCTCGCGTTATACCCAAAAAATTAGTCAACCCGGGGCAGCTGACATGAACAAATTCACTCTCCAGTCCCTAAAATTTTAAAAGGAAAACAAAAAAAATTAGAAAAAAAAAATTTTTCAGGAAGCAAACTTTAAAAAAGGACAAGACGATCAAATAAACGTCATGACTTACAAACAGCACAATAAAAAAACACACACCAAAGAGAACATTTTTGCACTCACACTCAGAAAATTCCAATTTTATAGTAAAATAGAAAACTTAGAAACCCTAAAAAAAGGGGTCAAAAATATGCTAAACCCCTGACAACCATTTAAACAGCTTACCATGGAAGTTAATTGAAAGCTGGGGGGGCGTGATTTGCATGCCCAAAATCTAAACACGTTGCACGAAAACAACATCTGTGCAATTTTTGGGAGTGTTTTTTAAACTGATTTTTATCTGAAAATTTTTAAAAAATTCACAGAGTCTTGTGTCCAGAGACAAAAAATCACTTTGGAACAGTTAAAATTCTGTTTGGGGTTGACTTAAGTCCTTTCTCTGTGTCAGAAAAAACATGAACTGGGGATTTAATGTGCCGACCTTTTTTCCCGGGGGATTTACTGAATCGGGGTTTTGGGGAAGAGGTTTTTTCCCCTTCCTCAATACTACATGGAGCCAATCAAAAATGAATTTGGCGCATTATTAAATGTTTTAAAAACCTTCTGTTGTACCCACAAAAAAACCCCAGAGAAAATGAGTCAGAATGAGGATGCTCCTGTAATGTTTCAGAGATTGTTCCTCTATCCGCTAAAATTTTAAAGATTCATGTAACTGAAAAAGGGGACTCTTTTTAATTCCCTTAAAAGCAGGGTTCGCTGGCTGGAGGGGGGGCTTTTTTTTTTTTCCAAAAAAGCCTTTTGTCTTGGTTTTTTAAACCCCCCCTTTTCCAGCTTAAATACACGTCTTCCCGGGGAGTCTAGCACAGTGAGTTTTTTTTTTCTTATTTTTTTAGTTTTATAAAACAGACAAAAAAAGCATTGGGTTTTTTACCCCTTTTTCACCCTTGTGTATAGGGACTTTTGTAAAGGGTAATGCCCCGGTTTTTTAAAAGCAGAATATACTTTGGGGCCAACCCCCAACTAGACATCTTGATAATTTTTTCCCTTATTAGGTTCCACTGGAAATAACTTGGTGGGGCCTACAAATTTGATGGTGCCGCCGATCAAAACTTTGGCTGATGTTCAGTCAACACCAATTTGCTGACCCCCCCCAAAAAAGGGGGTGCTGGTCTCTTGGAACACGACGACGACATCTGTAAGGGTCGGTAGGGGGAAAAACCCTGGCTTTTTTAACAAAAGGGGGTTTACTTGTAAAAAAGCGGGGGGCCCCAGGGAACGGACAGGAATCACGGAAGTACGGGGCATCTTGGTTAAAAAGGGGAAAAGGGTCACGGGGAAATACCGGGCATTTTCCCGGATTGACAGGCAGGTTTCAGGCAAAAGACCGGGGCATCCCCGGGGGACGGGGGGTTGTCCGGGGAAATACCGGGGGATCTCTGGATAGACAGGCATTGTACAGCAATAACCGGGCAGTCTCTAGATGGACAGGTATTTCGACCCCAATGGTGAAGCCCCCCCGGGAGGCTAGAGGCAGATGGCGGGGGCACTCCCAATGAGCAGGGGAGTCTCTGGGGAAAGGGGATCACCACTTGTACGTCCGAACCTCCGGTAGGGGCGTCAAAAGATCCCCCAATGAGCAGGCAAGAGTCCTGGAATAGCCCCGGGGGACCGTTGTGCCCAACCCCGGGGGGGCTGCATCGAGGCAGAGAACCCCCGTGAGCAGGCAAGTCTCTGGGAAAGCCGGGGTCACCCTTTTGAGTATAACCTCCCCGGGGACGCGCAGTCAAAAAGGGAGTGATCGCCCCAAATGAGCGGCAAATTTTGGAATGCCGGGGACCCGCTTGTGACGTCCAACCCCCCGGGTAGGGCTGCAGTCAAGGGGGTGATCGCTCCCAAGTGAGCAGCAAGAGTCTTTGGGAAAGCCGTGGATCACCATTGTGACGTCCAACCCCCCGGGTAACTTGCACAGGTAGCTACAGCAAAGGGCGGAAAAGGGGTAACTGTAAAGGGCCCCCGGGGGTGAAGCAGAGTGAAACAGTGCAAAACAATTTTTGGGCACCCCTTTTAAGGGGGAACCCTTAAAAATAGGGGGGCCCCCCCATTGGCCGAGGACTATTTAAAAAAGGGGGCCGGCCCTTTAAGAGGGGGGGGGGGGCGGGGCGCCCCCCTAATCCAGGGCGGGGGAAAGGGGGGGGCCCCAGCAGGGGGGGAAAGGGGGCGCGGGAAGGGGGAAAGGGGGGGGGACGTCCTGCCTGCAGAGGACGCTGCTGAAGGGAACAGCGCCCCCGCCTGGCAGAAGGCAGGACGCCGACGCTCAGTACCCCCCCTTAGGCCCCCCCTCTTTAGGCCCCAAAAAAAAATTTAGCAGGAAGAGGGGCATGGGGGTTTTTCCCCGGGGCCCCCCTTCCTCCTCAGGGGCCAAAAACCCTTCCAACCACCAAAAATAATCTTTCTTCCCCCCCCTTTTTTGGGGCCAGAATGGGGTTTTTTCCCCAAAAATTTTCCCAACACGGGCAGGGGGTGTCCCTGTGACTTGAAAAAAGAGTAAATACCCCGGTTTGAGAGGATAAGGAAAAATTTTGGGAAAGCGCAAATTTCCCCCGGGGTTTTAATTTTAGAACCGGTTGATCTAGATGACTCAAGGGACCCAGAACCCCGGGCCTAATTTTAGGAAGGTCTTGAGCCCCGGCATACTTTTGGCGAAAAACCCGACCCTTTCCCCGGACGGAATTTTTGGAGGTCCCCAAGCTTTTTCACATGTCCTTCATACCTCGGATGACTGAAGAGTGCATCGGGACCTCCCATATGGGGGAAAATTCTTAACCGAGATTCCCCCGCTGGTTTTTCCCCAGGATGGTGACAGGAACAGGGGAAACCCGGGGGGCTGACCGAAGACTACAAAAAAAGGAGCTTGGAGGAAGATTGCTTCTGATTTTAGACTCACGGGAGCCACCCGCATCACTTGGCGGATCGATGATATGTTTAGGTTCTTCCTCGAGATCTGACACCAGGAAAGACCGGGACAAGGCATCAGCCTTGACGTTCTTGTCAGCCGGGCGAAAATGCAAGAGAAAATCGAAGCGGGCAAAAAACAAGGACCACCGGGCTTGGCGAGGGTTAAGTCTCTGAGCATGCTGGAGGTAAGCCAGATTCTTGTGGTCCGTGTAAATGATTACCGGATGAAGAGCCCCCTCGAGTAGGTAACGCCACTCCTCCAATGCCAACTTGATGGCCAATAACTCTCGGTCTCCTATGGAGTAGTTGCGCTCGGAGGAGGAGAAGAGTTTGGAGAAGAAGCCGCAGGATACCATCCTCCCGGATGAAGATTTTTGAGTGAGTACCGCTCCGGCTCCAGAGGAGGAAGCGTCCACCTCCAGGAAGAACTGCTTGTTGCCGTCCGGGCGATGCAGCACTGGAGCGGAAGAGAAGGCCTGTTTTAAGGAAAGAAAGGCCTCCTCTGCTTCGGACGTCCACTGTTTGGGGTTAGCATCCTTGCGGGTGAGCGCGGAGATTGGAGCAGTCCTGGAAGAGAAGTGCGGTATGAAGAGGCGGTAATAGTTGGCGAATCCCAGGAACCGCTGAATGGCCTTCAACCCCTCCGGTCGAGGCCACTTCTCGATGGCAGACAGTTTCTCCGGATCCATTCGTAGGCCTGTCTGAGAAATGATGTAGCCCAAAAACGGAAGCGAGGTCTGCTCAAAGAGGCACTTCTCATATTTGGCGAAGAGGTGATTCTGCCTGAGCAGAACCTGACGAACATCCCTCCGGTGAGACTGGAGGTCCGGAGAGAAGACCAAGATATCGTCTAGGTACACCACAACGCAAGAGTAGAGGAGGTCCCGAAAGATGTCATTGACCAACTCCTGAAAGACTGCTGGAGCATTACAGAGACCAAAGGGCATCACCAAATACTCGTAGTGGCCGTCCCGGGTGTTGAATGCCATCTTCCATTCATCTCCCCGACGGATACGAACCAGGTTGTATGCCCCACGAAGATCCAGTTTGGTGAAGATTCTCGCCCCTCTAAGTCGATCAAACAATTCTGGAATGAGCGGAAGAGGGTACTTATTCTTCATCGTGATCAAATTTAAGCCTCTGTAGTCAATACAGGGACGGAGAGTCCGTCTTTCTTTTTTACGAAGAAGAAACCTGCTCCCGCTGGGGAGGTAGATTTCCGGATGAATCCTTTGGCCAAGTTCTCTCGATATATTCGGACATCGACCTGGTCTCAGCAGCGGACAATGGGTAAATACGCCCACGGGGAGGCGTAGTACCAGGTAGCAGGTCGATCGGGCAATCATACGGTCTGTGTGGGGGTAATGTCTCTGCTTCCTTTTTATTAAAGACATCAGCGAAAGACCAATATGGAATCGGGAGTCCTGGTAGATTAGCAGGTGTAGGAGAAGGACGGACAGGATGAACAGGCACCAGACACGTTTGATGACAGTCCTGTCCCCAGCGAAGAATCTCTCCAGTCTGCCAGTCGAGCACGGGTGCATGCTTTTGGAGCCAAGGCAGACCTAGTAAGAAAGCGTGAGAGAGTCCAGGTAGAACATGAAATGAGATACTCTCAGAATGTAACATTCCCACCTGCAGGGTTATAGCCTCGGTGATAAGCTGGATGGGACGTGGTAGAAGACCCCCATCTACAGCAGCAACAGATACTGGTTCAAGCAGAGGTTTGGTGGGAATGCGATATTCTCTACCAGAGCCTGTGAAACGAGATTCCCAGCTGCTCCAGAATCAAGTTGGGCTAGTTCGAAGTAACGGTTCTCACCGGGGAGAATTGAGACAGACAGCAGCAGAGATGAAGAGGATTTATTCTTGTCTAGGTGGACCTCTCCGAGCGAACCTAGACACAGGCGTTTCCCGACCTCTCTAGGCAGGTACGGATCCGGTGCTCCTTACTGCCACAGTAGAAGCAACTCCCCTCAGCACGGCGTGAGTCCTGACGGGCTTTGACCATCTTGGTCTGGTCGACCTGCATGGGCTCTGCCGGGGGCACTTGAGGAGATACGGAAGGAGTTACAGGTCTCTGAAATGAAGGAGCTAGGCGAGGAAACCTTCTCTCACGGGTGACCTCTTTGGCTCGCTCCTGGAACCGTAGATCAATTCGATTGGCCAGAGTTATTAGGTCATCGAGAGAGGTTGGAATGTCCCGACCGGCAAGTTCATCTTTAATGCGGCCGGACAGGCCCTCCCAGAAGACAGCTATCAGAGCGTCATTATCCCAAGCCAGCTCTGAGGCAAGGGTACGAAACCTTATGGCATATTGACCCACGGTGAGACTCTACTGACGAAGACGCAGCAGAGATGATGCAGAGGAGGTCTTCCGTCCGGGTTCATCGAATACCTTCCGGAAGGCTAAGAGAAAAGCAGACAGGTTAGACACCAGAGGATCTTCTCTTTCCCAAAGAGGATTTAGCCAGGCCAGGGCCTCTCCGGTGAGATGTGACATGATGAAGGCAATTTTGGCCCGGTCAGAGTTAAACTGGTGTGCCAGGAGTTCAAAATGCAGGGTACATTGGTTGATGAAACCCCGAGCCAGAGCAGGGTCGCCTCCAAACCGAGGAGGAGCTGAAAGTCGAGGTCCTGGAATAGAAACCACGGAGTTGGTAAGCAGCGGAACTGCCGGATTGCGAGTCATGGTGCTCGCGGTGGTTGTCGGGGAAGTATTCAGAGTGTCCAGGCGGGAATTAACACACCGCAGATGACCCAGGATGGACTCCTGTTGAGACCTCTGACGAGACAGTTCATGACACAGGTCAGATAGCGAAGGGGTTTGGGTGCCACCGGGTTCCATGGCCCGAGCAAACTGTAACGGGTCAGGTAGGTGGAACCTCTGAGCTTTATTTATACAAGAAGGTTATACTTGTAAGAGAGCGGGTGGCGCCCAGGGAGACGGACAGGAAGTCACGGCAAGTGACGGGGCAGTCTCTGGTTATACGGGAAAGGATCACGGCAAGTGACCGGGGCAGTCTCTGGATTGACAGGCAGGTTGTCACGGCAAGTGACCGGGGCAGTCTCTGGATAGACAGGCAGGTTGTCACGGCAAGTGACCGGGGCAGTCTCTGGATAGACAGGCAGGTTGTCACAGCAAGTAACCGGGGCAGTCTCTAGATGGACAGGTATATACGACCTGAGATGGTGAAGCCTCCCGGTAGGCTAGCAGGCAGATGGCGGATGGACACTCCCAAGTGAGCAGGCGAGAGTCTCTGGAACAGCCGGGGATCACCGCTTGTGACGTATGAACCTCCGGGTAGCGCTGCAGTCAGATGGCAGATGATCGCTCCCAAGTGAGCAGGCAAGAGTCTCTGGAATAGCCGGGGATCACCGCTTGTGACGTCCGAACCTCCGGGTAGGGCTGCAGTCAGATGGCAGATGATCGCTCCCAAGTGAGCAGGCAAGAGTCTCTGGAATAGCCGTGGATCACCACTTGTGACGTCCGAACCTCCGGGTAGACTTGCGGACAGGTAGCATACAGCAAACGGGCAGGAAACAGGCAGGTAACTGGTAACGGGACCTGAGGGCTGAAGCAGAGTGAAACAGTGCAACAACAACATTGCTCGGGCACCTCCATTAAGGAGGAAGCCCTTAATATAGGGTGGAGTCCTCCGGCATTGGCCGGGGACTTATTTGAAAAATGCGCGCGGCTCCTTTAAGAGCGGGGGAGGGCGCGGGCGCGCGCCCTAAGTCCAGCAGCAGGGAAGGAGCGCGCGGCCCCAGCAGGGCGGAAGGAGGACGCTGAGGAAGGGTAAGGGGGGGCGACGTCCCTGCCTGGCAGAGGACGCTGCTGCAGGGGAACAGCGTCCCTGCCTGGCAGAAGGCAGGGACGCCGACGCTACAACATCTCTGCCGACGGCTTATCTCCAGGAGAACAATGCAATCGGCGTCTGAAAATGGACATGCCTGATCGACATTTTCCCTGACAATCAGTTGGCGGCCGCCTCTATACACATAGCGTTGGCCGAACCTGTCAATATATACAAGTTCAGCAACATTAGTCTAATGAGTGTGAGGGCCTGGTCACGGGTGGTCCGACTGCCAAGACCCTCTACAATTCTGAGATCGGGGCTCTGTAACCCAGGCACCAGTCACTACAGAGCCCGGTCTATGGGACTGTCAGGAATAGCAGACAGCTGTCACATGGATACAGGATAACTTAATATTTGGGGAATCACTTTTCTATGAGGTGTTACCAATAAAGGACTCCCAGGTTTCCGTAACATCCAATGACTTTATTACATAGATCACTACACACGCATAGTCATTTCTTCCTGGAAATTGCAATAGCACCCTGCATTCTTAAACTGCTATCCCATATACAACATTTATCAATTCTGGAAGGATAAATGCTAAATATATTATTTCTAATGCGGTGCATCTTCAGAGACTCCTCAAATCCTATGACTATTTGGTCCAAAGTCCATTTTTGATAGCAATGGACTACAATCGCCATTCCTATAGACAACCAGCTTCTTAAAGGGAATCTGTCACCCTAAATTGGCGGGATATTTAAATGATGGCAGTCAGGTCAGATGGGCGGTATTTTGGGTACTTGCCTTAACATGTTGTTCGCCGCTGTCTCCATTATTTCTGGGAATTGTAGTCGTTGCCCTCCATATAACGCGCTTGCGCATTGCAATCTGTGGGCAAAGCATACTGCGCGTGCGCAATTCAAGATTGCAATGCGCAGGCGCGTTATATGGAGGGCAACGACTACAATTCCCAGAAATAATGGAGACAGTGGCGAACAACATGTTCAGGCAAGTACCCAAAATACCGCCCATCTGACCTGACTGCCATCATTTAAATATCCCGCCAATTTAGGGTGACAGATTCCCTTTAATAACTTGACCTCTATCAAACAGATGCAGCATTTCATTTTTGAGATATCTGAACCGGTCCTTTAAGCACCTCCAGCCCCGATGCATCCGGCTGTGCCCATATAATGGTTTTCCAATTCGATCTCTTAATCTTCTTCTTTTTGGATCTGAACCTTTTGCTCATTGTCTTCAAAATGTGTCATTTCCGGACAGATCATACTCAGTTTGCATTCCTAGTAATAAGCTACTGGTTTCCTATGTTTCGTCGCACTCATTCTTGGTTGCCATATTATACTGTGGCAATAGTCTGCAGATTCATCCCGCGGGGTCACCAGAGATGGGCTTCACGGTAATTTCAGAGTCCCCTGAATCCGTGCACCTAGGTCTTTCATGTTGTTCGTGCATCATGTTAATAAAGCAGATGAATTTGCCTTTGTGCGTTGCTTCTATTTCTGGCCATCAGCATGAATTCAGGCCTGCAGGAGCGGGGGCCGAGGACGGCTGCAGATGCACATCTGTGAAATCTGTGAAAGCTTTCTCTCCACTGCTAGATTATGATTGATGAAGGTAATGTTATCAGGGACTACTTACTGCTCCTGTCCTTTGTGACATCACTGAGGTCAGCGCATAACCACGTTAGCATTGAGCACAATGCTTTATTAATGTTTCATGAGTAACTCGGCAGTAATCAGGCTGGATCCTACGGGTAAATGAGACCAGGACGACATTCCCCAAAGTATAACGTGGAGCTTTCCACCCCGTCCTGCCCTACAGACTGACGAGATGCACCATGAGAACATCCAGCGCCGTTCTGATCGCTGCCCACAATTACAAGAATATGATGCAGAAAAGGACATTAAATCATTATCCTTAATAACCAGTCTTATTTTTTTTTAACATTTTTGTCTCATTCGCACATTTCAGAAGAAATAACCTGTATTTTTTTGTCACAGCTTGAGGGTGCACATAATTTACTAGTTATTCATTATAGCATATTTTGCCATGCAAATATATATATTCATTTGTAGTCTTTTTTTTTTTAACCGTTTACATTTTTATACTAAATAACTTAACACATTAATTTTCCCAGTTATTACAGCGGTGGGGATGCAGATTATATGTAGGGTTGTTTTTTAATATGAAATACAGCAAAAATGTTTTTGTTTTTTTATTATTATTTTATAATAATCACTTTTTTAATTTATATCTTTTTCTATTGAATTTTTGCCTGTAACTGGGACAGCCAAATTACAGTACATGGAAAAAATCCTTGAAATTATTTATCAGTATCTTTATCTTACTATTCCAACATTTTTCACCTCTAAATGCTATATATGCAATCTTATGCTTAGCAACAGCGGACGTGGCCCGTGGGAGACAACAGATTTTCCTGCTCACATTAAAGTGGTTGCCCAGAACTGGGGTTCAATCTATGTGACTGCAGACTTGTGAATCCTCTTAGCGTGCAGTGTACGCACTGTCAAGATTCTCCGATGTTGGTGCGTGACTGCAACTATGCGATGTTAATACAGAAGTAGTCACATGTCAACTAGACGTGTGCGGACTCGCTCAATACAAGTGAACTGAGCGAGGCCAGACACGTCTAGCCGAAATACAGCATGCAAATCGCATACTGTCCACTCCCGACACCTGCACTGGACAATCCTGACAGCTTGCATTGTGCGCACTTTGAGGATTCACAAGTCTACAGTCACATAAGGTGACTACAGACTTGAGTCTCAAGGCTGGGCAACTTCTTTAAGATCCAGAAGTCATGCACATTAAATGGGAGGTTGGGGTTTCCAGTGTACTACATTTGTCATGGATTTCTATGTGTGTCTTTTATATCTAGGTTTTTACTAGGTACATTACTTAAATTCTGTTTTCTATACATGATTATGGGGGCAGACAACTTGCCTGAGCTGCTATTAGCAGGGATATTCCTTATCGCACCCACATGAACAATAGCCTGGAGATGTTCATTGACTTCTTTGACTTTTCTAGGCATGCCCTATGATCTGTGCAGAGGTTGTTATGCAGTGAGGGAGAGGAGGCGAGCTATGATTCATCACTTATTGTCAATGGTGAATTCTATGTTATCTATACATAAATGTAACACAGGAAAAAGTGGCGGCAGCACTCCAAGGGTAGATGGTGAAAACAGTATGAGTGTTTATTCATCCAGAATGCAACGTTGGCTTGCACAATGAAGCCAAGATGTCTAAACCTGCTGCCTCCACTCCTTTGCTTTGTATACTTAGAGGATTTTGCCTGGATAATATCCTTGGAGGATTACTTTACACCTGCTTCTGTGGACTGTGCTGACTTTTTTAGTTTTCGATATATAGGTGTTCTCTACATATAGATTCTGATATGGACAAAAAAATATATATATGTAAGAAAACTTGATTTCAACAACGGGTTATATTTCCATGGCCCATGTCCTTTAAAAAAAATTACCGTAAGTAAGAAAATTTTAAAGTTTAAAAATAACAGAAAATGGCAATACTGCGACCAGAAAGGAGTCTCAACGCTCAGCTCAAGTATACATTATAACTCTTACCATCCTGTTGATACGAACAAAGTCTTCAGGATTCTTTGCCCACGGCGGGAGATCTACATCATTAACTGCATTGCTGTCATCCCTCACTCCAAAGTTATAGCCATTGCTGTTCACGAACATCTCTGGTAGGTAGTAGAATTCAGGAATGAGCTCCTGCAGATTAATACAAAAGAAAGAGGTAACAATTCTGGAAAATGGAACCAAAAAAAATGCAAAACGTAGAAAAAAAACCCTAAAAACAACCCCAGACATTCTCTATATCAATATCATCACAAAAGACCACAAGAGACAGAAGAATGAATTAATGACTGTATCCAGTTGGCTTTATGCTGAATGACTATTAACAGCTAACTTCTTATATGGCATAGCTAATTAAATACTGAGCGTGAAAGCAATTATACCCATGTGGTCTTTGGACAGATAAGAATACAGGACACCAATAATGTAAACTTTTGTCTGGAAACCCTCATCACAGCTTCCACTAATATAGCGCCTTTACAGACATTATCATCACTGTCCCCATCGGGGCTCACAATCTAGACTGCAGTATATCTCTGGAGTATGGGAGGAAACTGGAGAACCCAGAAGAAACCCACATAAACATGGGGCAGAACATACAAACTCTCTGCAATGTTATCCTTGTTGGGATTTGAAGCCAGGACCACAGCGATGTAAGGCTGAAGTGCTAACCACTGAGCCACCGTGCTCAGTGGTTAGCACTGTATGTGCTTTATAAATAGAATCTGGTTGGAAGATGGATAAATGCTTTTATTAAAGTTGACAAAATACCAGCGCCCATCCCAAGGAACCTTAGACATGTATTAAATTTGCTGATGACGGCTCCTAAAAGCATTGTGTCCGTCTGGAATGCAACATGACCAACATGATACTCCGGCACTGGAAATCTGAGAGCCATTTAACCCATGAAAAAGCCATACTGGAAACATCAAAAACCACAAGTTGGCAAGATTAAAAGTCACTGAAATTACTCATTAACTGTGCTAGTAAATATAGTGTTCCCGTTGAGTAAAATCTGGTTTACAAAAGTCCTTCAGTGGAAGATCATCTAACCATAATGACTGCTCTAATGGGTCTGGTCAGGTGAGACTCGGCTCCCATTAGTGTCAAGGCTCCTGCTTATAATGGATCTAGTGAAACTAAACTGGATCTGTTTTCCAATGAATAGAAACAAATCCTGACTGACCCCACTGACATATATTGGAGTCCGACCGGTTTAGCGGCAGTGATCAGCTTGGCGTGAAGGCTTGAACAAGTCGCCTACTGCAGGGTCAAGTGAATTAGTTCTAAACATTTCTGAGAAAACCTGGCCAAGGGGATGACACCCAGAAATTGTGAGAATAGGTGTACTTGGGTGATGATGTATTCTTTATGAAAAGCAGCTACATTTAGCACGGTGGGACACCCATAGGACGCTGTGCCTGCACTGGGACTCGTGCTGGAGAGAACTCTTATGGCCTCATCAGAATCCATAACTAATTTTTTCCCCATGATTACTTTTAAAGGGAATAGGTCAGCAGGTTTTTGCAGCCTAATCTGAGATCTGCACAATGCAGAGATCCTGATGTGTCACTTACTAGCTGGTTGCTCTAGTTTTGATAAAGTCTCATTTTATCAGCAGGAGATTATCATTTGAAGACTAGTAAACCTGCCTCCATATTCATGAGCTCTGGATAACCCTATCCCCACCAGAGATTCAGCATTCAACAGCTAAATCTGCAAAAGATAAAACAGTGATCATATTAAAACTGCAGCAAGAAGCTCAGTAAGTGACATATTGCTGGAATCAGGGTCACTGCCACTAAATCATGCTACAATCAGATGGGGCAGCAAAAATCTGGTGACAGATTCCCTTCAAGCAGTCACTATCTGTGGGGAACCCAGAGTATTATTACTTTTTTGTGAGTTTTTTTTTTAATTGTTTAGGGCGCATAATTACTTTATAAAGGAGCACTCAATGCATCATTGGTTTATAAAAGGGAACTAAGAAGTATAAGCTTCAAAAGGGCACAAGGGTGCCCATTATTACTCTACAGCGGCACTAACACTTTCTAGATCGCTCATAAGACGCATTTATATATTTTTTATTGGGGGGGCTTTTTACTGACATAAGGGCACAAAGAGGACATTGTCTGTAGGGGGCATTAATATAATACTACTCTGTAAGGCAAGCAATGATGGACATTTACTGTGTGGGATACTAAAGGCATTCATTATGTTGATTATTACAGTCTGGGGTACCGTATGGTATTACTATTTTAGGGCACTGTATGGTATTACTATTTTAGGGCACTGTATGGTATTACTATTTGAGGACACTGTATGGTATTACTATTTTAGGGCACTGTATGGTATTACTATTTTAGAGCACTTATGGCATTACTATTTTAGGGCACTGTATGGTATTACAATTTTAGGGCACTGTATGGTATTACTATTTTAGAGCACTTATGGCATTACTATTTTAGGGCACTGTATGGTATTACTATTTGAGGACACTGTATGGTATTACTATTTTAGGGCACTGTATGGTATTACTATTTTAAGGCACTGTATGGTATTACTATTTTAGGGCACTGTATGGTATTACTATTTTAGAGCACTTATGGCATTACTATTTTAGGGCACTGTATGGTATTACAATTTTAGGGCACTGTATGGCATTACTATTTTAGGGCACTGTATGGTATTACTATTTTAGGGCACTGTATGGTATTACTATTTTAGGGCACTGTATGGTATTACTATTTTAGGGCACTGTATGGTATTACTATTTTAGGACACTGTATGGCATTACTATTTTAGGGCACTGTATGGTATTACTATTTTAGGGCACTGTATGGTATTACTATTTTAGGGCACTGTATGGTATTACTATTTTAGGGCACTGTATGGTATTACTATTTGAGGACACTGTATGGTATTACTATTTTAGGGCACTGTATGGTATTACTATTTTAAGGCACTGTATGGTATTACTATTTTAGGGCACTGTATGGTATTACTATTTTAGAGCACTTATGGCATTACTATTTTAGGGCACTGTATGGTATTACAATTTTAGGGCACTGTATGGCATTACTATTTTAGGGCACTGTATGGTATTACTATTTTAGGGCACTGTATGGTATTACTATTTTAGGGCACTGTATGGTATTACTATTTTAGGGCACTGTATGGTATTACTATTTTAGGACACTGTATGGCATTACTATTTTAGGGCACTGTATGGTATTACTATTTTAGGGCACTGTATGGTATTACTATTTTAGGGCACTGTATGGTATTACTATTTGAGGACACTGTATGGTATTACTATTTTAGGGCACTGTATGGTATTACTATTTGAGGACACTGTATGGCATTACTATTTTAGGGCACTGTATGGTATTACTATTTGAGGACACTATCTCTAGCATTTATTTTGGGGATACTTTTTGCCTGGCACATTTTTTTGGATGGAATTATAGTAATGACCAAAATATTTCTGAAGAACGGTATTTAAAGTAGCATTAAACACAGCAGGTGCAGTTATAGATAAAAGGGGCATCAACAAGCTTAGAAATGGGGGCATCAACAGGGTAGGGGGTTTGTGTTGATTGGGAATAGATGGAGATGATGATGGAAATGTGAGATGTCAAATTGGTTTGTGTCGAAAACTCAGTCGATGAAAGATGGCTAGAAGTAGTCATTATGGCGACCTGGGCCAGATGGAAGAATTTGGAAAAGTCAAAGGACAACACCTGCGAATCACTGGATTTATCTGAAACCCAATCCCTTATGTGGGCAGCAGAACTGCTAGTTACCAATATATGTCAGTGCTTTCTGGCATTATTTAGTCTTTGTGCAATATTTTTGGGATTTGGTAACTGTAAGGCTAAGTTCACACTAGGTGTTTTTGCTGCTTTTTTATGCATTTTTATGCTAATTTTCAGCTGCGTTTTACAGTACCAGGAAAGCCTATGAGAGTTCAGAAATCTAATACACATCCGTTTGTGTGCTTTGCATGGTTTTTGGACATAGAGCATGTCACTTCTTTCAGCATTTTTTCACCCATTGCTTTCAAAATCACAAACATTCTGGCAAAATAAAAAAAGCAAGTACAGCAATATATGAAACTCATTTATTTTTGTCATTTTTCCAGGTTTACCATCTTGTCTTGGTCACCTGAGATGGCAGTTTGGATTAGTACAGTTGAATTAAATTAGTGATGTGTAAACATTGGCCCAGAAAGGTGTGAAATTGAACAATGCCTCTGGCTGACCAAGGTGTGAGATTGCACAATGCGTGATCAATTCAATGGCGGACCAAAGTGTGAAAGTTAAACAGTGTCCTACAAACTCAATGCACTGCCAAGGTATTAGGTAAATTATTCCAGATCAATTCACCTCCCTCAGCTGTTACCTTTGTATGTGTGTTTTTTTTCATGAACATGTCTTGTATTGGTGACCTGTGTTCATGCTTCTGTGGTGGAAGCAAAGCTGAACTTTGGGATCCTGAAAAATGCACCAAACATGAGTTTTTGATGCTGCTTCTTTTCTGCCAAGGGTGCAGGTTTTGCTGCAGAAAAAAACGTAGCAAAAACGCTTAGTGTGAACTTAGCCTAACTGTCATCTGCTAAGGCACCGAATACACCGTTTATAATGCCGAAGCGCCTCTGTAGTTTTAAATGTGCATTACCTGGGTGGAAAGCCCACTCAGGAGAGATGTCTGGTCCTCTAATATACAAATGTTTCCTGCATACTATAATGCTGCTAAACTGACAGGGAAACAGATCACTGTTAATCAGCTTTTCCAGCAGAAACACCTCCATCATTAGGTGACTTTACATAAAGATGCTGTAGAGATAACCAGGGCTTCAGCAGTTACAAAATCTAAAAATAGAGCCATTTCCTAATCTCTTAATGTGATAAATCTAACATGCATTAGGGAAAAACAATTAGAAGTAGCAGAACAGCAAATGGTAATTACATTGCTAAACTAAACATTTCATGTTTTCCACCACCAGGGGGCATTTGAGCACTGACTTTATTTTCCACAAGGGAACCCCGATGCCCCGAAACGCGTTGGAGTCTAGAGTAATATATATATACTAGATGGTGGCCCGATTCTAATGCATCGGGTATTCTAGAATATGTATGCGGCCGACCGTGTGCGCCTAAGCGGTGAAAGACCGCGACCAATCATCGAATTGTATTGTGAGGACCGGAGAGCGCCGCTGCCTATGCGGCTACTTCCGCTGCGCGAACCCGGGACATGAGCGGGTGCACGCAGCAGAAGTATCCTGACCCGCAGCGCCGCTCCCGGTCCTCTCTTGACATCCTAGCCGCATGGATGTCAGCGCCGCTGCCTGTGCGGGTACTTCCGCTGCGAGAACCCGGGACATGAGCGGGCGCTCGCAGCAGAAGTATCCCGGTCCTCCCTTCCGCATGGACGTCAGCGGCGCCGTCGATCGAGGTCCTTCTGCTGCTAGCGGCCGGGAGATGAGCGCCTCGCGCCGGTCATCTCCCCGCTGCCTCGCCGCTGACCTCCGTCCCGCAGATGAGCCGCTAACAGCCGCCATTTTTTTGTGAAATCCCGCGGCGCTGATTGGCCGCTGCCGGACCAATGAGCGACGTGGGATTTCCTGGACAGACAGACCGACAGACAGACGGGATAAGACAATTATATAGTAGATATTTTTTTTTATATTGGCCTGTTGCTAAATTTGTTGTTTTTTTAAACATATTAATTTTTTTTAATTAATTTTTTTTCATTTACCACTGGTGGGTATAGCGTAACAACTATTCCCATTGTGAATAAACGTTACTATCTATCTATTTTCAACATCAGATATCTTAGTCTTCCAGTGGACATATAGATACACATAAAATAAAAGTTTCAGGTCAGGCCTAGTGTAAAGGAGATACTTGTCAGAATGCAAATCACCGAAACAAGTTCTGGGCTCACATTCAGATGTCAAAATATTATAGCCTATTTTAACTCGGATTCGGAATGAACTGTAACACTGGAACAATCATGCACACATTTATTAAAAGAGTAACCGTTGTTTTAATTTTAATTTCATAAATTAATAGTACACATGAAAATAATCAACTTGGTCATTTATCTTAACAGAGAAATTAGCCTTTCTCCTGGACTGATCTATTAGAGGGAGAAGCTAGAGGCAGACACAGACATTCTGGTGCAAGTCCTCCTGAAATGACCATTATAGAGAGAGGAGCTATAGACAGACACACATTTTGCTGCAAGTTCTCTAATGACCATTATAGAGAGAGGAGCGAGTGGCAGACACAGACATTTTGCTGCAAGTTCTCCTGAAATGACCATTATAGTGGGAGGAGCCAAAGGCAGACACAGACATACTGGTGCAAGTCCTCCTGAAATGACCATTATAAGAGAGGAGCTATAGACAGACACACATTTTGCTGCAAGTTCTCTAATGACCATTATAGAGGGAGGAGCGAGTGGCAGACACAGACATTTTGCTGCAAGTTCTCCTGAAATGACAGTTACAGTTCTCAATAGAACTTCATGAACACCAACTGCCATCTCCTATCTCAGTAACTAATAATAATAATCTTTATTTTTATATAGCGCTAACATATTCCGCAGCGCTTTACAGTTTGCACACATTATCGTCACTGTCCCCAATGGGGCTCACAATCTAGATTCCCTATCAGTATGTTTTTTAGGAGTGTGGGAGGAAACCGGAGTACCCGGAGGAAACCCACGCAAACACAGGGAGAACATACAAACTCCTTGCAGTTGTTGTCCTTGGTGGGATTCAAACCCAGGACTCCAGCGCTGCAGTGCTATCCACTGAGCCACTGTGCTGCAGAAACATCTGATTTTTTGTAATTCCTTAGAAAAATGTGAGGGCTCGACATTAAAGATATAAAAAGTGACCATACATACAACCAAATTTGTAAAAAAAATACCCCAGAATCACTGTATGTGTATGAAGTGTGCCAACTCTTCCCTGTGGTAGCTATCAGGGGAAAGAAGGGTCAGGCATGTTGGATTTCTACATGTTTAAAGGTGATAAGAGGCAGCCAGTGGTATCTAGCAGCAGCTTATTCCCCTCTTCCCAGTATATATGTATATGAGGGAGTTGGAAAGAATAGACTATTCTCCTATTAACTACTAAGTACTGACCAATATCTTAAAGGGAATCTGTCAGCAGTTCGTTGCCATGTAATCTGAAAGCAGCATGATGTAGAGTCAGAGACCCTGATTCCAGCAACTTAAAATGCTGTGCTTTTGTTTCAATAAAATCATTTCTTTAAACCAGCAGAATATTACTAGAGGATTAGATGTCTGGCTCCTCCTAGTCCAACCTCACCCCCACCACTAATGAGCAAATTTCTGTCAATGTACAGTGTAAACAGAATGCTGCCAATCAGTAATGTGGGCGGGGTTATACAGAGCTCAGCATTCAGAGCTCTGTTAGATCTGCAGAAGAGAAAACTGTGATTCTATTACAACTGCTGCACTCCGTAAACTAAGTGATACATCGTTGGAATCAGGGTCTCAGTCCCTACATCATGCAGCTTACAGATTACATAGCAAAACCCTGCTGACAGATTCCTTTTTAATAGCCATGTAGACATTTGCACAATTTTTATTATAGTTCATTTGCTTCCTAAATGCAAAGTTAAACAACTTTTGAAATATACATTGAAACCTTTCTACTATTTTGCTGATGTACAGTGCTTTTAAGTCATCTGTCTGGCTGAGTGATCTGCAAAGAAGTTATAAATCCCTCAGAGCTCCTGCACCTGATAACTCGTTCTTTCACATCCTTTCTTCTATCAAAGTTAGACAGCAGCAGGGAGGGAGAGGGTCGTACACAGAAAACAGGATACAGACAAGGAGGAACGCACATGTAGAGGAAATAAGCGCCGTTCTAAAGCTGTGAAGGCAGCAGCACCCTGGATACACACAGTCCTCACATCCAGCCTATATTACAGAGAGAGAAACTCCAGACATAAAAGAAATATGAAATCTCAATCAGGCTGCAAACTGTATGTAAGGGGGTCTTAATAGGAAGAAATTACCGTAATTAAAATTGCAGACTGACACTAAACTCAATTCTATTAAATAAAGGTAACTGTTAAAATATATAAGATGCCTGGAATCAGGGAACTTGTCATCTCGGAAAATGCTATCTACTGTAAATATGCCCAGACACTTTGATTGACAGCCAGCTCTGCAGTGCATCTGTGCAGAGCTGTCAAAGTGCAGGGACATGCTTTCAGCCAATGCTCTGAGTGGTGACAGGAGCCGCTGCAGGCATGCCTCTATGACTGAATGCCAGTGGCTCCCGGGAGGAAAAGGTTAATTTTCTCCTTGAAACAACACTTTAAATAAGGCAGATAGGGAGCACTGTAATGCTATTTACCTTGAAATTAACCCAATATCTGCAGGTTAATAGTATTTTTGGAAGAAACAGGTTCCCTTTGATATTGATTCCTCATGTCATAATAATTGTGTGCCAGGACAATGCAGGAGCTGCAGTGTAGTCAGAAGGCTGAATCTGCTGTGTAACTGGGGGAATATGCCAGCCCTTATTACAGGTAAGTCAGCAATAAAATAACATGTATAAAAAAATGTACCTGGTAATGAACTGGATAAAGGTGTACAGCCATCTTAAAAGTCCTGCTCCAGCATTATATTTTTATTTCAGCATTTGTTCATTGTGTGTATTAGAATATTTATCGGTCGCCGTCTTCTGCCGTTTCCAACACCGCTCCGGTCTCCTGCATCATGTGATTGGCAAACCACAGCGTTTGTGTGGATCGGAAGTCACTTTCTCAGTGTAAGTTCATCAGGCTCTACTAGATTTACATTACGAAAGGATCTGACTGCTTGTGAGCTGGCAAGAAAGAGCTGTGGGCACATGATGTTGGAGAGAGACTGGAGCAGCACTGAAAACGGCAGAAGACAGCGATTGGAAAAGTATTTAATGCGCACACTGCACATACTTTACTGATAGGGAACAAACTGTGAACTAGAAAAATGCTGGAAAGGGACTTTAAATGTTGATAAATGTTCATTTTAGTTTATTTGTCAACTTACTTTTTTGCAATATCAACCAACAAAACTAATTTGAAAGTTCTATATATATTTTCAAATCATAATTACTGGTCCTAGTTATTAATTAGAAGATGAGAATTATTAACTTCCCTAATTAAAGTGACTACAAAGATGCACACAAATCCTTACCATCAGGGTCTATGTCAAGCACTGGTGCCCATATACAGCCAATTATAACATAAAAAGGTTTACATGTACAAGATCTCTAATCATTAAAATAAATAATTGTTGATCCGTGCATGTAAAATATATCATTATGGGGTCCGGTCTGCTTAGCTCGCCTTGGTTACTTGTAAATAGCCATTGAGACCAAGTGTTGATCTTGAAAAAGGTAATACAGTGGGTACAGAAAGTATTCAGACCCCTTTACATTTTTCACTCTTTGTTTCATTGCAGCCATTTGGTAAATGCAAAAAAGTTCATTTTTTCTCATTAATGTACACTCTGCACCCCATCTTGAATGAAAAAAAAAAACAGAAATGTAGAAATGTTTGCAAACTTATGACCATGTGATATTTCAGTTTTTCTTTTTTAATAAGTATTCAGACCCTTTGCTCAGTATTGAGTAGAAGCGCCTTTTGAGCTAGTACAGCCATGAGTCTTCTTGGGAATAATGCAACAAGTTTTTCACACCTGGATTTGGGGATCCTCTGCCATTCTTCCTTGCAGATCCTCTCCTGTTCCATCAGGTTGGATGGTGAACGTTGGTGGACAGCCATTTTCAGGTCTCTCCAGAGATGCTCAATTGGGTTTAGGTCAGGGCTCTGGCTGGGCCAGTCAAGAATGGTCACAGAGTTGTTCTGAAGCCACTCCTTTGTTATTTAAGCTGTGTGCTTAAGGTCATTGTCTTGTTGGAAGGTGAACCCTCTGCCAAGTCTGAGGTCCAGAGCATGCAACCAGTCAATTGCAACAAGTCGTCCTGTCCCTGCAGCTGAAAAACACCCCCATAGCATGATGCTTCCACCACCATGTTTCACTGTTGGGATTGTATTGGACAGGTGATGAGCAGTGCCTGGTTTTCTCCACACATACTGCTTAGAATTATCACCTAAAAGCTCTATCTTCCTCTCATCAGAACAGAGAATCTTATTTCTCATAGTCTGGGCGTCCTTCAAGTGTTTTTTAGTAAACTCTATGCGGGCTTTCATATGTCTGGCACTGAGGAGAGGCTTCCGTCGGGCCACTCTGCCATAAAGGCCTGACTGGTGGAGGGCTGCAGTGATAGTTGGCTTTGTGGAACTTTCTCCCATCTCCCAACAGCATCTGTGGAGCTCAGCCACAGTGATCTTAGGGTTCTTCTTTACCTCTCTCACCAAGGCTCTTCTCCCACGATTGCTCAGTTTGGCTGGACGGCCAGGTCTAGGAAGACTTCTGGTGGTTCCAAACTTCTTCCATTTAAGGATTATGGAGGCCTCGGTGCTCTTAGGAACCTTGAGTACAGCAGAAATTCTTTTGCAACCTTGGCCAGATCTGTGCCTTGCCACAATTCTGTCTCTGAGCTCCTTGGCCAGTTCCTTTGACCTCCTGATTCTCATTTGGTCTGACATACACTGTGAGCTGTGAGGTCTTAAGGGTATGCCACACTAAACAATATCGCTAACGGGATCGCTAAAAAACGTCACTATTTAGCGATCCCGTTAGCGATATTGTTCAGTGCGGCAGCTTCCAGCAACGAGCTTCCTGCTGAGATCTCGCTCGTCGCTGGAATCGCTCCGGACCCTATTTCATCGCTGGCGCTCCCGCTGGGTAAGTATCTAATCGCTGTGTGGCACCTTTTCTTAGCGATTTAGCGGTACTTTTGTACCGCTAAAGTCGTTAAGAAGATCGCTAACGGCGATAGCGTCGTTAACTATATCGCTAAATGTGGCCGCATTTTAGCGATATAGAAACAATCCCGCTAGCGATCTCATTAGTATGCAACGCTAACGAGATCGCTAGCGGGATAGCTTAGTGTGGCAGTACCTTAATATAGAGGTGTGTGCCTTTACAAATCAAGTCCTATCAGTTTAATTAAACACAGCTGGACTCCAATGAAGGAGTAGAATTATCTCAAGGAGGATCACAAGGAAATGGATAGCATGTGACGTAAATATGAGTATCTGAGCAAAGGGTCTGAATACTTATGACCATGTGATATTTGTTTTTCTTTTTTAATAAATTTGCAAAAATTTCTAGATCTTTGGTTTTTATCAGTCAAGATGGGGTGCAGAGTGTACATTAATGAGAAAAAAATGAACTTTTTTGCATTTGCCAAATGGCTGCAATGAAACTAAGGGTGAATAATTTAAAGGGGTCTGAACACTTTCCGTACCCACTGTATTTGTCCATACAGGTTGTAAAAAACGAAGAAATCAGATGCTGCCTGAGCCTATATGGTGTATTTTCAGGCACCAGAAGAAAAATATGGAAGGTGTGTTGGAGGTGCCGATGTGGCTATAAAACATGTGATAAGTGACATGTCATACGTGTAAATGTGATACAGGTACAGCTTTAATAAAGCCCTATAATACAACTAATAGAAAAGCTACGGACGAGACACATCCCTAACGCACTTCTAATATACGGGCCTGTGACAGGCTCGAGCTGTTAAAAAATTAAAGAGACTTTCAAGCATGTCTTCAAATGATAAAAGACGACTATTAACGCTATCAAAACTGTATACCCCCTGAATCAAAGCTGACGTTCCATTTTAATACCTCCAGCCACAAAAGTCTACTGTTTTTATGAGCGCTCTATGAAATGAAATCCTGAGGAGGCGTTTTTCACTCTCTAAACCATCTATCACAGGGAGGCTTTATGGCTGCCATATTTCTTTTCTTCAAAACTTGATCCCCAGGCATCTATTAAGCTGGAATGAGGCTTAGTATGGGTCAGTAAGTCAGACCTGGTCATCTCCATTAACTGTATTAATTTACACTATATCACCTTAATGACATCTTGTCACAACTACCTTTTCAGGCAGCGACAAATAATATCCAGAAAGTAATATAACAATTTTTGGAGGCTTCGGGCCAGATTACCGCTCAACAGTAGGTTCTTTAGATGTCATCTGTTACGGGCGAGAGCGGGAGGGGAGAAGCAGTCAGACGACTGACCAAGCTAAGGTCCTTTCCGGGTCACTTGCTTCCTGAAAGGTCATTCTAGGCATAATTATTCTTCTTCCATATTCTTTTCATTACCAATAAAGAGTTAGGAAAAATATGAGATGTCAATTTCAAGACATTCAGTCCTTTAACAAGCGAAGTAGTTTTTTATGAATAGCTATGAGTCTTAAAACTGAAATGAGATTAGAATTATTATATATCATCATGTAAAGAATGTTTTTAAGGAGTAACTAAACTTTCACTATTATATCTGGCAAAAATTAAGAGACCACTTCCAAATGTTCAGTTTGTCTGATTTTGCTCTTTATAGGTATATTTTTGAGTAAAATGTAAATTGTTCTTTTATTCTATAAACTTCTGACAACATGTCTCTGAATTTCCAAGCAATAAATTTAGTATTTTTTTCTGACAAAGAAAAATGGTCAAAATTAAAAAAAAAAAACCCAGTGCTTTCAGACCTCAAATACTGCTAAGAAAACAAGTTCACAATCATTTAGAAACAACAATACTAATGTTTTAACTCAGGAAGAGTTCAGAAATCAATATTTTGTGGAATAACCATGATTTTTAATCACAGCTTTCATGCGTCTTGGCATGCTTTCCACCAGTCTTTCACACTGCTTCTGGGTGACCTTATGCCACTCCTGGTAGAAAAATGTAAGCAGTTCTTCTTTGTTTGATGGCTTGTGACTATCCATCTTCCTCTTGATTACATTACAGAGGTTTTCAATGGGGTTCAGGTCTGAAGAATGGGCTGGCCATGACAGAGATTTGATGTGCTGGTCTCTTAATTTGTGCCAGAGCTGTATATACATATGTGTGTATGTAATAATATATATATATATTATATATATATATATATATATATATTTTGTCCAGCATGAAAAGTAATGGAACTTTGAAAATCACTTTAATTAGGGAATTTGTATCCGTTCCTGTAAAAAATCCATAAATAAATGTCATGTATCTGGCCTCTACACCCCCGATTTTCTCCAAGCTAGTGGCCTTCCTTCAGATATATCTATGTCAGAACCTAGTCATTTGGAGTACTGATGCTGGTACACCCTTTCACTGCCATCATCTGTACTTCAAATGAGTATGCTCTGATATAGATGCAAAAAAGTCAGGCAAATAATTGTGAAAAATCGGGGGTTAGTGGCCAGATACATGCAAGTTCTTCACAGGAATGAAGACAAATCACCTAATAATTTAAGGGAATTAATTAAGGGGCAAATTCTCAAATAAAGTGATTTCCAAAGTTTAATAACTTTCCAAGGTGGACAACATTATTAGAAAAAAAAACGTTACTCCAAAAGGGTAATGTTAGAATTATAAAATTATTCATTATAAAATAATTCTTAATGAGTAAGGGGAATCTATCACTAGGTTTTTTATTACCCATCTGAGAGCAGCATAACAGAGACAGAGAGCCTGATTCCAGCAATGTGTCACTTACTGGGCTGCTTGGTCAGTTTTGATAGAATCCGTTTTGTCTGATGTAGATGAGCGAAGACCCTTCTACAGCTCCCACACCACTGACTGGCAGCTTCCTGCGCACACTGTGAATTGTCAGCAAGCTACCAATCAGTTGTGGGGGTGGGGTTACACAGATTAGCAGGTTTGATCTGCAGTAATAATGTCCGGCTGATAAAACACTGATTGTATTGAAACAAAAACACACAGCCTTGTAAGTGACACAGGGAATCAAGGACTCTGACCATACATTATGCTGCTGGCAGATTAAACAGCAAAAACCTGACAGATTGCCTTTAAAAATGTAATTAGAAATTAAAATACAATAAAAATGGAGATTTTAAATAATATATTTTAAAGCACAATTCGATGATTTTTTTTATTGCTGCACTGGAGCTCCTTATACCATGTCAATAACCATCGCAGGGTATAGAGGGGCCGCTGATGCTAGTGCTTTTTTCAGCTGGATACCATGTATGTTCAGGTGCATATTCAGTAGAGATGCATTGTGGAGCAGAAACTCCCTGGCTACCTGCACCGCAATAGTTATACGAGCCCCTGGCCAATTATAAGCCAGCAACTGACGTCAGTGTGTCCCATCGTGGGTAGGACATGACGTCCCCCTGCCCCAGCTATGGAGTAGGAAGAGGATGCTGCTCGCAATGGGAGCGGGGACAGGTGAGAAAAATCATTTATTTTTTATGTGTACCTGAAGAGTGGCAGGACAAGGGACATTATTACAGGATTAGGGCCAGGCTGGAGGACATTATTACAGGAAGGGGGTCATTATTATATGGTTGAGGGACAGGTTGGAGGACATTACTACAGGGTGAGGGCTACAGCAGAGAACATTATTACAGGAAGGAGGCCAGGACGGGGGACAAAATTACAGGATGAGTGTCAAAATATGGGGGACATTATTACAGGATGAGGGCCGGCATGGGGGGACATTATTACAGGATGAGGGCCAGCATGGGGGACATTATTACAGGATGAGGGCCTGCATGGGGGACATTATTACAGGATGAGGGCCAGCATGGGGGACATTATTACAGGATGAGGGCCAGCATGGGGGACATTATTACAGGATGAGGGCCAGCATGGGGGACATTATTACACAATGAGGGCCGGCATGAGGGGACATTATTACAGGATGAGGGCCGCATGGGGGACATTATTACAGGATGAGGGCCAGCATGGGGGACATTATTACAGGATGAGGGCCTGCATGGGGACATTATTACAGATGAGGGCCAGCATGGGGGACATTATTACAGGATGAGGGCCGGCATGGCGGACATTATTACAGGATGAGGGCCAGCAAGGGGGACATTATTACACAATGAGGGCCGGGATGAGGGGACATTATTACAGGATGAGGGCCGGCATGGGGGACTTTATTACACGATGAGGGCCAGCATGGGGGACATTATTACACGATGAGGGCAGGCATGGGGGACTTTATTACACGATGAGGGTCAGCATGGGGGACATTATTACACGATGAGGGCCGGCATGAGGGGACATTATTACAGGATGAGGGCCAGCATGGGGGGACATTATTACAGGATGAGGGCCAGCATGGGGGGGACATTATTACAGGATGAGGGCCAGCATGGGGGACATTATTACAGGATGAAGGCCAGCATGGGGGACATTATTACACAATGAGGGCCGGCATGAGGGGACATTATTACAGGATGAGGGCCGGCATGGGGGACTTTATTACACGATGAGGATCAGCATGGGGGACATTATACAGGATGAGGGCCGGCATGAGGGGACATTATTACAGGATGAGGGCCGGCATGGGGGGACATTATTACACAATGAGGGCCGGCATGAGGGGACATTATTACAGGATGAGGGCCGGCATGGGGGACTTTATTACACGATGAGGGCCAGCATGGGGACATTATTACACGATGAGGGCAGGCATGGGGGGACTTTATTACACGATGAGGGTCAGCATGGGGGACATTAATACAGGATGAGGGCCAGCATGGGGGGACATTATTACAGGATGAGGGCCAGCATGGGGGACATTATTACAGGATGAGGGCCAGCATGGGGGGGACATTATTACAGGATGAGGGCCAGCATGGGGGACATTATTACAGGATGAAGGCCAGCATGGGGGACATTATTACACAATGAGGGCCGGCATGAGGGGACATTATTACAGGATGAGGGCCGGCATGGGGGACTTTATTACACGATGAGGGTCAGCATGGGGACATTATTACACGATGAGGGCCGGCATGAGGGGACATTATTACAGGATGAGGGCCAGCATGGGGGACATTAATACAGGATGAGGGCCAGCATGGGGGGACATTATTACAGGATGAGGGCCAGCATGGGGGGACATTATTACAGGATGAGGGCCAGCATGGGGGGGACATTATTACAGGATGAGGGCCAGCATGGGGGACATTATTACAGGATGAAGGCCAGCATGGGGGACATTATTACAGGATGAGGGCCAGCATGGGGGACATTATTACAGGATGAGGGCCAGCATTGGGGGACATTATTACAGGATGAGGGCCGCATGGGGGTACATTATTACAGGATGAGGGCCAGCATGGGGGATATTATTACAGGATGAGGGCCAGCATGGGGGACATTATTACAGGATGAGGGCCAGCATGGGGGGACAGTATTACAGGATGAGGGCCAGCATGGGGACATTATTACAGGATGAGGGCCAGCATTGGGGGACATTATTACAGGATGAGGGTCAGCATGGGGGACATTATTACAGGATGAGGGCCAGCATTGGGGGACATTATTACAGGATGAGGGCCAGCATGGGGGGACATTATTACAGGATGAGGGCCAGCATGGGGGGATATTATTACAGGATGAGGGCCAGCATGGGGGACATTATTACAGGATGAGGGCCAGCAAGGGGGGACATTATTATAGGATGAGGGCCAGCAGGGAGGGACATTATTACAGGATGAGGGCCAGCATAGCAAGCATTGGAGGGACATTATTACAGGATGAAGGCCAGGCTGGAGTACATTATTACAGGATGAGGACCATGATGGGGGGACAGTTTTACAGGGTAAGGCCAGCATGGGGGGACATTATTACAGGATGAGGGCCAGCATGGTGGACATTATTACAGGATGAGGGCCAGCATTGGGGGACATTATTACAGGATGAGGGCCAGCATGGGGACATTATTACAGGATGAGGGCCAGCATGGGGGGATATTATTACAGGATGAGGGCCAGCATGGGGGACATTATTACAGGATGAGGGCCAGCATGCGGGGACATTATTACAGGATGAGGGCCATCAAGGGGGGACATTATTATAGGATGAGGGCCAGGAAGGGGGGACATTATTACTGGATGAGGGCCAGCAGGGGGGACATTATTACAGGATGAGGGCCAGCATAGCAAGCATTGGAGAGACATTATTACAGGATGAAGGCCAGGCTGGAGTACATTATTACAGGATGAGGACCATGATGGGGGGGACAGTTTTACAGGGTAAGGCCAGCATGGGGGGACATTATTACATGATGAGGGCCAGAATGGGGGGGACATGATTACAAGATGAGGGCCAGGTAGGAGGACATTATTATAGGATGAGGACCAAGATGGGGGGACGAGGGCCAGGAAGGGAAAATGTTATGACAGGATGAGGGCGAGGCTGGAGGACATTATTATAGAATGAGGGCCAGGATAAAGGACATTATTACAGGATGAGGGCCAGCATGGGGGGACATTATTACAGGATGAGGGCCAGGATGGGGGGACATTATTACAGGATGAGGGCCAGCATAGCAAGCATTGGGGGGACATTATTACAGGATGAAGGCCAGGCTGGAGTACATTATTACAGGATGAGGACCATGATGGGGGAACAGTTTTACAGGGTAAGGCCATCATGGGGGGACATTATTACAGGATGAGGGCCAGTGTGGGGGGACATTATTACAGGATGAGGGCCAGTATGGGGGACATGATTACAAGATGAGGGCCAGGTAGGAGGACATTAATATAGGCTGAGGACCAGGATGGGGGGGACGAGGGCCAGGAAGGGAAAATGTTATGACAGTATAAGGGCCAGGCTGGAGGACATTATTATAGAATGAGGGCCAGGATAAAGGACAATATTACAGGATGAGGGCCAGGCCAGAGGATAGTATTACAGGATGAAGCCAGGAGGGGGGTCATTATTATAGGTTGAAGGAAAGGAAGGAGGACATTATTCCTGGATGAGGGCCAGGAAGGGAAACATCATTACAAGATGAGGTCATTATTATATGGCTGAGGGACAGGTTGGAGGACATTATTATAGGGTGAGGGCTACAACAGAGAACATTATTACAGGAAGGTCAGGACGGGGGACACTATTACAGGATGAGGGTTAAAATATAAGACATCATTATTTGGATTATAATAGGATGGGGGCAAAGACGGGGGACATTGTTACAAGATGGGGGACAGGTTTACAGGATGCAATCCAGGACAGAGGACATTATTACACAATGGGGGCCAGGACAGATAACCATACTACTTGGACCTACTTGGGGATAATATTACTGAATGGGGGACATTACTAGTTGCCATGGCAACCTGAGGCCAAGTAATGGCCTACGGTGGCAAGTAAGGCCCTACAATAAGCAGGATGTAACAAGTGAAGCGGCAGTGTAAAACTGACAGATTTAATATCCTGTAGTACAGAAGTATTGCAAGATATTAAATCATGCCATCAGGCAAAAGGTTGTAAAGAAGAAATTGTAAAAATTAAAAAAAAAAGTAAAATCTAATATAAGTTTAAAAAAACAAAAAAATATTTTGCCACTAAAAAAATACTGTTTTATGCAGCAGCAAAAGTGAACAAAAAAAGAAAAGAACATGTTTGGTATAACCACATCCGGAGCTATAAAACTGTACTATCACCCATATGATGAACACTGTAAAAAGAATAATAAAACATAAAAAACGCAGCTTTTTCATTATACTGATGCACAAAAAATGGAATAAAAAGTGATTAAAAAGGCGCACAGAAAAAAAAATGGCATAACTGAAAACGCTATCTTATTTATGAGGTCTTTCTCAAATTTTTCCTATGTGCAGCCGATTTACCCAGCTGTGTTCGAGACCCTTGATCTAAAAGGATGTAATTTAAGAAAGCAGCTTTGCAGATATTCTTCCCTACAAGCATCTACAACAGCTCATATGCATGATGGTATTGTAACTATAGTCCCTTCTATAAAGCTACTTCTTTCTCACGAAACGCATGTTATTGATTAGGGGGGATGATGTGATATGGATGGCAATGCCATTGCGGGATCAGACTACAGGGTTTGTGGCCATTCTTCTACCAGTCACATAGGTTATAGGCGTTATCAATATGATACGGTAGATTACTACTGACCCATACTACTGTAGTCATAATCATGCTCCCAATTTTTATAAATTGTCGTGCATGAGAATCAGGTTTGTACACACTCTGCTTTTCTGTGTATAACACACCCCTTTATAACAGACGATGCCCCATGAACGATCCATTTTTGTCCCCTATATATGCATTTGGATGCCTGGATTCAGTGTCAGAGAAAAAACAATCTTGGGGTAGTGCTGCCTTTAAAGAAGGTCCCCCATTTTCCCAGGAGAGCAGGAAGTATGGTTAAAATAAAAAAAAATATAAAAATTTTTTTTCAGGGTATGTGCAGACATTAAGTATTTGCTGTAGACAAATCTGTATCAAAAACATGCTTCTTGGCAGTAAAATCGCTGCATAAAAATCAGATTTTCGATACGTTTTTTTTCCCAATCATTAGAATGGGTGAAAAACGCTCAAAGAGTTGACATGCAGCAGAAATGAAACTGCTTCAAATCGGCAAGGAAAAAATAAGCAGCGTGTGCATGAGATTTAAGAAATACTTTGCTGTGAGCATAAAATGCGTTTTTCGACGCAAAAGTTTTGAATACCCTAAAGCCGCACTAAAAACGCATGTGATCCGAACACGACTATATCAAAGTTTTATCAAAGCCAAATACAAGGAAGTATCATTAACAAAGCAGCTTTATTTAAAATATGACATGCCAAAACGAGACAAAAACCGCAGCTTCAAAAGCGCGATGAAAACACACGTAAAATAACGCAAAGAAAAAATGCAAGTAACTGAAATTAGCTAATAGGTGTAAAAATCTGCAAGATCAATCGCTCATCAGAACTACTCATCATGGGAACATAGCCTAAAGGTGTATCTGCCATGTTTTTAAATTGGTGAAAAAAGCTCCAAAACCGCTGAAAAAACTGACATGTTAAAGATTTGCAAATATGTTTTGATGGAAAAATACCCAGTTAGTGCAAAAGATTTCAGAAATCGTATTTCATTCATTTTGCTGGTACTGTAAAATGCTGCTTTTCTTTCCACTGCAAAAATGCCACATATGAACATACCTCTACTGTCCTGTGTGTGGCTGTAAGACAACTGGCTGCAGCAGAAGCAGAAGTCTCCCTGCCAGCAGTAAGACAAGGAAATCATTAAGTTCTGCTCCTTTGACTAATGGGCAGAGCTTCAATCAGCCACCAGCTGAAGATGAAACAGTAATTCTTGATAATTCAGTGTAGACCACGAGTAACCTTTATGGAGATTTTAAGTGTTTGAACAAACCTTAATTTTCAATACTTTCCTGGAACTCCACTATTACCCTGGATCGTACGTTTTCTTGTACTAGTAATTCTTTCTGATTGTTTCAGGATTGTTCATATAATGATGCAGACTAAGAAATAGGGAGGGCAACTCATGTACATTTCATGTTTAATTTAAAGTGTTAACATTGTTTTAACTTTTAATTTCAGGGAAATCTGCTTCTTTCTCCTCCAGGACTGATCTTTAATGATCTTTAATTTTTTAAATTCCTCAATTTCTGCTTAAAATCTGTCTTCAAACAAGACAGATTTTTCCGTTACTCAAATAGGAGATGTCAGTCGATACTTATGAGATTCTATGGAGAGGCGAGGAGGAGCTAGAGAAACAGCTCTCCCTCCTCCTACCGCTTTAGGTTTAGATTATCATTAGCAACTGACATCTCCTATCAGAGTGATGTCAAAATCTGTCTACAGTGAATACAGATTTTACCTATTATTTGAGAATGAATCTGGGAGGAGAAAGAAGCAGATTCCTATGATAAGATATATTACAAAGCTTCTTATTTTCATGTGTACTACCGGTTGATGCAATAAAAATTAAAACAATGGTTACTCTTTACGTTTGGTGTTCCTTTAAGAAGAAGGGAGGGAGAGTAGCCACTAAGAGCTTCTAAAGCTTTTTACCTTAAGGGAGAATCAACAGTCATAAAAAAAACTGCCCCCCCAACAAAAGAACGGACATTGGGGTATAGGAGAATAAGTAGGCAGAAATATATCAGATCGCCGGCAGATACTGATAGATCAGGTGCAATCGTCCTGCAGAAATGTAACTTAGTAACAATAGCAACAATATAAAATACATCTGCCGAGAAAGCCCCTATTGGGCTCTCATAAGACCCCTCGGTAGCCGGCATTTAATGTTTGGCAGGTTGATGCACATAAAATATTCATGGTGTTTATCTATTGTGTAGGCAAAATGGTTTAACAGGTTTTTCTAAGCAAGAAAATCTTCCCCCCAGTATTTAATAAGACGAGTAAACGCCATTAGACGTCAGGCGTAAATCACACACGGAGATGATAGAAATGCAATGACAAATGATGAAAATGAAGGTTTGCTTTTTATCACGGCTAACAATAAACGCGGATGACTTGCAAACAGAGCAATAACGGGGATTCTCCATCAGATTCTCCGTGCCGTGAGCTCGCTGGAATAATCTAATGTGCGTCGTGGCATAATATCCCCAGGCAAGCGAGGTAAAAGCTGAGGCTGGAGAGAGAGAACCCACATTTTAAATGGATCTTGTCATTAATGCTTTATTAATTGCCCCGGGCAATGGGAGCTCAGCGCTGGGTGAGCCGCTACGATATGACACTTTAAGGTCAAATCTAATTCCTGCTGTGTTTTATGGACTAGACCAAATATTGAGTTAACAGCAGGAAAGCTACATTTATTGGGGTTTTTTTTGTTCAGCATCAGTCACACAAACATTTGATCTAAATTAAGCAGAATTTTTAATAGAAGTCGAAAACCTTTAGCACTCGACATCAAACAAACATCAATTGTTTTAAACAGCTACAATAATTCTTGCCGAATTTCTAGACAGCCCTCCAAATTATTCATTGTACAGATGTTCACCGCGATAACAACTTCCTGACCAATCATTTAATGGGGATAAAAGAAAGGCCGCATTATAGGGGCTGCCAATGACATGCTAACAGATTTATGGCATGTGCACCAATGGCCGGAGATGATGACGTTCTGGAGCCGCTCTGATGTTTGCTTTACTGTCTGAACCAGTGAAATGGTCGCAATAAAGACAGAGCGCCCGCTGGTATTAAAGGGGTATTCTCATCTTGTGCTCCACAGGAAGCCGAAGGTGGCACGCTCCTGACCGACCCGTACAGGCCAGCGGCATTGTGGCCCGAACTGTGCACTCTCCAATGGTGCAAGCAGTAGCAGCTTTGTCTAGCAGTCCAGCAGATTTCAGAGCAGCACTTACAGGCTCTATAGCAAAGAGCTTGTAAGCGAGGCACCGTTAATAGTCTGCAGCAGCAGCCAGTAACCTAAGCAATAAGCAGTTAATAACAGTCCCTCCTTTCTTAATAACAAAGAGGATTTTTTTAATAAGTAAATTCTAAAGTACTTGGCAATTTTATGCATTTATGATGATGAGACAACCCCTTTAATGAAAACTCATCTTGTTGCCTATACTAACCAGCTAGAGCTCCGTTTAAATTTTAAAGGGAATCTGTCACCAAGTTTTTGCCATCTCATCTCAGAGCAGCATAATGTAGAGAAAGAGACCCTGATTCCAGCGATGTATCACTTACTTTACTGGGTGCAGCAGTTGCGATACAATCAGAGTTTTTAGATGTAGCAGAGCTCAGAAAGCTGCCCCCGCCCACACCACAGCTTCTGTGTACATAGTCTATTGACAGTGAGCTGCTAATCAGTGCTGGGGACGTGGTTGGACCAGGATTCAGGTGGGCACCAGTCTGGGCAGTGATAATCTCTATCTGATAAAACACTCATTGTATTGAAACAGCTGCACACACCTAATAAGTGATGCATTGCTGAAATCAGTGTCTCAGCCTCTACCTTACACTGTCCTCACATTACATAGCAAAACCTTCTGACAGATTTCCTTTAAACTGCTGTGGAAAAATGGAAGCTGCTTTGTGATCTTTGTTTTAGGCAATAAGGTCAATTTTTCTGTTACTTTTGGTAAATGATGCCGTTTCCCAAACTGTACTCAACAGTTCCCATGCCATCTCAGCACATCGGGAGTTACAGAATCGGCATTTACTTCTATGTTAGTCACAGAAACAGTGTAGCACAGCCTGCATGGCTGTAGCCATAATCCCCGCTATATACAAATGGCCAAGATGGAAATATCCCTTTAAATCCAGGGCTCCATGCTGCCTCACTATAAAATTGCATGTGCACAATTATACATTATTGAAAATAATCATTTACATTACACATGGGATTATGTGGTGTGTTCTCAGAAGACACAACATGCAATGAAACACCACGGAGTATGTGTGTCCCTACATAAATGATGCCACCTGTCGGATCACACAGCCACGTGGATGACCCTCGTTGTCGGTGACACCTTGTTTTGGTGTTCGGTGTGTGTCACGGAGGTCAGACCCCGGCAATCAGAAACAAGATATGTGAATCATGTCACTGAGACAACCAATAAACAGCAAAAACATTGTATTGAAAATATTTACCATCAGTCACTCCCTTATCTAGAAGTTACTGATCGCTGAGGGTCAGACCACTGGGACCCTCGGCAATCGGACCCCCCATCAGTGAATCACCTTTCTGGAAACACCCTTTTGTCAATACAATACAGTAGCAAGTAACACATGTGATCATATTATTTGCTGCACTTGCGGCATTTTTTACCACGCTGATTTGCTGCTTACCTTTACGTCGGATGTGTCTCTTTGGCAGTTCCTCCATGATCTTGCCACGGCAGAGAAAGTTCGGTCTGGGTGATCAAACTTGTTTTCGTTCACATTAAGAAAAAATGTAGTGAAGGGCTCCTTTAAAAAGACAAAAAAAAGAAGAGTACAAATGAAATGGGCTTTTCTAGCTGACCACACATAGTAGCTAGGCTGACAGCTCTCTCCAGACTCCCTTACACAAAGGGACGCTCCTATGTTCCCTATGAGAATTATTTGGCATCGGCTAGTCTACCCTGATATAAGCGGTCAGCGGACAGTCCGGGGGGCCCATAAACACATCACATGGTGGTCCGATCCCGCTGAAATTATTCGTGATAGACCGCATTGGCTTTCCTGGAGCGAGCACTAACTGCAAAGAAAGCTCAGGCAAGCCAGAGCTGTCAATCACCAGTGGGGGAGGTTAGGCATGCAGAACCAGTGGGCGGAATAGTGCGCAAAATCACTTAGCCACTACTTGGGTGCACTGAGCCACTTGGCCACACCCAGGGTGCGCTGAGCCACTTGGCCACACCCAGGGTGTGCAGAGTCACTTGGCCACACTCAGGGTGCACTGAGCCACATGGCCACACCCAGGGCGTGCAGAGCCACTTGGCCACACTCAGGGTGCGCTGAGCCACTTGGCCACACCTAGGGTGCGCTGAGTCACTTGGCCACATCCAGGGTGCGCTGAGCCACTTGGCCACACCCAGGGGGCACTGAGCCACTTGGTCTCACCCAGGGTGCGCTGAGCCACTTGGCCACACCCAGGGTGCGCTGAGCCACTTGGCGTCACCCAGGGTGTGCAGAGCCACTTGACCACACCAGGGAGTGCAGAGCCACTTGGCCATATTCAGGGTGCACTGAGCCACTTGGCCACACTCAAGGTGCGCTGAGCCACTTGGCCACACCCAGGGTGTGCCGAGCCACTTGGCCACATCTAGGGTGTGTTTGAGCCACTTGGCCATATTCAGGGTGCACTGAGCCACTTGGCCACACTCAGGGTGCGCTGAGCCACTTGGCCACACCCAGGGTGTGCCGAGCCACTTGGCCACATCCAGGGTGTGCAGAGCCACTTGGCCACATCTAGGGTGTGCAGAGCCACTTGGCCATATTCAGGGTGCACTGAGCCACTTGGCCACACTCAGGGTGCCTGAGCCACTTGGCCACACCCAGGGTGTGCCGAGCCATTTGGCCACATCCAGGGTGTTTCGAGCACACTTATTAGCATAATTTGCTAAACTTCAGTTTCTGCAGAACACAAAAAGTGATTAAAATACTAAAGGTGCGATTTTTAAAGGGGCATATGACCTACAAGGCTACAGGGCATTACGACACACTTCCTTTAATTCAATACCATTAAGTTACAATAGTCGGCACAGAACAAAATAATAGAATACAATTTTGAACAAAAGAATAGACTGCAGAATTTTAGGTAGGCACATCAAACAGTGTAGTAAATTATTATAAGAAAGTATCCATATAAAAACCTCCAGCGCTGACGGGTGAGCACAATAAGTGTCCCGCTAATTAATTGTCCCATATGGAAGCGATTACACAGAACAAAGAGGAGAAGTCTTCCGCGTGGTTTCTATACAGAGCACTGGATTTCCACAGTATATAAACCTGCAAATTGCGCCACAGCATGGCGCTCCCCACAGCCGGGGGTAGATTATACCAGCATGCTGCCAGAATTATCTGCTTACAAGGCTTTAAATAATAAATCATATTTACTCAAACATGCACAGTAGGCAAGAGTGAAATAATAATTTACATTAGACTCGCATACACTTGCAATTAAATTAAAACAGGTGTAGGGTCTGGTAATAAAGGAGTGAAGAAAACATCCCCGCGTGGAGCAGAGTGCAGTAGTGTCACACGCTGTCATCTTCTGGTCCGTCTGCTCAGTAGATGACCGTATGACCAGGGCAGCTGATCCCCAAACCGTTTTGGGTGGAGTGAGAAAAAAAATGCATCAACTCCAAAACAAAATTATTACATATTTGTTACCGTATAGTTCACTTATTAACCCCTTCCTGACCTGGCAAAATTCTGTTTACGTTTTTTTCGTCTTCGTCTTCGATTTTATTTTTCCGGTGAAATAACCATGAGGGCTTGCTTTTTCACGGAACGTGTTGTACTTTTGAATGACTCCATTATTGTTTATCATGGTACATGATGTACTAGGGTAGTGGGAAATAGATTCCAAGTGAGGCAAAATTGCGAAAAAAGTGAAATTCCACAATTTTCCTTTTTTTTTTCTTATTTACCATGTTCACAATATTCTCCAGGTCAGTACAATTACAGCGATATCAAACATGCATTAAAAAAAAAAAAAAAAATTCAGTGACTGGGAAAAAAAAATTGGAACCTTAACGTTTTTAATTCTTGATCCATGGGGCTGAGCGATGACTTAGTATTTTCACCCTGAGCGGACATTTTTATTTACACCTACTTTGGGGCAGATACGATGCTTTGCCATTTACTGTTCAAGGTAATCTTATAATTTTATAGATTGGACTTTTATGGACGTAGTGATGCCACACACATATTTTTTTTTTCCTATTTCTTTATTTTTAATTGGGGAAAACTGGGGTGATTTGAACTTTTATGTATGTTTTTTTCAGATTAAAAAAAAAACGCTTTTGTTCCCCCCAATTTACAGTATGTTTAGTCCCCTTAGGGGACTTGAATCTGCGATTATCCAATAGCTTGTACTATACATAGTAATACACAGTACTGATGTGTACAACGAATATCACGGTCTCCTATGAACGCCACCTAGAGGTTGGATTTCAGAGGAAACTGTCATGACAAACACGGGGGTCTTCAGCAGACCCCAGGCTATCATGGCAACCAAGCGGCATTTAACTGTTTAACAGCAGCAGGCGGAGCTTTGCTCAACCTGCAGCTGTTAAAGGTAGATGATGGCTTAATAACACAGTCATCATCTGCTGGGAAAGAGGACAGGAGTCAGGGAGCCGGCACATGACGCAATTGTACGTCATAAGGGGTTAGACACAAAGGGTCTGATTCATTATTCCATTTGTGTATTTTGTTTGTCTACCTTTTGTTGAATTTTTGCCTGTTTTTTAAGTCTATTCGCCTTTTCTTTTTTTTTACGTTTGACATTGTGGACAGGTTTTGGGGTTTTCAGATGTTTTCTGATAATTCATTTGTTGTAGCTTAAAAAAAAAAAAAATGCAAATTTACGACATTTAGCGGAAATGTGCAACTTTCTGCAGTAAAAAGACACGAAACTAGGATAAAAACAATGAACATTTATGATTTTGACCAAAGTTAACGAACCACGTGTGCCATTTTGAAGAATATGGCGCAAACACGTCTTGAACGCCACAAGACATAAAAGAGAAAAGAGAATTAACAAACCCCGCAAATAAAGAATTGGACCTATAGCTTGCTGCATATTTCAGTTTACAGACATTTAGACATTGTAGTTACAGAATACGTGTTAAATTCTACCACTCTTGACCTTTTGATGAAAGTAAAATGTCAGGTGGGCTACACTGGTCGCCGATCGGGTACATTGACGCGGTCATTTTATAGCCTGTTTAGAACAATGGTTAATAGGATTGTTCTATGTGCATAGGATATTATTGTTCTCGGCAGCTCATAGTCCAATAACAAATGAACATTAGAAAGCATTAATATTTTTTGGCATTAAAATTTTCATTTGACATAAAAGCCATATACTGAGACGGTGGACAGGGGAGGCGACGTGTCCCCTCTGAACAACTTAAAACCTATAATATGTAAAAAGCACCAAATCTTTCATGAATCCAGGCACAAAGCAGGGTACATGCTATTCTGCACTTCTCTCCTTTGGCCATAATATCCGGGGGCCATACTGAACGCACGGCCACCTAGTCCAGCAGTAAATTAGATGCCATCGCTCCACTGGCAAACATGTAATAATTATTCCTAAAATCTCATCATACATAATTTGCAGCTCTGCATCGCCCGCGCGGCTCCGCAGCTCATTTATTTGTATTTTCTTCTTGTCACTGCAGTCCGCTCTGGTGTAAAACATACAATGACAGGTTCCAAAGCCACCAGGCTACTGCTGCCTCAATACGTTACTCCGTAGACTGGCAGCGCCATGGAAATTAATTGTGCTCCGTGTCACCCACTACAAGGAACAAAGCAGCCAGCAAGAAAAATAGCCTGTAGCGTCTAAAAAATAAATACAAAAAATTCTGGATTAAGCAAGGAGGAATTTTTCTTTACCTTTGCCTGCCTGCATTCCATTAACTATAACTTTTTTTTTTTTTTTTTAATTTTCATTTTTTTTTAGGAAGATTTGTACATTTTTTTTGCATAATTTGAGGATTAACAAATAATGTGTATACATTTACTATGGCATTCAGCATTAAAAAAAAAATCCACCATAACATTTTTTTTTTTAGTTTCATGCTACGTACTTTTTACCTAAATGAATATTCTTATTTTTTCTTAGTGTTAAGAAATGTGTACAAGATTTATTTACAGCTGGTCAGTCACCAAATTTCTAAGTATAAACTACGCTACTTGGACAAGATCTTTTCAAACGTCCCCCCCACTTGTAAAACAAAATACCGTAACTTAGACTTGCCTCCCGCAGAGGCGCAGTTCTAGCAATTTTGGTGCACGGTCTCCTGGGGCTCGTGTGACACCCCTATAAAACATGAGCCCTGCAGCCAATCACCGGCCGTTATCAGGCTGCTGCGCTCTCACTTCTTCCACTTGTTGGACGTTCATCCGAGGGAAGTGAGCAGCCACGGATTGGCTGCAGGGCTAACATAGCATAATGTCACACGGACCCCAGTATACCCAGTGACAACATCTTGGAAATATCGCCATTACATATTTTTATTTTAAAAGGGAGATTACTTCATTTATAAAGGGGTTGTCCAGGTAGTGCACAACCTGCTTATAGGGCACCTGTCATGTAAAAGAGCGCTATTAACCTGCTGAGATGGGGTTAGTCTGCAGGGTAATAGCGTTCTGACACAGCATGGTCCCCACACTGACGGGAGGAAATTAACTTTTTCCCCCCTGCAGGCTCGCTCTTCCAGTCATAGAGGTGCGGCCAGTGCAGGTTCAGTCACCGCTCCGTGTATAGAAAGAGCAGCGGATGGAACTGCGTCCCTGGCACTGACTGACCGGTGGCCCTAATGCTGAACCTGCTGTAAGTCGCTGCCGGGGTGGTTACTGCCACCACTCTCTATACATAGAGCAGTGACAAACCGTGCCAGCGCCACCTGTGACTGAAAGAACGAGGCTGCCAGGGTGAGAAAGCTTATTTCCTCCCAGCAGAGGGGCTCTCAGAGGGGAGGCCATACGGTGTCAGAACACTATTAACCAATGAGGACAGTGATGATAATGTCTGTAAAGCGCTGTGGAATATTGTAAGGGTGTGTTGAGGTCAAGCCATGCCCTGCATCCCTTCCTAGTAAAACGGGTACGTTTTACGTGTAAGATGCTTTATGATGTAATGATGTATGGGTAATGTGTACTTATACATCTTTATAGACTAGGGATAAAGTTAGGGAAATACAGTATAAAGGGTATGCCACACTAAGCGAGATCGCAAGCGAGATCGCTAACGAGATCACTACTGCGTCACCATTTATGACGCAGTAGCGATCTCGTTAGCGACTTAGCTGTGTGTGACATGTAGCAGCGATGTGGCCCTGCTGAGATGTCGCTGATCGCTCATGAACGTTCTGAACCGTTTTTTGGTTGTTGGTGTCCCGCTGGTGAGCCTGAATCGCTGAGTGTGACACCCTTTATGAACGACTTCACCAGCATCGCAGGTGGGACCAGGTTTTCCCAACGACCGCAGAGGTCGTTATACAGATCGCTGATGAGATGTGTTGGAATCACAGTCGCTGTGATGTGTTGATCACACAGCTAAAGCCCGGGTCTCACATAGCGATACACCAGCGATCCTGACAACGATCAGGATCGCTGGTGTATCGCTACATGATCGCTGCTGAGCTGCCACACAGGCAGCTCAGGGCAGCGATCAGCACAGGGACACTGCGGGTAACATCGCTTAGTTACCCGCAGTGTACCTTGGATACCAGCGCCCTGATGCAGGGAGCTGGTAACCAAGGTACACGTCGGGTTTCCAGGCGCTGCGCGGTGCCTGGAAACCCAACGTGTACCTTGGTTACCAGCTCCCTGCATCAGGGCGCTGGTATCCAAGGTACACAGCGGGTTTCCAGGCACAGCCCCGCGCCTGGCAACCCGCTGTGTACCTTGGTTACCAGCGGATCGCTGGTCTCCCGCCTGTTACACGCAGCGATGCGTGCCTGTCAGTGGGAGACCAGAGATCAAAAAAATGTCCTGACATTTCTGACACGACCAGCGCTTCTGTTATGATTTGGTAGCTGAGGAGAGCAAGCAAAAAAGGAAATACACCAGAGAGGTTGGAATCTATGGGATTGCAGTACCCTGACTGACCACCACAACTAAAGGCAGCCGTGGAGCGTACCTACGTTGGTCCTAGACGCCTCGTCACAGCCTGAGAGGTTAACTACACCTAAAGACAGAAAGAGGAAAACTATCTGCCCCGGAGCAGATCCCCAAAGAACATAGAAAGCCCCCAAACATGTAATGGCGGTTAGACAAGGGGAAATACAGACACAGACAGAAAATAGTATGAGCAAACGTTGGGGCCCAAACTTCCTAAATAGAAAAGGATAGGAAGGACACTTACTGCAATCCCAAAAAACCCTGAAAAGTACCAACTCTACTATTACAAAAACACCTGAGATCACACGACCTCTACCACCTAAATTAGTTCTCTGGTGTAACAAAAACTAAACAGCAGCCACTGAAAAAACTGGAAAAGGCAAATGAACAAACAACAGTGGCTGAACTAAACTGAGAGGAGCACAAGCCCCCGGAGGGGACCCGGCAGACCCCCACAGAAGTGCAGGACAAAATGCAAAAAGCAAGCACAAAAACTAAAAGAAGAAAATGTCTTATCTGTTAGCAGAAAATGCAGGCACGAAACAGCAAGCTACAAAGTGAACAGGAATCAAAGATGAGACCAGAACAATTGATCACCGGCAACCCTGATGGGAGGGAACCTCCCTTATATAAGACCAGTCAGTAACACCTGATCGCCAATCTTCACAATCTTCATTGGATAGTTCAGTACTGTTTGTAACCACCAGAGGGAGCTTCTGCTCAGAATTCATTTCTAGCACATTCACAACAGTACCCCCCCTTGAGGAGGGGTCACCGAACCCTCATTTGAGCAACCAGGTCGGTCAGGATGAGCTCTGTGATACGCACGGATGAGTCTCCTAGCATGGATGTCCGAAGCAAACACCCAAGAATTGTCCTCCTCACCATAACCTCTCCACTTAACCAAATACTGGAGTTTCCGTCTAGAAAAACGAGAATTCAATATTTTCTCAACCACATACTCCAGATTGCCCTCAACCAAAACAGGGTCAGGAGGCACACCCATAGGAACCACTGGCTCGACAAACCTCTTCAATAAGGACTTGTGGAACACGTTATGGATCTTAAATGTCCCTGGAAGAAGTAAACGAAAGGAAACAGGATTAAGAATCTCCATGATCTTATAAGGTCCAATGAACCTAGGCTTAAACTTAGGAGATGCAACTCCCATAGGGATATTTCTTGAGGACAACCAGACCAAGTCCCCCACTTCAAACCGAGGACCATCAGTCCTATGCCGGTTGGCAAACCGCTGGGCCCTCTCCTGAGAGAGGGACAACCTCTCCACTACCTGGTCCCAAATCTGCTGCATACGCTCCACAACAGAGTCAACACCTGGACAGACAGAAGCCTCCGTCTGTCCTGAAGAAAATCGAGGGTGAAACCTAAAATTGCAGAAAAATGGAGACATCAAAGTGGCAGAGCTAGCCCTATTATTAAGAGCAAACTCAGCCAAAGGCAAAAAAGAGACCCAGTCATCCTGATCAGCAGACACAAAGCATCTCAGATAAGTCTCCAATGTCTGGTTTGTTCTCTCAGTTTGTCCATTGGTCTGAGGATGAAAAGCCGAGGAGAAAGACAATTGAACACCAAGTTTAGAACAAAAAGTCCTCCAAAATCTGGAAACAAACTGGACTCCTCTGTCAGACACAATGTTCTCAGGAATGCCGTGTAACCGAACCACGTGCTGAAGGAACAAAGGCACCAATTCAGAGGAGGAAGGCAACTTAGGTAATGGCACAAGATGTATCATTTTGGAAAACCTATCACAAATCACCCAGATAACGGTCATTCTCTGAGAAACAGGGAGGTCGGAAATGAAATCCATAGAGATATGGGTCCATGGTCTCTTGGGCACAGGCAATGGCATCAACAAACCACTAGAGCGAGAGCAAGGCTTGGAGCGAGAGCAAGTCCCGCAGGACTGCACAAATTCCCTGACGTCACGAGACAAAGTAGGCCACCAAAAGGACCGACTAACCAAGTCTCTGGTACCAAAAATTCCGGGATGACCAGCCAACGCGGAACAATGAATCTCAGACATCACACTCTTTTTCCATCGGTCTGGGACAAACAATTTCCCAATAGGGCAGCGCTCGGGTTTATCCTCCTGACACCCTTCCAGAGCCAGTCTCAAATTGGGCGAGATGGCGGAAAGAACTACACCCTCTTTCAAAATAACAGCAGGATCAGATAACTCAGGAGAGTCCGCAAGGAAACTCCTCGAGAGGGCATCCGCCTTAACATTCTTAGTGCCAGGAAGAAAGGAAACCACAAAATTAAAACGTGTGAAAAACAAGGCCCACCTGGCCTGTCTAGGATTAAGTCACTTGGCTGATTCCAGATAAACCAGATTCTTATGGTCCGTGAGGACCACCACCTGATGTTTGGCTCCCTCCAGCCAATGTCTCCACTCTTCAAAAGCCCACTTCATGGCCAATAACTCCCGATTACCCACGTCATAATTACGTTCAGTTGGAGAAAATTTTCGAGAGAAAAAGGCACAAGGGTTACTTTTAGAGGTCTCTTGATCTCTTTGGGACAAAACGGCACCTGCCCAATTTCAGAGGCATCAACCTCCACCTGAAATGGCAGAGAAACATCAGGCTGCCGTAGAACAGGAGCAGAAGTGAATCTCTGCTTAAGTTCCTGAAACGCAGACACTGCCTCAGGAGGCCAATTCACCACATCAGAACCCTTTTTGGTCAAATCAGTCAATGGTTTAACAATAAAAGAGAAATTACCAATAAATTTACGAATAAAAATTGGCAAAACCCAAGAATCTTTGAAGAGCCTTTAATGAAGTAGGTTGGACCCAATCACAGATGGCCTGAACCTTGACCGGGTCCATTTCAATAACAGATGGGGACAAAATGAATCCCAGAAATGAGATCCTCTGTACGCCAAAAAGACACTTTGATCCCTTCACATACAGAGCATTCTCTCTCAAAATCTGGAACACAGTCCGAACATGTTTCACATGAGAGTCCCAGTCATTGGAAAAAATCAAGATATCATCCAAATAAACAATCAGAAATTTATCCACAAAATCCCTGAAAATGTCATTCGTGAAGGACTGGAAGACAGAAGGAGCATTAGTGAGCCCAAAGGGCATCACAAGGTACTCAAAATGCCCCTCTGGGGCATTAAATGCCGTCTTCCATTCATCCCCGTGCTTAATGCAAATAAGGTTATATGCCCCCCTGAGGTCAAGCTTGGTAAACCAAGTAGCACTTTTCACCCTGGAAAACAGGTCAGAAATCAAGGGTAACGGATATTGATATTTCACAGTGATATTGTTCAAGAGACGATAATCAATACACGGCCTTAATGAACCATCCTTTTTGGCCACAAAGAAAAAACCGGCACCCAAGGGTGAAGAGGATGGTCTGATATGACCCTTCTCCAATGACTCCTTGATATAAGACCGCATAGCGTCATGTTCAGGTACAGACAAGTTAAAAAGGCGACCTTTAGGGAATTTACTACCAGGCACTAATTCAATAGCGCAGTCATAGCTCCTATGGGGGGCAAGGATGCAGATTTACTTTCGCTAAACACATCAGAAAAATCAGTCAAAAAGTCAGGAACATCCTGAGCCTGGGGGGAGGCAGAAAAAAACAGGAGTGTTGGTATTAACACATTTGCAGCCCCAACTGGTTACAGACACAGATTTCCAATCCAAAACAGGATTATGAGACTGTAACCAAGGGAAACCCAGTACGATAATGTCATGCAGATTATACAGCACCAAAAATTTGCAACTCTCCTGATGATCAGGTTCAACCCTCATTATCACCTGAGTAGAGAACTGAGGTTTATTCTCAGCCAAAGGGGTAGAATCGATCCCAGTAGGGGAATAGACTTCCGTAGGGGAATCAAGGGAAACCCACAACGTTTAGAAAAATCAAAATCCATCAGGTTAATAGCTGCTCCTGAATCAACGAAAGCCTGAGCAGAAAATGTGGACAGGGAGCAAATCAGGGTAACAGTCAACAAAAATTTAGTCTGAACACTACCCAAGACAACTGAGCATGCAAAATGTCTTCCCCACTTAGGGCAGACTGAAATAGCATGAGAGGCATCACCACAGTAGAAACATAACCCATTGCGTTTTCGAAACTCATGACGCTGTGCCCCAGAAGCCACTCTATCACACTGCATGGGTTCAGAAGCTGGTTCACAAGGCAACACTATTCCACGCATACCTCTACGCTCACGCAAACGTCTGTCAATTTGAATCGCTAGTGACATAGAATCATTGAGACCAGAGGGGACAGGGAATCCCACCATAACATCCTTTACATTCTCTGACAGACCCTTCCGAAAAAGGGCTGCCAAAGCATCGTCATTCCATTTGGTCAGGACTGCCCACCTTCGGAATCTCTGACAGTATAACTCAGCGTCCTCAAGCCCCTGATTTAATGCCAACAAGGCTTTTTCAGCTTGATCAGTGACATTAGGCTCATCGTACAATAACCCCAGAGCCTGAAAAAATGCATCAACATTACTCAAAACAGGATCCTCAGGTGTCAGGGAAAAAGCCCAATCCTGAGGATCGCCGCGCAGGAGAGAGATGACAATTTGAACCTGCTGTGCTGCGTTCCCTGAGGACTTAGATTTCAAGGCAAAAAACAACTTACAGTTATTTTTGAAATTCAGAAATTTAGCTCGATCCCCTAAAAACAAATCTGGCATGGGAATCCTAGGTTCCACAATCGGCAACCTAGCAAGATAGATAGCAATACTCCGAACTTCAGTGGCAAGCTGATCCACACGGCCAGACAACTGTGCAAACTCCATTGAGAGAAAAAAAAAATCCTCCTCAGCACCCAGAGATACAGAGGAAAAAAAAAAAAAAAAAATCTCTGACAACTCTGACAATCTTCTTTCTTTAACACTATTTTTCCCTTCTGTGAGTACCATACAAATATCAGTTTTTGGGCCGGTGATACTGTTATGATTTGGTAGCTGAGGAGAGCAAGCAAAAAAGGAAATACACCAGAGAGGTTGGAATCTATGGGATTGCAGTACCCTGACTGACCAGCACAACTAAAGGCAGCCGTGGAGTGTACCTACGTTGGTCCTAGACGCCTCGTCACAGCCTGAGAAGCTAACTACACCTAAAGACAGAAAGAGGAAAACTATCTGCCAGGAGCAGATCCCCAAAGAACATAGAAAGCCCCCAAACATGTAATGGCGGTTAGACAAGGGGAAATACAGACACAGACAGAAAATAGTATGAGCAAACGTTGGGGCCCAAACTTCCTAAATAGAAAAGGATAGGAAGGACACTTACTGCAATCCCAAAAAACCCTGAAAAGTACCAACTCTACTAATTACAAAAACACCTGAGATCACACGACCTCTACCACCTAAATTAGTTCTCTGGTGTAAACAAAAACTAAACAGCAGCCACACTGGAAAAGGAAAATGAACAAACAACAGTGGCTGAACTAAACTGAGAGGAGCACAAGCCCCGGAGGGGACCCGGCAGACCCCCACAGAAGTGCAGGACAAAATGCAAAAAGCAAGCACAAAAACTAAAAGAAGAAAATGTCTTATCTGTTAGTAGAAGATGCAGGCACGAAACAGCAAGCTACAAAGTGAACAGGAATCAAAGATGAGACCAGAACAATTGATCACCGGCAACCCTGATGGGAGGGAACCTCCTTATATAAGACCAGTCAGTAACACCTGATCGCCAATCTTCACAATCTTCATTGGATAGTTTAGTACTGTTTGTAACCACCAGAGGGAGCTTCTGCTCAGAATTCATTTCTAGCACATTCACAACAGATTCACAGCAGGGGCCTGATCGCTGGTACGTGTCAGAAATAGCGAGATCGCTGCTGAGATCGCTGTTTAGCAGCGATCTCGGTAGCGATCTCGCTATGTGAGATGGGCCCTTTAGTCGCTAACGAGATCGCTACTGCTCATAAATGGTGACGCAGTAGCGATCTCGTTAGCGATCTCACTTAGTGTGGCATACCCTTAAGTGTAGGATTTAGTGAGAGTAAAAGTAATGGGTAGTATAGGGTTTAATACAGTGGGGGGCACTGTAGATTAGGAGATTAGATAAGGTGGTTAAGGAAATAGGGGATTTCCAAGCTTGGAGGGGCCAGAGTAGTGATAGTTGAGACATTTCCTGGTTTTAGTGAGTTAGAGAGTTGGATGGAGAACAGTAAGGTTGTTTCAGGAACAAATTTAAGAAGAGGAGTCCAACAGTTCAGGGCTAGAATTCACATGAGTACAAGGGAACAGGAGCAGAATGAGAGCGGCAGCGACTAGGTTCAGTGGGAAATCCCGAAATGAACGAGACCTACTGTCTGGAAAAGGTTTGGAAGAGCCATCCTTTATTTCGGCCTCGGAGGGAAAAACGGGCGGGGACCCCCAGGCAAGAAGTAGTTGGGAAGCTGCGATACCGGAGGGTACGTTACCGGAACAAACATTGCCAGGAGAGCAAGGGACAGCACAAAGGAAAGGATCTGTGATCAGTGAGAATTACTGTGTGATGTCGGTGACTGAACTGAACTTGCTGAGTAAAGTTGTTTTGTTAAAAATGGACATGGACTTTGTCAATCAGTGTGTGATGATATCTGGAATCGGGACTGTGCAACCTGAGGAGAACTCCAACCTAAAAGTGAGTGACTTGCATTACACACAAATCACACAACAAATGGGACATTGTGTTTTCTTTGCAGGGCGCCAGGGTGTGCCGGAACAGCAGCCCCTCACCATGACTACCACCCTGGCCACCTCACAATATCATGGCGATATACAAGGAAAGCATAAAAAATAAAAGAGCTCAGCATTCAGAGAACTAGTAGAACTGCATCAGAGAAAACAGTGATTTTATCAAAACTATATCAAACAGTGACACATCGCTGGAATCAGGGTCTCTGTCCCTACATCATGCTGCACTCAGATGGGGGTAGCAAAACCTTGGTGACAGATTCCCTTTAAGACCGTATACAGTCATAGCACATGCTCTGTGCGTCAATATGGTCCTTGATGCAAGAAAACTAGTGTGACTGTGCCATGAAAATGACCAACGGACAACCCCAATATCTAGGTTTTTAGACACGGCTATTTTCTATAAACTAGTGTCCGCCTTCAGTTAACTTACCTCTGGGAATCTCTTAGAGGACCGTATAAAACTAATACTGGTATGCATTTATGATCTACAAAATAACATATTCAATGTATTTCCTGAAAATCTCCAATAAAAATATCAGTAATGCAATGCTAACATAAGCATCCATATTTCATGTACAGCATCAGGAGAGGACAGATGAAGTGCTGACACCAGTAAATTCGGGAGTGATGTGGCTTTTCTAGGTTGCTGATTTTGGCTGCTATTCAGAATTTGTAATGAGCTCGGGGTCACCTAGTTTTCCCTCCGGGGGTCTTAATAACCCACATCCCATACAAACAACTTTTAGTATATGCTGGGGCGATATTTTTCTAAGGGAACATTTGGATACAGTTACAATTGAACGTGGGAAAGCTTGAAGGCCGTGTATGTGCTCACCTTGCGCCAACAGAGGGCTACAGTCCCGTACAACGTATATACAGTATTCTTCTGCTATGAAACCGGTCACCGTTCCTGACTTCGAAATAACACACTGACACGCATGCGATTGACAAAGAAAGTCTACGGAACGCTTCTCATTGCTTTTCCATACTTTTTGTCATGCTATATCTACTGATCTGTTCAGATGTTACGGACTAACCTGAATTTTTACTTTTATATATACATTTTTTTCAGCTATAAAACCAATGATTGTAGATAATATCAAGAAATATCCCAAAATGAAAAGTGGAGAACTAATGACTAATGGGCATCAGTAATATTAGTTGTAGATGAAGAAAGAGTTGGGTGGACTGTTCATCGGTTACATCCACAATGTGAAGAACTTCACCTATGGCCACAGTCTGCCGGGGCATGTTCATGGAAACCAATTTCACCATTTAGCTATATTATGTACAGAAAAATAGAAGGGGGTTTAACACAGATCTATACTAGAGAGGAGGAAAGCACATGAAGAGGAAAATAAGGGCAGATACATGATATAATGAAGACAGTCTCCTCCTGGAAACACAGAACTTACATCCAGCCTATATTACAGGGAGAGACACTCCCAAAAGAGAAAAATCTGAAACCACGATTAGACTGCTAACTCCATATTAGTAGGTCTGAAAATGAATTAAAAAATGAGGATTGAAGACTGACACCTTAATTAACTAAATGTCACCACTAACATATGTAAAATTATTTTTTACCCAAGTCAAAAGGTGTCCACAGGCTTCAATTGCTCCTCAGAGTACAAAACTGAACCGCATGATCCTTTCCCGAGCTGCTGACCGTCCAAGAGGGACCTCAAGATATGTGTGGTTACATGGATCCAGGAAAGGCTTTATTTATAGCCCAATTAAACTTTTTATGGGATTTCAAAAGGGCTTTTCTGGCTGAAAATGGGACTAATCCTCCTCTGGTTCTGCTGCACAACAGCAGTATGTCCCCTGCAGGAATTCAAGCGTGCGCCTGGGAGATCGATCTGCTGCCGAACGTGTAGTAGATGTTGAATTTGTAATATGCCAATCTTACATGAGTGACCCTAATGGCATGTATGTATGCATGTATGTATGTATGTATAGTAAGTAAGGAGAATGTGGATGGCAGTGCAGGACTGAGAACTGCGGGCAGTGAGAATCGCCGGCCGGATAACGTACATGTGTTTTACATTGTAATATTAGTCATCAGTGTCTCAACATCAGTCATGACTTTCTTGAAAACCACAGTTGCTGGTTGAGAAACCTCCTTACACGAACGTGTCACTCAAGTAACTGCTGCTCAGAATTTTTTACATTTTCGAGTCAATTTGGTATTTGATTTCACTGATAACATCGCAGATTGTGTGAGACGGGAGCAGACACCTGACAAGTTAATGGAATTTACAATTAGTCACTAAGCAGCTTATGGTAAAAGGGTGGACAATGGAAGGAAGATGGATGAGGATGAAGTCAGATCAGATGCAACTCAGGGAGATGTAACCCTATGTGTATGCTGCATACACATGGAGGAAATCGGCAGAGGCGCTCCAACCTGTCCCAAGAACCTCTCAGATTTGTGCGGGGCAACACGGTGCAGGTGAACGCATGCCTACATGGATCACTCCAATCTGACCAGTTTAGGAGCACTATATGATAAAACCTACAACCATCGGTAGAATAACTGAATGCTTTTTGTATTAATAGCGACGGAAAGCTACCCGCAACTAAAAATTCATTTTATTTGGCTTTTCCCCATAGACAAATTTCAGTTATCCACCGGTGATAAATTATGATGGGGGTCGGACCACAGGCACCTTTAGCAATTGTGACAATTGTTGCACAGTCCGATGTGTGAATGAACTGTACTGAGCATGTGCAAACCGTCCGCACATGCTCACTACGACACTTACACAGGGACTTCCGGACCTTTTATCTCAGCATCTTTGAGATGTTTCCCCAGAGATCATAGAAATATGATGTAAATTTTATTTATGGGAAAAGTCTTTAATGTTATAGTTCTTAAGTAATATGGAATGGAGGATAAAGATAAGATCATGACTTCAATGTCTACCAGTAGGAGAAAAGGTCACATTGGAACTTGTGTCTTTCAGAAAATATGCCACAACTATTAGACAACATAATGAAGTCATGGAATTATGTAATTAGGACACAACAATAGTGATGAGCGCAAGTGCTCGCTACTCGATTTTGCGTCGGGTGATCAGGTATGCACTGAGTATCGCAGGTTCTTGAGTGACATGCTTAAGTCCCTGTCCCGCATGTTTTGCGGCTGGTAGAAACCCCAAAGAACATGCTCGGATTACTTGCCATACATAGGTAATTCCTCCATTTTTTTTTTGCTGTCAAAACATGCGTCCGCGGGGACTCCAACATGTCACTCGAGCACCCGTGATACTCGGTGCATACCCGAGCACTTGCGCTCAACACTACACGACAATTGTGATTCTTCGCATTCTTAGCTCATAGTCAATGAGCCATGGCCATAAAATGGGATGTTAAATCTTACAGATCTGGTGTTACAATGCACGACTAATGAAAATATTATTTGAGATCTTTTGCCAAGTTGGAAAAAGTGTGTATTATACTGGTACAGAATTTGCCAGTTCCCATTCAAGAGTCCAGAAAAGTGAGGTAACCGACTATGTAAGTAATAGAGGCCATATTGGTTGTTACCAAGATTTAACAGAAAAGAAGTAAAGCCTGCAGCCTCCCAAATTGTGCTAGTGCAGGATGCGCATAGTCACAATCCTCCTGTGTTCCCAGTGCTGGGGGACGGTCACATAACTGCAGGTATGCGATTTACATACTTGCGGTCACACGCTGACTAGACTCTCCTCTACTAGTCTATTGAGAAACGCAGGAGTCTAGTCGGCATGTGACCACAACAATGGAAATCACATAAATGTGGTCGTGTTCCCACCGAACTACACGGGGAATACAGGGAAATTACGACAGTGTGCAGGGATTGTCCAGTCTAAGAATTCTCTACCCCTTTAAAGAAATATTGCAATGTACGGTAAATAAATTAATCATGTAAATAAAATTATAAAACAAAAAACTTGTTCTCTAAGAATAGGATAATATTGTATCTTACATAGTCTGGGTGTTACATTGCTCTACGTGGCACCATAGCCGGATAACCAGAGATATACTTACGATTCTAACAAGCCAGCACAGTGTGAAGGTGGACGTGGAGTAATGAGTATTGTAGTGATATGGAGGAGTTTGGTCGTCTTCCCAGGTCTCATATCGTTCTGCATAAAACACTGCTCTCTTTGGATTCAAAGCTCCGATGGGCTAAAAAATACAAATAAAATAGGATTTCTTAAGATATCAACTCTGCTTTTTAGATGTATACACACTTGAGCAGCTGTATATATTCATTGATGATATATCATTAATTCTCCTGGCAATGGGAGAATGCAGGTAGGAGTTTGATTCCAGAGATAACGTCTTACATGTTGTCATATGAACACTGACACCTGACAATCCAATAAGTTAGCATTACACAACGGAGTATAACACAGCTTGGAGGAATCTACAAGCTGTATCTACCAGAGATAACGCACATCGCTGGCTGTTTAAGTCTTCAAATACCCCTGTCACATTCCAGCAAACTAAATGACAGCGTGATGGGCTTCATGCAACGTCGGTGAGCGCAGCGTATAGGGAATCAGAAAGGGGTCTCCTCATACTAAAAACCTAAGGTTGCAGACAGAGAACGGAAGACTTTCAACAAATGTATGATTTTACTTGTCTTTATATAGAGCTCTATTCTTCTGATACAAGGCTCTTGATTATCTACTTCTGCAAAATCTAGGATATTAAGGCCGGCTGCCCACGATCCGCAACTAGCAGCACTTTAGACGCAAGGCATTTTCGCTGCATCCAAAGCGCTGCCTTGTATTGAACGCAGGTGAATAAGCATGTGTTCACAGAACCGTGCGGATTCACCGCATCCAATACATTCTGTTGATGAAATTGACATGCTGCGGTCTGAAAAGACGCGCCGCATATCCGTCTCCGCTGTAACATCTGACCGCTGCGGAAGTACACAGCGTCTAACCCGCAGCAACTCCAGACTGTGGGCACATGCCCTAAGGCTGCATTCATACATCCTAGTGGTGACTCGGCCAATAAAGTCTAGAAAGGATTAAATACAGAAGACTTAATGTTCCATCTGTTTATCACCAATTCATTGTTAAGAGTTAATGGATAAAAAAAAAGTTCAGACAGATAATCTACTTCTGTCAAGCCTTAAAAGAAATTACAAAAAAAATGTATCCAACACCAAGGCAATACAGATGACAAATGAGACAAAAATGGTGCTTTTTTTTTTTTTACTTCTTCCGCCTGGAAGAGGCTGATGGCAAAACGCGCGTCGGGGTGAGGGGACCTTGGGCACTAATCTCGTAGCAGCCCCTCTCAGGTAGCTATTATTATTCTCACCTATTGTACTGTCTGATGTCTGGCAAACAGGATTATGCTAGTGGCTATTGCTGCATTTACCGAGAACAGTGTCAGCATATGGTGGATATTCATAATACATTTACCTGGGCTGCTTTCCAGTCACAATAGAGTGGCGATTTGGACATTGAGGTTTACTTTATAAGGAAGGGAGTCACCATACACTTTTCTATGACCTTTTATTTCTTAGTATCCCTCCATAACCTTCCCCATTCATGTATTTTCTGCCCAGCGTCCCCTACGGTATTACTGCTTTTTATATGGTGTGCTTTTTTACATTGTGTGCTTTTACCTTTTATCCTTAATAAAATGCAACTATTTTAATATTATCAGTGGATCTCTTCCTTTTCCCCATATTTATGTATATATGGGTTTGTTTTAATGCATTGTATGAAGTACCTCCTCTTATTTAGGACTTTGTGTTGAATCAGTGTGTAAACTGTGGGGACATCATTGTGCACTGAGCTCTTACCACATCAAGAATGCACTGAAGCCCGTCATTCACTATTATAGGTATGAGGGCTATCCATGAAAAACACGCATAGCGCTCATACATGGAGAACTGACGCGTGAATGAGGCCTTACCCTGAAAACTAAGTGATAGGGTTCATTTATCTCTGTACCTGGCACTTCTACCTCCACTCATATTTGACTAAGACCATTGCTACAACTCATCCCATTTAAGTGTCCCTTCCTGACACATATAGGTGGTTAGTCTACTATTGCCTGCCATGTTAATAAAAGTCTATAAGCCTAATATCTAGCATCTAATACAATTTAATACACATACAAGTAATATAGAAAACATGGTCATTCCTTTAAGACAAAAAAACATGAAAAACATTGTTTTATCATTACTGAGTAAGTGGGTAATATCACCATTCAGTCCGATCAAGGTTTAGCTCATAAAAGTGTTACGTTTTCAGATTTACTCTGTGGAGGACATTAGAGCATGTAACTGGGCTACTTGCCCCAGGGCCTTAAACTCTCCCGGCAGCTCGGCCAGACTGTGCGCAGCGCCTGCCTATAAACCAGATCAATACGTCTGCACAAGTCAATCACCGGGATAACACGTCTAATGGAAAGAGACTTTGGCTCGCACAGGATGGCTTGTACAGCACGTTAATGATGGAAACAACTCGCCGAGGACGGCCGATGGTGTTTGGTGACACTGAGCAGCGATGCTAAATAGCCAGGCTGAAATTTACATTTTGTGAACAAAGTTGGAGTCATGTTCATAAAAAACCCCAAACCTCAGTCATCTCCGCAGCTGAAGACCATACAAAAGGAGGCGCGACTGGGTCCCCCCCGCCTAAAAGGAATTTACATAAAAAAGGAGGCCAGTACCAACGTCTGACGAGGGACCCTCCACCCATCGCCTTCTGTAGCTACATTAACAACCCAGTGTCAAATGTTCTGATTTGGATATCCTGATTTTTTTACTATCTGTAAAATGTTTTAAAATTAATAAAAATTTAGCAGATTTAAAAAAAAATGAAAATAATAATCCAGTGTAATTTTCTGACAGTGTACACTTGATAGACAAAGTCTTAAATTGCACCAAGTTTAAGTGACTCAAGCTGGAGGATAAATTTAGGTGGTTAATTTTACACCACAAGTGAAAACTTTTGCAGAATTTTGCCACGCGGTAAGTCATGTCCTTTCCCGATAAATCAGCCCATTTCGGCTCACCCTGCCCAGTTGGAGAAAGGGTCTAAAACACATAATTTGCACCTTATATGCTTTGTGCCACATTAAGTCTTCATATTGGTAAATCTCGATCAAAAGTTATATTTCTTTTTTTTATTTCTGAGTTATTAATTTAAAAAAAAAAAAGGGTCACGGGAATCAGCCATATTGGAGATATAAAGTTCATTTCCTGCATTTTTTTTGGATAGTTTTTACAGCAGAATAAGTTATTTGACAGAGTCATATTATAATACTATGGTGTCTGGGAAGTGATGGAGCACAGCATCCTCCGGCAGACACCAGAGAGTTGTAGGATAGATTCTACCCATATCCTCTACCAGTACATTAAGAGGCTTCATTACTCATCTGTGCTCTAATACTAATGAGATGACTCTGATCATACAGCCCCAATCTATACAGCAACGTGGACAAGTGAAATGCAAACAAAAGGGAGCTTTAACCAACTGTGACTGCTCACAAACAGCTTTTTATAGTGCTGATTAGAGCCCTAATGTGACCCGGTAACTCCCTCAGGTGCCCAGTACACAACCTCAGCCATAAAGCGCCAAAAGGATTAAATGATAATCCTAAAATAAGAAGGCAACAGAGAAAAATCTACATTTTTGAGCTTTGATTACATATATATGAGAAAAGCCTCAAAGTGGCATCATATTTGCATCTAGCCCAATGTCTTTGGCATCCTAGAGTATGACTCAACTGGACGTAATCAGATTAATGTTCAAGCAGGAGCAGAATCTAGTGCAGCTGGCAAAAAAACAAAAATCACACACAGCGTTAACACAAAGCCAAGTCTGGTTCACATAACTAGTAATTCATATATAGGTAAATAGGAATCGAGCACCATCATAACCGACCAGGTTAGACTGGATAGCTTTGCATGAAGAAAATGGGAGCAGGTATAGCTAATTGTTAATGACAGATTTTTCCTTTAAACTGGTAAATTAAAGGTTTTGTTTTATCTGCCAAAACTCCCACCATCAACTTAACACTCAACTACTCCAGCACTGAAATTAACTTTTTGGACACCATCATTAAGCTAAAGAACAATGAAATAGAGACATCCCTGTATCAGAAGCCAATCGACCGTCCAACATACCTTAAATGAGACAGTTTCCATCCAAAACACATAAAAAACTCTATTGTCTACAGCCAAGCCATCAGATACAACCGTATATGTTCCAACCCCATGGATAGAGATGAACACCTTGGTCGCCTTAGAAAGACCTTTTTAAATCAGGGCTACCATCCAAGAACAATTGAAAACCAAATTACAAGAGCCACCAGAATATCAAGGAATCACCTGCTACATTACAAAACTAAAGAAGAAAATAACGGGTGCCTCTAGTGGTCACCTACAATCCAAATCTGGAGATGCTAAGGGAGCTGCACGGAAACTACAACCTTTACTACAAAAAGATGCCCGATTACAATCCATATTTCCAGATCCCCCTCTACTGTGTTTTAGGCAGCCCCCAAATCTAAGAAGCATCATTGTCAGAAGTTCCCTGTCCTCCCCAACAGCTGCAGGAACCTCTCCTTGCAACCAGAAGAAATGCAAAACTTGTCCATTTATAATGACCACGGACAAGATAAAGATCCCCAACTCCATCGGGACTACAAGATACCAGGTACTTTCAGCTGCATCACATCTAATGTGGTGTACCTAATTATATGTACTAAATGTCCAACTGGGGATCTGTATGTGGGGGAGACCGGGCAAAAACTGAGAACAAGGATGAATTCTCATCGCCACACAATAAGAGAAAAAGAATGGATCTACCTGTGGCAAAACATTTTGCTCCCTGATCATAACATGTTAGATATGAAAATACTTGTACTGAGAGGCAATTTCACATCTCGGAGACAAAGAAGAATTTTCGAATACAAATTGATGGTGACCTTTGACACTCTTAATGCTGGAATGAACCTGTCACACGGATTTATGACGCTCTATATCAATTAAGGAATTTACTCCAAATACCCTGTGAAAACATCACAAAACATTACCAGACCCCAATCAGAGGGTAATAAAACTTTCACACTCCTTATCTATGAACTGTTCCAATATTTATGCTCATCCCTCTGCCATAATGACTATTTGCTTCACGTCACTTGTCTTACCTATTGCATTTTTTCTGTGCTGCTTTGTGTACAAATATGTGATTCTTCAGATTTTGTATTAGTCTTTGCCTGATGAAGAGACCTGAGTAGTCTCGAAAGCTTGCAATTTGTTACCATCTTTTCAGTTAGCTATTAAAAGGTATCAACCACTGAGGACTCTCAACTCTAAATATTTTTCTATCTACTGGCTAACACGGTACAAAGATATACATCTTTACTGTATCAAAACTCCTACCATACACCTATTAGTAAACAAAAGCTTAAAGGTACTGCCACACTAAACAATCCCGCTAGCGATCACGATAACGACGCATACTAATGCGATCGCTAGCGGGATTGTTTCTATATCGCTAAATGCGGCCACATTTAGCGATATAGTTAACGACGCTATCGCCGTTAGCGATCTTCTTAACGACTTTAGCGGTACAAAAGTACCGCTAAATCGCTAAGAAAAGGTGCCACACAGCGATTAGATACTTACCCAGCGGGAGCGCCGACGAGAAAATAGGGTCCGGAACGATTCCAGCGCGAGCGAGATCACAGCAGGAAGCTCGTCGCTGGAAGCTGCCGCACTGAACAACATCGCTAACAGGATCGCTAAATAGTGACGTTTTTTAGCGATCCCGTTAGCGATATTGTTTAGTGTGGCATACCCTTAAGAGTTGAATATGTGCAGTGAGTAGCTCATATCTCAATGGCAGCATGCAATACTACACTTATCCTGTAGAAGCCAGTGCAGGGAAAATGAGCAGCTAAACTCAACTTCATATTAAAGAGTTTATTTGTGAACAGACAATCCTTTTAAACTTAGTCCAGATAGCTTGTTGTTAATGGTTACCAATGACCATACAAGTACTCCAGAACACTGAGAAAGAAACATCTGATCAACAATTAGAGACGTTAATCTAATACTCTGGAGTTATTATTAAAGAGTACCTTTTACCAGTTTGAACATGTTAAACTGGCCACATCATGGACTAGCGGCTGAAGAGCTGAGCAAAATGTATTTTTTTAATTTTTTTATCTCAGATGTGAACATAATAGCTTACAAGGTTTAGGTTATAATTTAAGTTATAGTTCAACTGGGTATCACCATAGATTTCTCTGGGAGCGTGTACTTCTTCCCCTGCATGAGACTGACCAATCGTAAGCAGGTAGCAACACACAAAGGAAAAAAGAATACATCAGCCTCTTCGCCGATCACTACAGAAGCTGTGTAGAGATAGAGCAGAGCTGGGTTATTTATTATTATAACACTACCCACACACTATTTGAAAAGAGATTTTGAACTGTTTGCAGTACTACAAAACTCAGCTCTGCTGTATCTCTACACAGTAGCTGCAGAGATCAGTTTCCCTCTGTGTTTTGATTGGTCAATTTAATGCAGGTGAAGAATTACACGCCCCCAGTGACAAATCTCTGGTAACGCCTAGTCAAGCTATAACAAATTCTAACGAACTTTATAAGCCAATATCTCCGCAATATTTTACTCAGCTCTATAGCCACTATTCCATGATGTGACCAGTTTAAAGGAGTCTGTAGACTAACTATACAGTGATATTAGAGACTTCAACCCAATAAAAATTATTTTATTACTTTACCTGTTACATGGTGGCCGTGAGCTGGGTACAATGTTACACCTTCTTAATTTGCATCTTAGGGACAACCTTAGCTTGCGATGGACATCACTCCTGTCGCAAACTCTGCCCCACGTGTGGTGCATGCGCACTGATACTGGCTGTGCTGGCCATGTGTGCCGACAATGGCTGGTTATGTTCTACTGCCTGGTCCCTCTCTGCTGATGCCGCTCATAGACTTGGAAGTGTAGTGAGCAACGTCTGCAAAAAAGCAGGTGAGAGAATGTGCCCAGCCACTGTGTGTGTGTATAGTAAGGAAGCATGGTGGCTCAGTGGTTAGCATTCCTGCTTTAATTGGGTCCTGGGTTCAAATTCCCCCAAGGACATCATCTGCAATGAGCTTGTATGCTCTCCCCGTGTTTGCGTGGGTTTCCTCTGCGTTCTCAGGTTTCCTTGCACACTCCAAAGACAAAATGATAGGCAATTTAGATAGTGAGCCCCATTTGGGACAGCAATGATAACATATGTAAAGTGATGCAGAATATGATAGCGCTATATAAGCAATCCATAATTATAATAATGGACGACTCTGCCAATATCAGTGAGTATGCGCACACACATGGGGCAGCGTTCGCTCTAAGTGAGTGCTGTCCATCACAAGTTAGGGCAGCCCCCAAACTGATTGCGCTCATGGCCACACCATGGGTGCACAGAAGCCCCAACATTAGCATATGTATTAAAAATTATTTTCACAAGCACTGCACCAGTAACCGGTACAGTGCTGATAAGATTTCTACAAGGCTAAAGTCACTATATCACTGTATCGTTAGTCTAAAGGCTGGGTCTCACATAGCGATACACCAGCGATCCCGACAACGATCAGGATCCTGGTGTATCGCTACATTATCGCTGCTGAGCTGCCAAATAGGCAGCTCAGGCAGCGATCAGTACAAGCGACACTGCGGGTAACATCGCTTAGTTACCCGCAGTGTACCTTGGATACCAGCGCCCTGATGCAGGGAGCTGGTAACCAAGGTACACATCGGGTTTCCAGGCGCTGCGCGGTGCCTGGAAACCTGCTGTGTACCTTGGTTACCAGCGGATCGCTGGTCTTCCGCCTGTCACACGCAGCGATGCGTGTCTGTCAGCGGGAGACCAGCGATCAAAAAAATGTCCTGGCCTTTCAGCGACGATCAGCGATACCCGGCAGGGGGGCTGATCGTCGCTGAATGTCACACACAGCGATATCGCTGGTGAGCTCGCTGCTGCGTCACAAAACTAGTGACTCAGCAGCGATCTCGCTAGCGAGATCACTGTGTGAGACGGGGGCTTAAAAGGCATTTTGAGTGCGACTCCTTTTAACATGCGCAAACTGGTGACAAATCCTTTAACTAGTCAGTATCATGTGGCCATTGCACACCATCAAAAGCGATTCTAGGAAAATGTAGTAGATTGTGTAAAGAAATTTAAGTCTTATTTTCCCTTATGAAGATACTGATCAAATAAAGGAGAGCTGTGCCGAGCTCCATGGGTCCTTGCCTGGAGTATTCACACTTCAGTACCTTTATTTGCGTTATTACAGTAAGAGGCCTGAAGGCTTTATCACTTCCTGCGCTCCTAGCTACACACTAATTTGGAGCATAATTGTCATACTTCTCATCTCCTGCCACTCACACAGCTCAGGTATTAAGAGACGGAATATCTGGTGCTCAGTGAGACGACCTGTGCGCCGGCTCACGCTCCCATCATTGCTGGAAACAGTGATGAACTCATGTGAGAGGTCTGATTAACTCAAGAGGAGGGAAAACGCACTAAGCCGATTCTAGGAAATGCTGTCTTGTGACTCGTTTCGTGAATTGTGTCCATTTATATCAATTCAAGACCATTGTGTCTCAGACTGGTGTAAGAAAAAAATATAGATATATAGACATTATAGCGGTGTTCCAACTTATGGGAAACGCTACATAAAGGCAGAATTATTGCTAATTAAAGAGGTAATACTTACCCACCACCCCCCATTCTTGTTACTTCTGGTAAACTGTTCCCCATGGATGCAGACATCACAGCCCATCTGCAGCCGATCACTACCCTCAGCCGTATAAACACGCCACCCATTTTTACCAACATTGGAGTCTATAGATAAAGGGGGGGGGGCAAATGAATTGCATCCACCCGAGGCCTCGATCACAGCCAACCCCCCCCCCAAAAAAAACAGTATATGTTAAATGTTCACATACTTTCATCATGGGAGCCGATGGGTAATGGACATCCATGAAACATACAATTTAATTTCAGTCTGAAAAATCCACTTCTAAAAACAGCTCCTAAAAACCAAGTTTTTTGGCTCAGTTTTTTAAGGACATGTTTCTTTCTTCCGTCTTAACATTTTTTGTTGTGGTTTTTGATGCTTATTTTTTTTATTATATAAGGGTTATCAACATCATGTAGAGATTTTGTAAAACCTCCAAACTCAAACTCCAAAAAAAAAGTGTTAAAACTAACACAAAAAGACTCGTTTTGCCATGATTTATAAGCGGAAAATGCACCAAAGAAATAACATGATGCTTTTTTTTATACAAGCATTAAAAAACATTAAAAAAAAAAAAAAAAAAAACGTGCAAGCAAATTTATTTATTTATTTTAACATGGATTTCGGCACAGGGTGGGAGTCCAACACCCGGCATGCCCACTGATCACCTATTCGGGCTAATGGCCACCGTTGCACACAGTGTGTAGAGGTGGGGCTCCACAGCGCCTTATTGTGGTTACTCCAAGGTAATGCAGATCAGATCCCATTCACAGTTAACCAACACCAGAAAGAGCCCCATTAAAATAGTTACTATTGGTCCCCTGAAGACCTCTTTTCAAACAAATCATCAAGCACATCTGTAAACTATCTTTTCCAGGGTTATGTTGCTATAATTCCCCTTTTAGTTCCTTATAAAACAGAAATATAAATGTATAAGTATACAGGATTCATACTGTACATGTCACACACACTTTCGGTGCTCACTAATTGCTAACATTTATGGCACATTTCCTGTTAGGAATGACACAGTAGGGAGGGGAACGCCAATTAGCACATCAGTAAAATTAGCAGCTGCTTACCATATTAAACTGAAATTACAGAGACTTTAAGTTTTATTGTTTTTATAGACACACCAAGACAAAAACAGCAAAAATGAAAAATGTGCCCACCACACATGTCCCAGAGAGGCCGTTCTAGTAATTGAAACATTGTTAACAATTGTATGGGGGAATTAGAAGAGTTCAAAGGGAAGCGCCATTGCCATATAGTATCAGTGTGACTATGGGGAAAAGTACAAAATCTAAAAAAAAAAAAAAGGAATATAAAAGCGTATTTTGCTAAAATATTTTATCAAATGTGGTAACATCAGTACAGAATAAAGAATACAGTCCCAAAATAGGAACCCAATGATGAAACAAGGTCCTGGTAGACCGCTTTCTAATGTGAACCACATTCACAGAGCGTTATACTTCATGACCATGGCCGACCTTAGCTATGTGCGACCCACGCAGTCGCACAGGGCGCTAGCTGCCAGACATCAGAGGGGGCGCTGCAGGGAGACAGCACATGTGTAAGGTCACTCAGCAGGGGCACGGGGAAGTGAGGTTGGGGAGGGATGTGAGGGGTGATGAGCGGCTACATTACTCTCCAGGTAACAAGATGGGCAGTTGTTACTGAGGGGGGAAATAACTGCATATCCTTATACATGAAGCAGGGAAAGAGGGGCATTGTACTTCAAGGGGTGCATATGATTATGTTCCTCTGTGTTGGATCCGTTTTTCAACTTTTATGGCGGATCCGCTATTTTCACACTTTGGCGGATTTTAACTGACGCCAAACGACTGAAGTGTGAAAAAGGCCTATAAGAGAAGTGAATATTCATTTCTCTTTATCAGCGGGCACGGGCTTGAGCCGCCGGCTCCTGCCTCTGTGACCCGCTCATCCACCACTTCGACATCCCCCCCTCCGCTGTCTTTTTGGGACAATGACTCGTGTATAAGCTGAGGGGGGTGTTTTCAGCACAAAAAATGTGCTGAAAAACTCGGCTTATACACGAGTATATACAGTGTGTGTATATATATATATATATATATATATATAATATATATATATATATATATAATTTTACATATACTTTTTCCCCACTGCGTATATATGTGGAATATATATAATGTATACACACAGGGGAAAGTGCTAAGCATCTCTGGGAACTCCTTCAAGACTGTTGGAAGACAAGACCATTTCCGGTGACTACCTCTTGAAGCTCATCAAGAGAATGCCAAGAGTGTGCAAAGCAGTCATCAAAGCAAAAGGTGGCTACTTTGAAGAACCTAGAATATAAGACATAATATCAGCTGTTTCACACTTTTTTGTAAAGTGTAATGTATAATTCCACATATGTTAATTCATAGTTTTGATGCCTTCAGTGTGAATGTACAATTTTCATAGTCATGAAAATACAGAACAATCTTTGAATGAGAAGGTGTGTCCAAACTTTTGGTCTGTACTGTACATGTGAGCACAAAGACGTCAGCATCTTGACTGACAGTCTTTAGAAAATTTTACAAAACTTTTAATTACCTTCGAAAGATCCCTGAAGTTTCCTGGTAAGGTTAAATCCAAACTCCTCAGATTCATAATTTGTTAACACCCATGGAAATACAGGATACTGATTCAAGTCATTGTATGTTCTCCCTGAGAAAAAAAATGTAGTGTTAATAAGCAGAAAGAAGACAGTTTCGCCATCATGACCAAGAGACTTTAAAGCACATAGTGACATTTAATATTGTGCCCCACAAAAGCCTTCCATAATACCATGCTCATCACATATTATACATACATTGAGATTAATATATATGTATGTATATATATATATATATATAGATGTCTATATATATATATATACATACACATATATATATACATATACAGACACACATACATACATACACATGTATATCTACCATGTACACACATTTTATTAAAAAAGAAGTGTTATTAGTTTCTTTTTACAAATTAAAAAAATGCAAATTGAACAAACAAAATAGAAATCTAAACCAGATAAATAATGCCCTTCAAAACAGCATCAATTCCTCTAGGTACACCATTTGTAAAAGATTTAAGCAGAGAGGTTATTCCAAACATCGCGGAGAACTAACCACAGATCTTCTGTGGATGTAAGCTTGTGCAAATCCTTCATTTAGTCTCCAACAGAATCGATGATGTTGAGATCAAACTCTGTGGAGACAGTATCATCATTTCCAGGACTCCTTGTCCTTCTTTTATACTGAAGACAGTTCCTAATGGCATTGGCTGTATTGTTTGAGGTCATTGTCATTGTTATTATTCAACCACCACAACCCCTTTGTATATCTGACCAATGCCCTAACCCCGTAACCTCCTTATCCAACATCACGGAAGGGGAGCTTGCTCATCTTCTCTCCAAATCACACCTCACCACTTGTGCACTCGACCCCATCCCATCCCACCTCCTCCCCAATTTCGCCACCACTCTTATCCCATCACTAACCCACCTCTTCAACCTATCACTAACTTCCGGCACCTTCCCTTCTGCTTTCAAACATGCCACAATCACGCCTATCCTCAAAAAGCCAACCCTCGACCCAACCGCTATGTCCAGCTATCGCCCAATATCGCTGCTCCCATTCGCTTTCAAACTCCTGGAGCAGCACGTCCACGCTGAAATTTCCACCCATCTCTCATCTAACCTGCTCTTTGACAATCTACAATCTGGTTTCCGCCCCCATCACTCTACTGAGACAGCCCTGACCAAAATTACTAACGACCTACTTACTGCCAAAGCGAACGGACAATACTCTATACTCCTGCTTCTAGACCTGTCATCTGCTTTCGACACAGTTGACCACTGCCTCCTACTACAGATCCTCTCTTCCTTTGGCATCAAAGACCTCGCCCTATCCTGAATCTCCTCATACCTCTCCAACCGCACATTCAGCGTCTCCCACTCACACACTACCTCCTCACCCCACCCTCTCTCTGTTGGAGTCCCCCAAGGCTCGGTTCTAGGACCCCTACTCTTCTCAATCTATACACTTCGCCTGGAGCAACTCAAAGTCCCACGGATTCCAGTACCACCTTTATGCCGATGAGACTCAGATCTACCTCTCTGGCCCAGGTGTCACCTCTCTGCTCTCCAAAATCCCGGAGTGCCTATCAGCAATATCCTCCTTTTTCTCCTCCCACTTCCTCAAACTGAATGTGGACAAATCTGAACTCATCATCTTTCCCCCATCTCACAGATCTTCCTTACCCGACCTATCTATAACAATTGACAACATCACTCTTTCCCCTGTACTGGAGGTCCGCTGCCTTGGAGTAACCCTTGACTCTGCCCTGTCCTTCAAACCGCACATCCAAGCTCTCTCCACCTCCTGCGGCCTCCAGCTCAAAAATATTTCCAGAATCCGTCCCTTCCTCAACCCTCAATCTACTAAAATGCTTGTGCACACCCTCATCATCTCCCGTCTCGACTACTGCAACATCCTTTTCTGTGGCCTCCCTGCTAACACCCTCGCACCTCTCCAGTCCATCCTTAACTTTGCTGCCCGACTAATTCATCTCTCTCCTCGCTACGCCTCCGCTTCTCCCCTCTGCAAATCTCTTCACTGGCTCCCACTCCCTCAGCTTATCCAATTCAAATTACTAATACTGACCTACAAGGCCATCTATAATCTGTCTCCTCCATATATCTCTGAACTAATCTCCCGATATCTTCCCTCACGTAATCTCCGATCCTCCCAAGACCTCCTTCTCTCCTCCACACTTAAGGTACTGTCACACTAAACGAGATTGCTAACGAGATCGCTAATGAGTCACCGATTTCATGACGCAGTAGCGATCTCGTTAGCGACGCAGCTGTGTGTGACATGTAGCAGCGATGTGGCCCCTGCTGAGATGTCGTTGATCGCTTATGAACGTTCTGAGCAGTTTTTTGGTCGTTGGTGTCCCGCTGGTAAGCCTGAATCGTTGAGTGTGACACCCTTTATGAACGACTTTACCAGCGGCGCAGGTGGGACTAGGTTTTCCCAACGACCGCAGAGGTCGTTATACAGATCGCTGATGAGTTGTTTGGAATCTAACTAGCGATCACATAGCGTCCGCACCAGCGATCTCGCCAGGTCGTGTCGTTGTCGTGATCGCTGGTGCGATCGCTAAGTGTGACTGTGCCTTTATTCGCTCCTCACCCAACCGCCTCCAAGACTTCTCCCGAATAGCCTCCATCCTCTGGATTTCTTTGTCCCAACAAGTCCGACTATCAATCACACTCGGATCCTTCAGACGGAACCTGAAAACCCACCTCTTCAGGAAAGCTTACAGCCTGCAATAATCCCCGCTGCCTCCTCACCACTACTGGAGCTACCGCCTCACATTCACTGGAGCTGCTGCAACCCCCCAACCTACTGTCTCCTTCCCCACCATCCTGTTGAATGTAAGCCTGCAAGGGCAGGGTCCTCTCTCCCCTCTATATCAGTCTTTGATTGTTAGTTTGTTTACCGTAAGTGATATCTGTAATCTGTATGTAACCCTTTCTCATGTACAACACCATGGAATCAATGGCGCTATATAAATATTAATAATAATAATAATAATAATTGTCTTACTTCAGAATACATTTGGAGCCAATCAGATGTCTTCCTGTTGGTATTGCATCATAAATAAGTATTTCCCTGTATCTTCCAGTACTGAGGACACCAAGTAATAGGCAACACTAAGGATCATAAATGCAGTGGTTGACCAAAGAAACTTAGTGAAGTAGATGCAGATACTGATTCATCATACCATCAAACAGGCTCCAATTCTGCAGCAGGACAACGACGCCAATCATATGGCCGATGTTATTAAAGAAGAACTCCCATGAATGTTTTTATTCTCTAAACCTGTCTATGTGAGTATATTATTTAGTGCAATGAAATACTTACAGATTGTAGTCTTCCCCAGTTTCCAGCACTGCTCCGGTCCTCTACTCACTCACATTGCTTTAATTCCGACTCACCGGATCACACTACAGTTTAGGGTGCAGTCAGACGGCTGTATTACTCAGGCGAGGATCGCATTGCAATCTTTGCACTTGCTGTCGGCTCTCCTGACCCAAGTGTGACCGCTGAATAGAAATACAAGCTGTCACACTCAGGTGAGGAGAGTCGACGGCCAGTCCAAGGATTGCGATGTGGTCCTTGTGCGAGTAATACAGCAGTCTGACTGCACCCTTTTATGTGAATCGGAAGTCGTTTTTACTAAGTAAGCATATGTAAAAGCGAGGACGCGGAGGCATGGAAACTGGGATAGACAACCATATGACCACTGTATACTGAAAACAGATGGGAAAAGTGGCTGCTCTGAAAACCGGGGGAATAAAAGTTCCCCATTCCCACTGACAAAGCTAAGTTTGTAGAAAACCCTCCTTCTCCCCGCCAAAAAAAAACCCATAACACACTATAATATTAACAAGTACTACACCTAATGATGAACTAAGATGAGTATTTAATTCTTTTGGATACATACATGCATGTGCATTTTATGTGCTGAAGGGTATGCAGCAACAAATGGCGCTGAATGGCCCCCCACTGCGCTGGGAAAGCTGGTATTGCTTTCACGGAGTCACATAACACCCATGTTTAATGATCTGCTTTTGGTGTTCCCTGGCTACAAACTAAATTGAAAATCTATCCCTGCTCAACCTGACAAAAATAACCTAGGTTATCAATTCCCAGGCTGAGAGCAGATTTACAGTGCTGTCATAGGACTGTTTCCCGCTAGATTTTAATGACTGTTGGTTTACCAGACCTGAGATTACTGAACAGAGCGCTCCTTGTTCTCTTACGGGTTCATCGAAAGCAACAAAATATAACTGCTTCCATAACAACAACAAAGAGTATTTATACCGTATGTGTATTTCCTATAAAGTGCACATTTGTAGAAATAAGTGTCCATAGTGCAGGGGTCATCCCTAAAGGGAAAATGCCTAGGTATTTTAGATACATAAGAGCACATTGGTTGAGTCTGTAATATTCGATTTCACAATAGCGCTCCATTAACGGACATAAACCCCTTTGGCACAGATTAAAGATTTTGATTAATCCAAATGCGTTTTTTTCCCTCTATTATTAGTATGGGTGAAAAATGCTGCAAAACCACTAAAAAAACTGATATGCTCCGGATCTGAAACGTTCAAATCTGGAAGGAAAAAATAAGTAATGTATTCACGAGATTTCAGAAATCTCCTTCACTTTGCTGGGATAGTAAAATTCTGCAGTTTTTCACTGTAAAAATGTGTGAAAAACTCGTCGAACACGTGACGTGTAAACACACTCTAAGGCTTGGTAGGTTTCCACAAAGAAAAACAGTACCCCCTGAACATCTGTCAAAGGCCTCTCAACCAGTGTCCACCTCTGCACTTACAAGGGGCAAGAAACCTCAAACAAGTGTTTGCAGATGGAGGTCTCATACTAGTGAAAAACATTCTGGATTGGCTAAATACCTTGACATAATCAAAGTCTTATTACACAATGACATTAACTTATAGGGTGGTTAACGCCAGTAGGTGGCAATAGATAACTAGCCTTCACGCTCCTGGAGGAAAGCTAATTTGCAGACCAGCTGCAGTTATATAAAGTTGCATTTTCCAGTGGTTTTATGAAAATTGTGACAAAAAACCTGCAGCAATGTGAACACAGCTTTTTAAAGATTTTTAATGAATACTTTTTGGACAGATATTTGTAGTATTTAGTACGCTCTTGAGCCACAGCGGACCCCATTACGGTGCCTAAGAGACGATGGAGTCTGTTGTGTCTTCTGCTATTTTTTTTTTTTTAAGTCAGAAATAGCTGAGTAAATTGGTTTCACCAGTGTCTCTTTGGTTCCACTGGAAAAAAAAAAGCTGTCAGAATGTCATGGCCTTGATTAAAAAAAAAAATAGTGTAAACAGTGTCATCAATTTTTCATCAGTATTTGGTCAGAGTTTCATCAGGTTTTCTCAAATGCAAAAATAAAAATGGAGGTTTCTCAAGCTTCTCCTGTCAGTGAAAAATGGACTGCACACAAATGGTATCCAAGTACTGTCCCGATTTTTTCATGGACTCATAGACTAGCATTTGCAAGTTTGATCAGTGATAAAAATTAGAAGTGTTCATGTTTTTGGACCACTCGGCAAAACATCCCGTAGACTAGAATAGGTAAAGCTTCATCCTTGAAAAACCCTGATAAGCCCTAACCGTTTAGACCATTTGTACCAGGTGACAATATCCCATTTCGCTTTCAATACACATACAAATCTAGAAAAAATAATATTTCCCACGATACGGTAGAGCTGCCCAAGAGCCATTCTACAGACATCCTCAATGGTGAATTCAGACAAAGGGATACTGTAGTGAGCATCAAAACAAAAATAAATCTCTTTTTTTCTTAATTAAAATGTTTAATTTAGTGGTTGAGTTTTAAAAAGGTGAAATATCTGGGGGAGAGCTGACAAAAAAATTACAGCGGCAATTCCTTGGTGATAATGTTAATGACAGCAAAATATTGTTTAATTAGATGATTCCAGCATCTGGATTAACACTCTGCTAGCGATGCTTCTATGCTTGTCTGCGTTTTCACACTTTATAGACATTTTGTCATCTCTAGGTCATTAGGAAAGAATTTTTAATGATTTTTTTTTAGAATCCGGCAGTTCGAGTTACATCTAATTACATGATAATAATAAGCCCAACACAGACTGCAGCTAAATATACACATAATTAGTTAGCAAAGGCTTGCACATCACAAAGCACAAAAATGCAGAAAATTGCAGTGGAGGTGGGGGGGGGTTCATCTACACTCACAATATAATTAATAATTCAAGGTCGCAGCTTTACGGTGTCTCAGGACACGACTGAAGCATTAACCAATCATTTACATCTGCTGCTGTTTGCTTTAAAGGAGCTTCTGACTTTAAAAAAAAAACATGACCAGATCCAGCAACGGCTCTCCGCCACTGCTCCAGTGATGATCTCAGGACCATAGCCGTACCGCTGCAGCCAACCACTGAGTTCAGCAACTCAAGCCATTAACATGAGCAAGGCTGCTGAGCTCAGTGATTGGCTGCAGCGGTGATTTGCACTAAAAAGAAGGTAAAAAACAAAACACGTCTGGTAATTGAGGTGTAGTGTGCAAGAAGCGCTGGCAGCGGGGTGTCACCTCATACAATTTGAGTGTGCCGTGAATTCTATAGCATAACCATGAGACAGTCTTGTGGGCAGCCGCTGTTACCCGTGCAGAGATCACTGTGCAGGGAGGTGTAGGAAGTCAGTTGAGACAATCACCTAATGTGAATGGGGGATCCTATGTTATCTATGGCTGGGATAATCACAGCTACAAATGACATAGCTACAAGAAAAAAAGTTATTTCTACAGAACAGGAAGTTTTATCCTATGATGTGACTTAAAGGGAATCTGTCCCCAGGTTTTGCTATGGAATCAGAGTGCACCATCATGTAGTGGAAGAGAGTCTGATTACAGTAATGTGTCACTTTGCTGTTTCAATACAGGTCAGCGTTTTATCAACAAGAGATTATTACTATAGGACAAGATGCCTCGTGCCTCCTAGTCCGCCCCAGCACTAATTAGCAGCATTCAATCACTATATAATGTACACAGAAAACTGCCAGTGGTGTGGGCGCAGTTATACAGAGCTCAGTATTCAGAGCTCTGCTAGATCTGCAGCAGAGAAAATAGTGATTGTATCACAACTGTTGCCTAAGTCATACATCGTTGGAATCGGGGTCTCTGCCCCTATATCATGCTGATGTCAGATTACTTAGCAGATAGGTCGTAGTCTAGGTCCTAAGACCCCCACAAATTGCTTGAAAAGCCGCTCTGAAACACACAGATTGTCAGGCAGAAGCACTCAACTCCTGCCTAAGTTTTCACACAAAGTGGTGTACTGTCTCATTAGGAAGTCCATGAACATGTACAGTCATGGCCAAAAGTTTTGAGAATGACACAAATATTATATTTTCACATGATCTGCTGCCCTCTGGTTTTTATGTGTGTTTGACAGATGTTTTTATCACAGACAGAAATATAATAATTGCAAACATATGAGTAATAAAAGCTTATATTGACAGTTAGAATGAGTTAATGCAGCAAGTCAATATTTGCAGTGTTGACCCTTCTTCTTCAGGACCTCTGCAAATCTCCCTGGAATGCTCTCAATCAACTTCTGGACCAAATCCTG
>JARQOD010000002.1:66228344-66278072 GCA_033576555.1 Oophaga sylvatica | reverse complement strand
ATTCTATTCTGCCGTGAGGTCCACTATAACTAACACTAGTATATCAACCCCAGATATAGGGGGAAAATAAGTGTTTTTTTTATTTATTTTACTTTTTTCTTTAAAAAAAAAAAAAAAAGGTCTTTTGTGAAAAGTGAAATGAAAAAAATTGTAAAAAAAAAAAACAATAAAAAAATAATAAAAAGCAGTTAAAAAACCTGTTAATCCAAATCATTGTGCCTAGCCCTGTTGCCATCAGGGGGAAGAAAAAATGTACGCGGTATACAAAAACAAAAATGTTACCGAAAGGGGAACAAATTATTAAATTTTTTCAGTGGTCCTTTGTGTTCATAAAGAAAAAGTGAAAAACATACTCATATTTTCTTTGTTCTTCCACCAATATCAGCAAAAAAAAAATGAGTATGACAATGAGAAAAAAAATAATCCCTAAGTATCACGAAAAAAGAAACGCAAAAATGATTTCAACATGCAAAGGACAAAAATTTACAGCTCTTCAAAGTGTATGTACAAACCCTCTCCCCCCCACCACCGAAAATGTGCCTCTTCAGGAACAAAGGTAAATGTCCTGCGCCTGAACTGGTTAAACAGCAGAGATAGGAGCCAACTCCAGTTTCTGCTGTGAGAGGCAATGCCAGCTGTGTAACACAGCACCCATCCTCAGCGCCGTACACCAATACTCTAAATTGGAAAGGGGTTAAACAGACAGACCTGGAAATTTTGGGGGGAAGGGTGGAGATCACAAGTTCAAACATATAAATTAAAACAATAGTTCATTATATGGCGGCATATTCTCTACATCTGTATTCTAAAAATGATGGCGCATTATTGAGGCAAACGCAGATAGCTTTTAGAAATGTGCAGTTTTGGCAGAGGTTTCACAAAGATTGTCTAACAAAGAAAAAAACGATGAAAGCGTGACGTGTGTATGCCGAAAAGAGAAAACAGATAATGAACATGTAGAGAACTGTAACAAAGAACTGTTTAATAATACACAATAATACAAAAGAGATTTAGGAGAGGATGGCGTCTCGAGATCATCCATTACAAGTGGTGAGAAGAGCTGGATCCAAGAATGATTTCTGAGAGCGGTGAGATTAGAGGTAAGTAGACAGAACATGGTTACCTAATCATGCCACGCCGTCGGTGACATCTGTACTAGGCATGCTGCTGCCGCTGCTGCTGTTGTTAGTCTTGTGTCTGCGCTGCTGTTGTTGGAAATGACTGAATAGTAAAATTACATCCCCCCCCATTATTATTTCCAGACAGTTCCTGACAATGGTTTGTTGCCTCTAATAAAGCTTCAGACAAAGCTGTCAGCTCGGGGAAATGGCAAGAGAGTTCGGCACTGCCTCCACTCCAATCAATGCATCCGCAGCGCTGCTTATAGGTTGCGCGTTCCCTTATCAAATTTAATGTGAGTGCTTCTGAGTCTATCATAGGGCTGCAGCTGAGTCCCGGAGGGATAAATGCATTCGATCAAGTCACGCTGCTCAAGATTTTGACAAACATAAACATATTAGAAAGGAGCGTAGAGCCAGAAGCCTTACCTGCTATGGTATTAAGAAACATCAAGTATTCAAAGTTAGAAATCTCCCGTCGCTGCCAACGCTGAGTCATGTTGGAGGACTTAAAGAGCTGCCTGGGAGTGGCCAGGGATATCCTCCTGCAAATGTGAAGAAGGGGTGATCACTGCATACAACCACAGTATCAATCAGACAATAATGGCAATTTCAGACATACAATATGCCACAATCAGCTCTGCATACATAATAAGCCGCTCGTCATATCTCACGGTTACGGCACGTCAGGAGCTCAGATAAATGGCATCACTAACATCAGGGATAGGAATCGGAGATGTGCTCCTGACGAGCATCACAGACCGGTTTGATTGACAGCTCTTGCTTTGTCTGTGCAGCTCTTATGATCTACTAGCGGGTTGTCAAAAATGTCTTTACTTTCTGAATATATGAGATTGAGAAGGAAGGGCCCTCGCAGCGACAGCAAAGCTTCAGCGAGGGCTCTTTTTAATCATCTCTGGGCTCTTCACTGTATTTCAAAAAATTCAGATCATAATGTTCCTTATTTATATAGCACCAACATATTCCAGAGCGCCTCACTGCACATACACAATGCACAGCAAACGGATGTAAAACGGCAAGACATAGTGCTATCTCCTTGTATTGCTTGGCCTCCACAGTCACCAGAACACATATATACTGGTATACGGTGATTTTGGTGCCAACGGCATCTGAACGATCTTATATTAAGTTTATGGTGCTGATTAAAAACATGGCTTTGGTTTTGCCAGATTGGTTCTAGTTTCTGAGATATTTAATAGTTAATTAACGAATTACAGTAGAATTCTGGCTTTTATAGCAATAGCCTATAAATTGAAATACAAAATAATTATATGGGATATTTCATTACCTAAGACACTGTTAAAGAGTCAGAAGACCAAAAGCTATTGCATCTGTTATCACACACAAGTCGCCTTGGCGGAATGTATTATTTTCATGGATGAATTATCTCAAAAACTAGAACCAATCCAGCAAAAGTAATGGGATTTTTTTTAATTCAGCACCTTCAAAATACCCTAAATCCATTAAAAAAAAAAACCTTGGCATGTGAAAAACATTTTTTTTGTAGACCTGTGTAATTAACACAAGCCAATTAATTTAATTAAAATTCAAGAATAAAAACTTAAAGAGGACCTGTCATTTATTAAAAAAAATATTTCAATACCTTGCAAAAATCACCGAGCTCCCCCAGTTCAGCCACTTTTTTTTCCATTTTGCGCTGCGTCGCCTAATTGCAGAGATATTCACATTTATTGCTTTTGGAGCACAGTATGTGAAATTTCTGCTTGCAGTCCAACTGGGTATTTCTTCACAGTCTTCTCTTGGGACATGTGCATTCACCCTACCCCCTCCCCCGATACAGTCAATCACAGATGGGGAGCTGATCTCCAAATTTAGCAGTCTCAAGATGTTGCCGAACAAGAAGAGATTTCACATAGTGTGCTCCAAAATCAACAAATGTGAAAATCTCTGCAATGGAACGACACAGCGCAAAACGGAAAATAGAAGTAGAATCAGGAAAGATCAAATATCGTATTTCAGTTAATTTTTAATGGAACATGCTACAGTTTCTTTTTAACATAAAATAACTTACAATAGGAATTCACTAATGATATGAAATACAAAAAAAAATCTACCTGGCTTGTGGTAAACCATAGCTGGTGCCGACACCGACTCGAGGTAAACTGTACACAACTTTCTTCACGGTGGCTTGATCAGGAAAATTAAACATAACTGAGGCTAAAGAACAGTAGGGAAAAATGTAAAAACAAAAATAGTTTAGTTGAGCAGTAAAAACGTTACTCCGACCTCAGCGATTAATTTTCAGCACATCTAAGCAAAGAAACACCACAAGTGTACCATGCACGAAACACTATGTATTCCTCTATTCACGTAAGTGATGGCCAAAAATCTTATCTCCATCACTCAATTGGACCTGACTATGGCTGCAATTTCCAATAATAGAAGGAAAAACCGCTCAAGCACAAAACACTGTTCTAACCATTGGAACAGTCAAGAATGCATCATGCAATTTTTTATTAAGGCAGACATTTTTTTACCTGAATTTTAGAGTCAGTTATGGTAATTAAGATGTATATCTTGTATGTAATTGGAGAGAGATTTATTTGAATGGAAATAAATTCTACTGAAATTTTACAAGACTCCGTATTCTCCAGATTGTGATTTTTTTTTAAATTCTCTCTGTGCGAATTAAGCAAAATGAGAAATGGCTGGCTGCCATTTTGCTGAACCACAGAGGGCTGGCAAAAAAATAAAAACAAACTAATGCTCACTCCACTGCTTTCTCTTTGCAGTATAGTCCTTGAAGCATCTTCTTACCAGGTACAGGACGTTTCTGCACATGCATGTTGTAAGGTCATGGTGACGGCACAATCTTCGACGGCTGCATCTTCACGCTAGGCAGGGGCTTCCGCCTGGGACGACCCGGCGCATGCACAGAGACGTCTTAGGCCTTGAAAATGCCAAGTCGCAGCCTAAAGTGTGCATTGTAAGGTTGCGGTGACGTCACGACATGTGCCATGGACCTTCCAACAGGCACTGTAGGCTAGGACTTACAGCCGTGACTAGCCCCGAGACGACCCTGCATACATCAGAAGTCTCTGCATAGCGTGAAGATGAGCTGAGGGACAGTAAGCAGAGGAGGTGAGGTACTAGTTGTTTTTTCCTACATCTTACGTTTACTACGTCCTTGGGTGCCTCCAGATGCCAAAGCATAATAAGGGACATTAAATTTGTAGAGAATAAAATTGCTGTGAATTGAATTTACCGGTAAAATCTGAGCGAATTCTAATCTCGCCAGATCCGGTCATCTCTAGTAATTAGGATTTACAAAGACATTCGTGGCTTAGTTGTCTATATCTATAGAATAACTAAGAACAGACAGTAAATGGACATATATGTATTTAATAGTAAAGGTGACACTCACTGCGGTTAGCCATGAACACCTCCAGGGCCGTGTTCTGCAGTAGGTACCGTCTTGAAAAAACTGCTCGGATCTCGCTGAACATCCATTTTCCATGAAGTCCTTCTGTGTAAGCAAGAACCTAGCCAAACCGAGAACAGGAAAAGCCAAAATTATATTGTGAAGCGCGATTCCCAATGTATTAGTGCCAAACTGTTTTCATAACAAAACAACATTTTTGTGTAGAGCTTTCCCTGTGAATTCATTATCATTACTTAGTAGGAGAGATTAATTAGAAAAGGTTAGGCTTTGAGGATCAGCTGCTATTGACTATAACACGAACCTATGGGAAATACACAATGAAGACAGTCTGGTATGATTGAATGGTCTCTGAGGACGACACTTGTCAGACATGTTTGAATAAAGTTTTTTTTTTAATCACACTGTGTATTGTTAGATCACTTCTCCCTCCATAATGATTGAGCAACAGCCCATATTAGTGCCGCACCAGCCTCAGAAAACAAAACCGCACTGACGTGCCAACAATCAAGTCCAAAACATAAACCATACAATACAGGAGGCATCACACATTTTTGGGAAATCTAGAAAATATTACAATTTAATACCTTACTAATAAAAATTCTTCACAATTTATCTGCTGGAGTTGAGTGGCCACACGGCTGTGTATTATATGGACACGCATGTACAAAACAAAGACCACCTATACTGCATACACCAAGTAATGTTACACTGTTTATCTTTTTTTTTAAATATATACAATTTAATTGATGAGATCAAGGTATTTTAGTGTTTTTTTTTCCACTCATTGCCCAATTTCTTGTTAGGTACATGTAGATAGATTACATTTTTATACTAATCAGACTCTGAAAATATATTATTTAGCAAACAGAATAAAATAAAAAAATATATTTCAAATGATCTACATTAAAACAAGCTTTATACATCAACCTAAAACCGCTGGGACTGACATTAAAAAGGGACTTATGTGCACAACCATATTACAGCTCTATACAAGTCCCAAGCAGCACCTATAGTAGTCTGAAGGCTGAAAAGTACCATCACATGGCCAAGGAAGGTGAAAAAGTAACACATGGTGTATTCCAGGGCCGGACTGGCCATCTGGTGATTCTGGCAAATGCCAGAAAGGCCTGTCGGGTCGTGGGCTGCCTTGTCTGCTACATTGTTAGCAGAATCTGTGTTCTCAAGACACAAGAGTGTCTTAAGTAAGTTGTGATGAAGTACAAAGTCACTGAATTACCCCAGCAGGCGACGGGTATCATTAGAAATATTGGTCTTGTAGTAAATCTTGCTTTCCTCCATTCAGGGTAATATTAGTAATATACTTCATCTGGTGCTTGGGGACGGGGACAGCATTGGTCTGTGTGATTTCAAATGCCAGAGCTGAATTTTAGGCCCAGTCCGTACCTGGCGTGTTCCATCACATGCGAGTATTGTGGAGTTGCTGCTTCTCTAATGTGGTGCCATATGGAAGTATCATATATCAGCACGAGGACTCTACAGCCCATCAATATGAAACTAGGAATTCTGTGACACCATACAAGCCCCGTACACACCGCACTGACAGCTAAAAGTGTCACTTTTAGTCAAGCCATCATTTCACACTACAAACATGGTTTCTCACCCTGAATGTGTATATGCAAGGCTTAAAAAAAGAGAATTCACACTGAGAATGACTACTATATGAATCTATATATACAGTATGTGTGTATATGTAAATGCACAAACACACACATTTTATATACACTGCTCAAAAAAATAAAGGGAACACTCAAATAACACATCCAAGAATGAATGAAATATTCTCATTGAATACTTTGTTCTGTACAAAGTTGAATGTGCTGACAACAAAATCACACAAAAATCATCAATGAAAATCAGATTTATTAACTGATGGAGGCCTGGATTTGGAGTCACCCCCAAAATTAAAGTGAAATGTAATGTCCTTAAACAAGTCAAAATGATGCTCAGTCGTGTGTGTGGCCTAACGTGCCTGTATGACATCCCTACAACGCCTGAGCATGCTCCTGATGAGGCGGTGGATGGTCTCCTGAGGGATCTCCTCCCAGACCTGGACTAAAGCATCCGCCAACTCCTGGACAGTCAGTGGTGCAACGTGACGTTGGTGGAGGAAGCGAGACATGATGTCCCATATGTGCTCAATCGGATTCAGGTCTGGGAACGGGCGGGCCAGTCCATAGCTTCAATGCCTTCATCTTGCAGAAACTGCTGACACACTCCAGCCACATGAGGTCTGGCATTGTCCTGCATTAGGAGGAACCCAGGGCCAACCACACCAGCATATGGTCTCACAAGGGATCTGAGGATCTCATCTTAGTACCTAATGGCAGTCAGGCTACCTCTGGCAAGCACATGGATGTCTGTGTGGCTCTCCAAAGAAATGCCATCCCACACCATTATTGACCCACTGCCAAACTGGTCATGCTGAAGGATGTTGCAGGCAGCAGATCGCTCTCCACGGTGCCTCCAGACTCTGTCACGTCTGTCACATGTGCTCAGTGTGAACCTGCTTTCATCTGTGAAGAGCACAGGGCGCCAGTGGCGAATTTGCCAATCCTGGTGCTCTGTGGCAAATGCCAAGCATCCTGCACGGTGTTGGGCTGTGAGCACAACCATCTGGGGACTTCGGGCACTCAGACCATCCTCATGTAGTCGGTTTCTAACCGTTTGTGCAGACACATGCACATTTGTGGCCTGCTGGAGGTCATTTTGCAGGGGTCTGGCAGTGCTCCTCCTGTTCCTCTTTGCACAAAGGCTGGGTTGTTGCCCTCCTGCTGCCCCTCCACGTCTCCTGGTGTACTGGTCTGTCTCCTGGTAGCGCCTCTGGACACTACGCTGACAGACACAGCAAACCTTCTTGCCACAGCTCGCATTGATGTGCCATCCTGGATGAACTGCACTACCTGAGCCACTTGTGAGGGTTGTAGAGTCCGTCTCATGTTACCACGAGTGTGAAAGCACAATCAACATTCAAAAGTGACTAAAACATCAGCCAGGAAGCATTGGTACTGAGATGTGTTCCCCACCTGCAGAACCACTCCTTTATTGAGTGTGTCTTGATAATTGCCAATAATTTCCATCTGTTGTCTATTCCATTTGCACAACAGCATGTGAAATTGATTGTCAATCAGTGTTGCTTCCTAAGTGGACAGTTTGATTTCACAGAAGTTTGATTTACTTGGAGTTATATTCTGTTGTCTAAGTGTTCCCTTTATTTTATTGAGCAATGTATATATATAAATGTACAGTGCCTACAAGTAGTATTCAACCCCCTGCAGATTTAGCTGGTTTGATAAGATGCAAATAAGTTAGAGCCTTCAAACTGCAAACGAGAGTAGGATTTATTAACAGAAGCATAAATCTTACAAACCAAAAAGTTATGTTGCTCAGTTGAATTTTAATAAATTTTAAACATAAAAGTGTGGGTCAATTATTATACAACCCCTATGTTTCGTGGAATAACCCTTGTTTGCAATTACAGCTAATAATCGTCTTTTATAAGACCTGATCAGGCCGGCACAGATCTGTGGAGTTATCTTGGCCCACTCCTCCATGCAGATCTTCTCCAAGTTATCTAGGTTCTTTGGGTGTCTCATGTGGACTTTAATCTTGAGCTCCTTCCACAAGTTTTCAATTGGGTTAAGGTCAGGAGACTGAGTAGGCCACTTCAACACCTTGACTTTTTCCCTCTTGAACCAGGCCTTGGTTTTCTTGGCTGTGTGCTTTGGGTCGTTGTCTTGTTGGAAGATGAAATTACGACCCATCTTAAGATCCTTGATGGAGGAGCGGAGGTTCTTGGCCAAAATCTCCAGGTAGGCCGTGCTATCCATCCTCCATGGATGCGGACCAGATGGCCAGGCCCCTTGGCTGAGAAACAGCCCCACAGCATGATGCTGCCACCACCATGCTTGACTGTAGGGATGGTATTCTTGGGGTCGTATGCAGTGCCATCCAGTCTCCAAACGTCACGTGTGTGGTTGGCACCAAAGATCTCGATCTTGGTCTCATCAGACCATAGAACCTTGAACCAGTCTGTCTCAGAGTCCTCCAAGTGATCATGAGCAAACTGTAGACGAGCCTTGACATGACGCTTTGAAAGTAAAGGTACCTTACGGGCTCGTCTGGAACGGAGACCATTGCGGTGGAGTACGTTACTTATGGTATTGACTGAAACCAATGTCCCCACTGCCATGAGATCTTCCCGGAGCTCCTTCCTTGTTGTCCTTGGGTTAGCCTTGACTCTTCGGACAAACTTGGCCTCGGCACGGGAGGAAACTTTCAAAGGCTGTCCAGGCCGTGTAAGGCTAACAGTAGTTCCATAAGCCTTCCACTTACGGATGATGCTCCCAACAGTGGAGACAGGTAGGCCCAACTCCTTGGAAAGGGTTTTGTACCCCTTGCCAGCCTTGTGACCCTCCACGATCTTGTCTCTGATGGCCTTGGAATGCTCCTTTGTCTTTCCCATGTTGACCATGTATGAGTGCTGTTCACAAGTTTGGGGAGGGTCTTAAATAGTCAGAAAAGGCTGGCAAAAGAGATCATTAATCCACACATGTGAAGCTCATTATTCTTGGTGCCTGAACTACTTCTTAAAACTTTAGGGGGACCAAACAGAATTGTTGTGGTTTGAGGGGTTGAATAATAAATGACACTCTGAATTAACTTTTAACGTTTTTAAAAAAAAAAAAAAAAAAAATTTAAATTTTTTTTTGCTGCAGTGCATTTCCCACTTCCAGGCTGATCTACCGTACAAATGTCACAATGCCAAGTTAATTCCGCATGTGTCAACCAGCTAAATCTGCAGAGGGTTGAATACTACTTGTAGGCACTGTATATATATATATAGATTATATATACATTATATATACATAGTGTGTGTACATGACTTTCCTCTCTCCAGTCCATCCTTGATGCAGCAGCCAGGGTCATCTATCTGGCTAATCGGTACTCGGACGTCTCTGCTCTGTGCCAGTCATTGCACTGGCTGCCCATATACTATTGGATCCAATTTCAACTACTTGTTCTCACCCACAAAAGTCTCCATAGTGCATCACCCCCCCTACATCTCCTCCCTCATTTTTGTTTATTGGCCTACCCCCCGCTCGTTACGCTCCACATGCGACTTTCGACTAACCTGCACCAATCCATATCTCCCACTCCCTGCTCTTAGACTTCTCCCGAGTTGCACCAATACTCTGGAATGTGCTACCCCAAGAAATTAGAACTAACCACAATTTATACAGTTTTAGGCGCTCACTGAAAACACACACACACACATATATATATATATATATATATATATATATATATATATATAGTCCATTCACTATTTATCTGAAAATAACTCCATCAAACTCCACCTCACCCAAAAGCACCAGAAATATTGGCTGTCCTGAGTTAGTTCTCCATGCCTAGTGTGGCACACAGACACACAATGCAAATATTGAGTCAACTTTTTCCCTTTTTTATCTGGTTTCAAGTGTGATTTTTGTATTTCATAGTCCTGTTACTTGCCAAAGGTGAGCATGAACAAGCATCACACACTTAAAACAAAGTTTTTTACCCCCAATTTTGGAAAGGTGCCAACGATTTTGTCTGGCCCACTGTGGGGGGTTTTGTGCGAAATTATGAAATTTGACTTTTTTCTGTTTTGACTTTTTTCTGTTGCAAGTGCTTGCATGTGTGTTTATCCATCTATGAATATATACTGTGAGACAGTGAGAGCGTATGTATTGAATGGGGTGTACATTTCACAGGTACTTTGCTGACTTGTATGAGGGAAATGTGTGCCTTTGTAGAACTAGTGGTGGAAAAAGGTCATTACACCATCCATTCAAGTACACACTTGCAGCTCAGACCTGAATCCACTCAGGTGTTGATTAGGAAGCCAGAAGTAGGTGCTTGGGAGCACAGTCAGGGAGCTCATTCAGTCTGGACAAGGGGTCCAGACACAGAAGGTGTCTCCAAGAGTGTGGGAGCTGTCTTTAGCCCGGACACAGGGAGGTGTCCTGGCACAAGGAAGCAGTCTCTAAGAGTGTGAGCTATCTCAGTCTGGGTGCAGGAAGTACCCCGGACACAGGAGTAGTCGCAGTGAGAATCCGTGCGAATAGCGACTGAATAGGAGGTGACCTCTCTCAAGTCTGGACATTGGAGTTGCCTTCGGACATAAAGAGGAGTGTCTGTGAAACTCCATACTGGTAACATATGTGATATGTGTTGTTTTGGGCACAGACTGGTAGAGTCTGGGTCCCGGATAGAGAGGGCCATCTATCTAAGTGTAATTTAGTGGCTAGACAAGCCCAGGTTTTCTGTTTATGATTTGTTTTTATCTGTGTGCTGTGGACTTTAATAAAACTGGTTGCGGCCAGTTTTCACCAAACTGCTGTCTGAATGAACTGTTTCCGTGCCATTCTGTCTACCCAGACAGCGATCCTAGAGCTAAACCCCCCGGAAAGGCTACAATTGGCGGAGAATGCTGGGGCAGCGCAGGGCCTGGTACAGTTAGTGCTGGAGTGTGCATGCAGCACAGTGGCGAGAGACAGCATTAAAGGTGAAGTCTATTGAAATAGCAACAGAAAAAAAAAAAAAAAAGTGTGTGTCAGCAGAAACGTCTGTTTGGAGCAGTCTTGGAGAGACAGTGGCCCTGATAGGGTCTGCAGAGAGAAAATGTATGCACAGCAAAGCTGAACTTGTTGTGAAAATGACTGTGGAATGTGCAGCAGCAAAAGAAAAGTTTGTGGAGCAGTCTTAAAGAGACAGTAGCCCTAATAGACTTTGCAAAGGAAAAAAAAAAAAAAAAAGTGGTTGCACAGCAAGGCTGAATTTTCTGTGGAAAAAAAGCTGTGTAGTGTGTATGTCTTGAGTGAAGACTGCCGTTGTTAAGACAGAGAAGTCTGACAGCATGGAAGACGAGTGTGGATACAAGCATCTTGCTGTGACTCAGTGGGGTCACGAAGGCATCTTGCTGTGACTCAGTGGGGTCACGAAGGCATCTTGCTGCAACTCGGCGGGGTTGTGAAGATTGTCGTCGCACTCAAATCCAGTTTGCTGTGGCTCGGCGGGGCCACGAAGATTTTTTCAAGGGAAAGCGGTGAAGTTCTGGTGTGAACAGTGCTCCGCGATGGCTGTGAACGGAGCAGCGAATGGGTCTGACAAGTCGGACCGCATATTTGAGAAATGTCTACTGGACATGCAACTGGACATGGTGCGGGAACCATGGGCACCGTATGGAATGGCGGCAGTGGACCATTCTATGGACTCTCCGGGGGTGCCAGTGTTGTCACAGAGTGCCCGGGGAGGTGGTAAGAGATGTTGTGAACTGAGTCCTAAGACTACTGCTGATTTTTTGTGTAAAAATTACCCTGCCGGTGTGGTTGTTAAAAAGGGGGCGGGGTCTAAAAAAGGGGCGGATTTTCACAAGAATATAGAGTGTGGAAAAATGAAAATTGTTACTGGTGGTGGGTTGGTACCTCCTAAAAATGACAATGTGACCGTTGCTAACGGGGTAGCTCCAGTAGAAGGGGGTGACGTCAAAGTGGGAGGTGACCTGTTAGTCCACAACACCATGGGGAGTGACACAGACCCTGTAGCTGACTGGGACACTATGAAAGTAAAAAGTGAGTTCAGTCAGGAGAGGCTAGACGAGGGAAGAGAGTCCTCCTCTCGTCGTAGACGGCGCAAGGGCCACAAAAAGGTTGTTCCGGTAGTACTCGCTGAAAATGGAAATGAAGAGAATGTAGTACTGTCTGCCTATGCTTCAAGTGTGGATTCTCCTTTAGAGGTAGAAGAGGAGGTGGCCAGTCAGGGCCAAGAGCTGGAAACTATTCGGCTGCAGTATCAGAGTGACATGCTGCAATTATGTGAAAACCTGGAGGACGTGTCCTCAGACCAGCGAGATCTAAAAGGAGGCAACGAGGAAGTTATCCTGTGGCAGAATATGTTCTTTGCCATTAAAGAGGACCGCCGCAAAATCAAGGAAGAGGTTTTGCAGTTGAAGCGTGAGAAGGAGGCGCTGCAGGATGGAGTTTCTGGAAGTGAACAAATCCTAGAACGACTGCGCGAACAGCTCAACCAGGAGCTGTGTGACTCCAAGAAGGAGTGTGATGAACGCAGTAGGGAACTGCAACAGATGAAGAAAGAGTATGTGGATCTCCTCAGGGTCAAAGAAAAACTAGAAGAGGATAAGATGGATGCAGAGCAAATGCGCCAGGTGGTTGAGACCACTCTGCAGGACACCTGTGATGAAAATGGTGATCTGCGCAGAAAGACCCTAGGTCTGGAAGCTCAGGTGAAGGAGCTACAGATGTCCTGTGATACTCTCCAGAAGGCGGAGATGCGCCTTAAGGAAAAGCTCAGACAGATGGAAGCTGAGCGGGAAAAGATGGAGGAGTCCATCAGAGAAGCTACAGACCAGGTCCAGGAGTTGGCCACTGGAGATGAGAAGTGTAAAGCAGATACTTCCTCGAGTTCGGATGATTTGGTGGATGTCGGAGCTGAGATCAAGGAGCTCAAGGAGTGGTTACAAGCCCATTGGACGCAAGAGAAGCTTCAGAGACGGGCTGCTGAGAGGCGAATGGCGGAACTAGAGGAAGAAGTTCTCGCGCTTAAAAGTCGCCTGATACAGTGTCACTCGGTGAACAAGGCCTCCTTGGAGAAAGAAAAGGGCAACCATGTTGCACTCGCTTCCCTTGGCCAGGAGAAGATAGACCTGAGGAGAGCTAAGAGTGTGGTAACGAAAGATAATTGTGAAATGGAAGTGGTCCGGACGGAAATTCACGAAATTGTAGCTGTGAGTCAGCTCAGAAGAAGAGTAAAGGGGGAAGAAGCTGAAAGTCAGTTGTCCCTGAACCCTGAGCTGATTGATCGTCTGGAACCCACTGGTGAGACCGAAACGTGTCGGTACAAGTGCCTCGTAGATGTACCCGAGGACTTGAGAGAAGAATGCACCCGGGAGTCTGTACATGAAGCGTTTAGGAAGGCCGTGGGAGCCTGTAAGGTGTACTCGACCTCAGGAGCTAAACAGCTGGTGGTCTTGTCCACGACTGAAGTTACAGTGAAGAGGGTGGCAATCCTAAGTGACATGCACTGGCGATGTATTCGCACAAAGCGGTTTCTCCGGTTGAAGACAGAACAAACCGTTAGACAACTAAAGCTTATGAGAAAAGCTCACAGTCTACAGGAAGAGGTCATCCGGGTGCCTCATGTTCTGGTGAGAAAGCTGATTGGGAGAAATGGCCGAGCCATGCAGATAATGGTGAAGAAGTCTGGTGTGGTGAAAGTAAGCAGTCCACGTGATCGTCGGGACTGGATACCAGATGAAGACGGCATGGTGTCATTCTACGCTATAGGAACGAAGAAAGTCTTGAATATGTGCGCATGCTGGTGGCGTACCGTGTGACCTACCTGCGAGAGGTAGAACAATTGAATCTCGCTAGACAGCGAGTAGATAGACAGCATCATCTGAGCAGCAGAAGATGGCAGCCGTCTAAGAATAGTGAGACCCGACAGAGAAAGGGCCCCCTAAATAGCAGAACAGCTAAGGCTGAAGTTAGGGACCTTACAAGATGTCCAGTGGGTAGTGGGCGTGGGTTTAGAGGTAGTGAGACCTCCAGTAACTCAGGTTTGAGAGGCCCATACAGACGACCCGATAGAGTACCGGACAGTACAGAGTCTAACCGGACCTTAGATACCCAGGCAAGACCTGACAAGGTTACGATTGACCACTGGGAGCGAAGGGGAGACCTGACAAGGTTACGACCCAGAAATGTGACTGGACGAAGTCTGTGACTATGACAGACGGTAGGTCCCTAAGGAATGAGCGAATGTCATTGACTTACGGGGCTGAACAGAGCAAGGGACAAGTACATGGTCTCTGTGTGAACTGTGGGTTGAGGTGATTGGATATATTATGTGTTCAACCCCACAAGCTTAAACTTATGTGATGATCATGATGATGATAATGATGATGATGATGCTAATCATAATAGTGATGATACTGATAATGGTGATGACCGTGATAAAGATGAAATTCCTTTGCAGGTGATGTTGGGAGACGAGTATGGTGGTTCTCGGTAACCAAGTGTCCCTGACCTATATAGAAGTATAGTGCTGAGGCAGTGTTCGGAGTTCACTGTCTCTTTTGGGTTGTTGACCAGCCCTCCGGTCTGGATGACCAGCCCTCCGGTCTGGAGAAGAGGGAGGGGATATGTGAGACAGTGAGAGCGTATGTATTGAATGGGGTGTACATTTCACAGGTACTTTGCTGACTTGTATGAGGGAAATGTGTGCCTTTGTAGAACTAGTGGTGGAAAAAGGTCATTACACCATCCATTCAAGTACACGCTTGCAGCTCAGACCTGAATCCACTCAGGTGTTGATTAGGAAGCCAGAAGTAGGTGCTTGGGAGCACAGTCAGGGAGCTCATTCAGTCTGGACAAGGGGTCCAGACACAGAAGGTGTCTCCAAGAGTGTGGGAGCTGTCTTTAGCCCGGACACAGGGAGGTGTCCTGGCACAAGGAAGCAGTCTCTAAGAGTGTGAGCTATCTCAGTCTGGGTGCAGGAAGTACCCCGGACACAGGAGTAGTCGCAGTGAGAATCCGTGCGAATAGCGACTGAATAGGAGGTGACCTCTCTCAAGTCTGGACATTGGAGTTGCCTTCGGACATAAAGAGGAGTGTCTGTGAAACTCCATACTGGTAACATATGTGATATGTGTTGTTTTGGGCACAGACTGGTAGAGTCTGGGTCCCGGATAGAGAGGGCCATCTATCTAAGTGTAATTTAGTGGCTAGACAAGCCCAGGTTTTCTGTTTATGATTTGTTTTTATCTGTGTGCTGTGGACTTTAATAAAACTGGTTGCGGCCAGTTTTCACCAAACTGCTGTCTGAATGAACTGTTTCCGTGCCATTCTGTCTACCCAGACAGCGATCCTAGAGCTAAACCCCCCGGAAAGGCTACAATACATACACACATACATACTATATGTATGTACACACAAACATACATGTATATAGATGCAATCTTGGGAATACAGGCCACATAGATCTCCCAGGGTAACGTGGGACACAACACTGAAGATTCCTTTTTAGACACCTTGTCACATTGAGCTTGTATTCCGTGTTTATGGCGATTGCCTTGCGTGGAGGATTCCATTTGTGGGCGCTAATATATGAATTCACCAGCCCGCCTGTGTCATTAGTTCTAGAGCAGATGAGCAGGAAGCAGATGGCCATTTCATGCCGCATGTCATGCTTCCTCATGGTGAAAATAAGAAGCCCAACTTATTACCATGGCTGATGAGGCTGAAAAGCCTGTCAAGTTCACATCTCACAGCAAATTTCCAAAGTGATGTCCCAGATGAAACAGAAGTCAAATTTAGCTAAATTTGACTTGAGCTTCCTCTTCGATATGTGGCAATATACATGTGATACACGGATTTCTACGCACAAATACTGTGCAAATAGGTTGCTGTGTGTTTCTACATAGATATTCCCTTACTGAGGCTTCGCCCATTGCTAACATACATTTGTCCTTTTTTTTTTTTAAATAGTCCATGGACCCGTTATACTCTATGGCTCTTTTTAGATAAAGTGGAGACACGTCCAGGTAGCAGACTGAACCAACCAATCGTAATCCGTGGGACCACATATCATCCGGATGTGTGAAAACCTGCCTTACAATTGCATTTGGAACTCAAGTACCCAATGGGTTAAAAAAATCCCAAAATATGGCATTCAATTCATATATTACGCTCATCAATATATGGATGGCTGCTAGTGGTTGGTAATATTAATATGGTCTATAATAACGTAAAGAACGTGAAGCTGATGATGTAATCCAGGAAGATCCTGACCTTGTAGTCCGTAATAACGGGACGGCAACACATTGTCATGCATTATGCTAGAAATACAGGAATATGTTCATCTACACATACAGGTTAGTGACTCGCATTATGCACAATCTAATGTTTCCCCAACATGAATTCTTCAAAACAAAGAATAGAAAATTCTGCAGTCAGCAAGTATCCTTCCCTGGAGAAAGAAATGTGGACAAATAAATAGGAAAACTCATAAGCTCCGCGGATCTTCCTTCCAAGGCAATAATGGACGAGGCAGAAATAAGCTCCTATGGCTTTTAGTAAGTAAAATGTAATCATCATCTCTACAAGGGGCAAAACTTACCACCAAGAGTCAGCAAGAAATATACAAGAAACGCTCCATTACTTACTGCTGCATTTCACCTGTGCTATTATTTCTACGCATATAATGGCGCCATGTCAAAATAGAAAGATGTGGATTACACCGTCATATAGGCATGAACATGTGATAGCGGTCTGGATACCGGACATATGAGGATACATGCGCACTTGTATCTTCTCTCACCGGGCTGCATTGAGAGGAGCAGAAGAAAGAGGGTCGGCGACCATGAAAGTCGTGTAAGAGCGGTCACGTGAAGACCGCCTGGACTGTGAAACACAGCAACTCGTCACAATGTTTTTTTTTTTTTTACTTTGTACAAACTAGAGCGTGGGTCCCCATTTTGGAAGGTTCATTTTGTTTATATAGCTTTCCAACAGCTAGGTACTATCCGATTAGGGTACACCTTGTGGTGGGATGGCTTTTACATTTTTTGACCAAAACAATGTTAATCAAGTACCCTGTGGTATTTATATGGACTATTACTATTCATTTACTGATTACAGTGGATTCGCTCATTTTGTTATTACCGGTATCTTAGCTCTCCTAACAATATGTATATTACACACGGTCAAGATTCCCCATAATAGAGTCCCTGCCCCTAATTTTTTATCTATCCTGGAAAACCGAACAGAAAAACATATCAACAGGATATGTGATATCTGACTGCAGTGTCCTAAGGTTTACTCCAGAAAGCTGTGGCAGTTTGAGAAAAAGCCAAGTAAAGGAATGAAGTGTCCAGAAGCCCAGCTCAACTTCAATGAAAGGTTTCAGATTATACACACATAGGAGGAGACCTGTCAGTCATGCCCAGGTAGACCGGACACAACCAGAGAGGAACCGCCCAACGGACACTTCTCCTCACGCCTGGACTCTGCTCATTTGCTTCGCCGTTCACTTTAGCTAGTGGAAGGCAAAACTCAATGTGGCCAAAGACACAGGATAAATAATTTTATCAGGCAGAATGGAGGGACTTTAGGACCATATCTACACGAATCTTCCATTATTTATTGTAGCCATTCCATTTACGATCTGTCGCACACATTTTTGGTATACGTTATGCTAGAGGACATATAACTCAGCCAACATCAGGGGTTAATATAGTAGATAACACTGCCCATGGATAAAGCTCTATGTATAATAGGAGCGATCATCATGCATGCCATAGGCAGAGTCGGACTGGGCTGCTACTGGTTCCCCAGTCACATTGCTTTTGTGGACCAACAGTTTAGCAATATGCAATATTGCCTGACCATTGATCACAAATGTACCTGTGCTTCTATAAAATGATAAACTGGGTACTAAATGAGTAATGAAATGTTGCCCATTAAGTGTACTGTGCAAAACACTGCGTATGTGGGTGGTCCACCAGGGGATTCACCTCCTCTCCCGTGGGCCAGTACGAGTCTGAGCATGGGAAACAGTACTATACAGACAATAATATATATATATATATATATATATATATATATATATATATATATATATAAATATATACAGTACGACCAAAAGTTTGGACACACCTTCTCATTTAAAGATTTTTCTGTATTTTCATGACTATGAAAATTGTACATTCACACTGAAGGCATCAAAACTATGAATTAACACATGTGGAATTATATACTTAACAAAAAAGTGTGAAGCAACTGAAAATATATCTTATATTCTAGGTTCTTCAAAGTAGCCACCTTTTGCTTTGATGACTGCTTTGCACACTCTTGGCATTCTCTTGATGAGCTTCAAGAGGTAGTCACCGGAAATGGTCTTCCAACAATCTTGAAGGAGTTCCCAGAGATGCTTAACACTTGTTGGCCCTTTTGCCTTAACTCTGCGGTCCAGCTCACCCCAAACCATCTCGATTGGGTTCAGGTCTGGTGACTGTGGAGGCCAGGTCATCTGGCGCAGCACCCCATCACTCTCCTTCTTGATCAAATAGCCCTTACACCGCCTGGAGGTGTTTTGGGTCATTGTCCTGTTGAAAATAAATGATGGTCCAACTAAACGCAAACAGGATGGAATAGCATGCTGCTGCAAGATGCTGTGGTAGCCATGCTGGTTCAGTATGCCTTCAATTTTGAATAAATCCCCAACAGTATCACCAGCAAAGCACCCCCACACCATCACACCTCCTCCTCCATGCTTCACGCTGGGAACCAGGCATGTAGAGTCCATCCGTTCACCTTTTCTGCGTTGCACAAAGACACGGTGGTTGGAACCAAAGATCTCAAATTTGGACTCATCAGGTTAAAGCACAGATTTCCACAGGTCTAATGTCCATTCCTTGTGTTCTTTAGCCCAAACCAGTCTCTTCTGCTTGTTGCCTGTCCTTAGCAGTGGTTTCCTAGCAGCTATTTTACAATGAAGGCCTGCTGCACAAAGTCTCCTCTTAACAGTTGTTGTAGAGATGTGTCTGCTGCTAGAACTCTGTGTGGCATTGACCTGGTCTCTAATCTGAGCTGCTGTAAACCTGCGATTTCTGAGGCTGGTGACTCGGATAATCTTATCCTCAGAAGCAGAGGTGACTCTTGGTCTTCCTTTACTGGGGGTCCTCATGTGAGCCAGTTTCTTTGTAGCGCTTGATGGTTTTTGTAACTGCACTTGGGGACACTTTCAAAGTTTTCCCAATTTTTCGGACTGACTGACCTTCATTTCTTAAAGTAATGATGGTCACTCGTTTTTCTTTACTTAGCTGCTTTTTTCTTGCCGTAATACAAATTCTAACAGTCTATTCAGTGGGACTATCAGCTGTGTATCCACCAGACCTCTGCACAACACAACTGATGGTCCCAACCCCATTTATAAGACCAGAAATCCCACTTATTAAACCTGACAGGGCACACCGGTGAAGTGAAAACCATTCCCGGTGACTACCTCTTGAAGCTCATCAAGAGAATGCCAAGAGTGTGCAAAGCAGTCATCAAAGCAAAAGGTGGCTACTTTGAAGAACCTAGAATATAAGACATAATTTCAGTTGTTTCACACTTTTTTGTTAAGTAAATAATTCCACATGTGTTAATTCATAGTTTTGATGCCTTCAGTGTGAATGTACAATTTTCATAGTCATGAAAATACAGAAAAATCTTTAAATGAGGTGGTGTGTCCAAACTTTTGGTCTGTACTGTGTGTATATAATATATATGTATATATATATACATATATATAATTAGAAAACACAAATCATTTCTCAGGTATTCGAACAATTAAACACATTGAGTAAACAGAGAAAAGACAAACTGATTGCCAGCGCCGCGGGCGGGGGATGGCCAATGCACATTCTGTGATGAGACGAGTAAGATGTTCTATGGGGAAGGTTACGGCTGATGCTAATGCTTATTTAAAGCAGTGACAGTCGGGACCAGAGAAGCTGCGTCGGGCTGCTATAATTTCTCTCAGGAATAGCGCTCGCCCAACCTTGTGCAGCACATCAAAGTCTCTGGAGTTCAATTAAAACTGGATTACATTGAAATGCTCCATCCATGGGACTGTGCATTCACGAACACTTTTCCCCGTAATACTCCAGATGACAGGTACCCACCCCAATTTAAACAGTTGTCATAGAGACCACGCTTTAAGAACAGCAACATCTAAGAGTACAAAGGAAAGGTAAGCAGAGGGATTTCTCTGAATGAAGGCCATTCTCCCGTAATGCGGTTAAAGCCAAGGCAAAAAGCTCTGCTGCCTAAAAACGGTTTTATTTTACGTGTCTCCATGCCGGGGATAAATCCTCTGCTGGTTAACTATTTTATGCACAGAGTAGTTCAAATAGGAATAGTGTCATTGTCACTTTACCCGAATATATGTTTTGTAGCCGCTTCCAGGCTTGAGCCATCCTACACTGGCAGGCATTAATGTGAGAAGTCAGGATGGTCAGCCCAGCAAAGCCAGTGGTTGACCATGAAGTTTCTGCAAAAAACTGAGTGCCGCTGACGGGAGAGGAAAGGGCATGACAAGTGTGCAAGTGATCAGGATTAGTGATGAGCGAACGTGCTCGGATAAGGTATTATCTAAGCAACTTGGGTGCCAACTGAGTGTCTCCGGCGTGCTTTAAAAATATGTTCGAGTCCAATATGTTCGAGTCCCCGCGGCTGTTTGACAGCCTGAAGACATGCAGGGATTGTCAGTTTGTTAGTCAATCCCTGCATGTGTTGCGGCTGTCAAACAGCCGTGAGACATGCAGTTGCGGCAACTTGAACATATTTTTCGAGCACGCCAAAGTCACTTGGTTAGCACCCGAGCATGCTCAGATAACACCTTATCCCAGCACGTTCACTCATCACTACTCAGGATGGGTCTGTCCTTTTCCAAGGCCTTTAAAAGGTAATTTAAATGGGAACCAATGTAATCTCTGTATTCTTAAATGTAACAAGAAATAAAAAACATAATTTGATAAATAATTGCATGAACAAAGTAACATACTTAAAGGGCTATTCTCATGTATGTTAATGGTCAAAACTGCAAAGTGAAAAATCCAGCACCTTTACGAGAATTACAATGTATATTGAAATCTATGAGCTGTCCTGGTAATGTGTGTGCATTAAGTGGAAATACACTTTGTAGCCCCTCTCCAACCTCACTAATGGATTAGGGACCTAAATTTGGAAAAAAAATGTAATTAGACTAGAACTTCTTTAAGACAAAATTATGTTTTTTTTAATCAGTTATATATAGACAAGTCATATTATGCAAACTGTATGACAACAGTGAATGCCATAGAAGGACGCACACATCTCCTATAATATACACTATAGTGGCTATATGTAGCAAACATAACAGGGAGTTGGAGATACCTGGGTTTGTGGTCTAATCCATCTAAGCCTTCAACTAAAAGGGAAAACACAACGCTTCCCATTAATTATTCAGGTTACAACTGAAAGCGATTTACAGCCCCAATGATGCGCACGCGAGGCAGCAAATTACGGTAAACACTCAATATTCCAAATAACAAGACAACAGCCTTTTAATTGTTCAAATTATCTAGAACGAATTCCCTTAAGGTATGTGGCTATTAGCATTAATGGCTGAGGATCTAGCTCAGATACTGACGAAGAATGGGAAGATGCAGTGATTCAGATCTAGCCACGGCGTCCAAGTTTCTATTGGCAAAAAAAATAAATTGGCAACTTCATGAGTAACACCTTTACTCACTCCTTGTTACGCGCTTCTTACAGTTATGTCACCGGCATGTAAAAATTCCTGACAAATACCAGACCGTCAGATCAGGTTCATCTTTACGAGATCTTGTAGAGCGCAAGTTACTTTATATCTGAAGCTCTTACAGGAGTAACGAGAGCAGAATTCATATTTACGGTAATAACCACAGGTACATCCACCGAACACGTAGAAAATCGGCAGGCTACTGACAATGCTGGCATTTAGCTATTAATTGTCGTAAGGGCAACATAGCAGAAGCGATCTAATAACCTTATTACTAGGGCCCATGCACACAGCTGTATTCAGGACCCGTCATCTCATCGCAGGGTCCACAGAAATGGCCACTCAGAGGCAGAGAGAGGTTCTTCCCCTAAGGATTTTGTGTTGTGAGCATCAGAAAGTGACCACATGGCAGCACGGAGCACCTAACACACCAGAGAAATGCTCTATCTACATCTCTAGTAACCATTAAATCCACGACACCCAAGTTTTACATAAATGTTTAGCTCTTGTTGCCACTATTACAGCACCAGATGCCTTTTATGCTTTGACCCTCGAGTTTGTCATTCACTTCCAATATGCTCGCTACTCGAGTCAAGCACATAAGAGCGTCCAACGTGCGCGATTATAGTACCGCGCACTCGATCAGTTCACTGCTCGATCACCACTAATGAGAACCAGTGATGATCACGCACTGAAATGCCGGAGTGCTCGGTACTCAAATCAAACACATCAGAGCGTCCAACATGCTCGATAATAGTACCGCGCACTCGATCAGATCACTGCTCGATCACCACTAATGAGAACCAGTGATGATCACGCACTGAAATGCCGGAGTGCTCGGTACTCGAATCAAACACATCAGAGCGTCCAACGTGCTCGATTATAGTACCGCGCACTCGATCAGTTCACTGCTCGATCACCACTAATGAGAACCAGTGATGATCACGCACTGAAATGCCGGAGTGCTCAGTACTCGAATCAAGCACATCAGAGCTCGATTATAGCACCGCGCACTCTATCACAGTTCACTGCTCGATCACCACTAATGAGAACCAGTGATGATCACGCACTGAAATGCCGGAGTGCTCAGTACTCGAATCAAGCACATCAGAGCTCGATTATAGTACCGCGCACTCGATCAGTTCACTGCTCGATCACCACTAATGAGAACCAGTGATGATCACGCACTGAAATGCTGGAGTGCTCAGTACTCGAATCAAGCACATCAGAGCTCGATTATAGTACCGCGCACTCGATCAGTTCACTGCTCGATCACCACTAATGAGAACCAGTGATGATCACGCACTGAAATGCCGGAGTGCTCAGTACTCGAATCAAGCACATCAGAGCTTGATTATAGTACCGCGCACTCGATCAGTTCACTGCTCGATCACCACTAATGAGAACCAGTGATGATCACGCACTGAAATGCTGGAGTGCTCAGTACTCGAATCAAACACATCAGAGCGTCCAACGTGCTCGATTATAGCACCGCGCACTCGATCAGTTCACGGCTCGATCACCACTAATGAGAACCAGTGATGATCACGCACTGAAATGCCGGAGTGCTCGATACTCGAATCAAGCACATCAGAGCTCGATTATAGCACCGCGCACTCAATCAGTTCACGGCTCGATCACCACTAATGAGAACCAGTGATGATCACGCACTGAAATGCCGGAGTGCTCGGTACTCGAATCAAGCACATCAGAGCTCGATTATAGCACCGCGCACTCAATCAGTTCACGGCTCGATCACCACTAAAGAGAACCAGTGATGATCACGCACTGAAATGCCGGAGTGCTCGATACTCGAATCAAGCACATCAGAGCTCGATTATAGCACCGCGCACTCGATCAGTTCACTGCTCGATCACCACTAATGAGAACCAGTGATGATCACGCACTGAAATGCCGGAGTGCTCGATACTCGAATCAAGCACATCAGAGCTCGATTATAGCACCGCGCACTCAATCAGTTCACTGCTCGATCACCACTAATGAGAACCAGTGATGATCACGCACTGAAATGCCGGAGTGCTCGATACTCGAATCAAGCACATCAGAGCTCGATTATAGCACCGCGCACTCGATCAGTTCACTGCTCGATCACCACTAATGAGAACCAGTGATGATCACGCACTGAAATGCTGGAGTGCTCGGTACTCGAATCAAGCACATTGGTCACTCGGACGCGCTTGACTCGAGTAGCGAGGATAATGGAAGTGAATGACAAACTCGAGCATTTTACTGGAGGTCGCTCTCTTCCCGCTCTCTCTGCACCCGGATCACATAATTCAAGTAAGCTTCTTAAGGGGAACCGAACACTCGAGCACCACCTGGCACTCGATAGGGTACTGAACTAAAAAAAAAAACTAGTATTAACCTGTACTTACTTCATAGGACACTGTATTCTCCTCCATAAGACTAAGTTCACATTTATAAGGTGCAGTCCGAAGGAAGTATATGTCTGAATTGCAAAAAATTATTCAGACGAATATTGCAACGTATTTATAGATGAAGAGGGGCAGGCCAGACAAAAAGTGTTCTGTTGACCACATTTGTTCGATTTACTTAATACTGCATCTTTTGAGGGCATGTAAAAAGCTGTGTGCAGACATACTGATGTGAACCGAGCCTAAGCAATGCTTCTGGGAAAACATAACTCCAGATACAGGATGGTTGATAGAATATTTTTTGGGTGCCGTAATTGGGATCCACGTTCATGAGACCAGGCTTGGACTGGCCCACTGGAGAACTCGAGAATCCTCCGGTGGGCCCCCATACAGGAATGAGCTCTCTATTCCACCTATATGAGAAGTAGTTGGCACAATACATTTGATTCATTATGTTCAGACAATGCAATCATCTGAATATTTGTTTAACAAACTACCCTGTCTATTATTACGGTATATAGAAAACAGGTACATTTGTGAATGAGGGTAATGTGATATTTGCATGTAGCTGAGCAGGGGGCCACCAGAGTCAATGTTACTGGTGGGTCCTTGTCACAGCAGTCAGACACTGCAGGAGACTTTGGGTTAATATTAGACATTCAGCTCATAAATAGTCCAAAATCAGGGCAACCCTCAAAACGCAGATCATTTGCTACAGATCTCTTTTTTATACTTTTTAGTTTAGCCGCAGCATTACTCTTAATATAAGAATACCGGCCAGCAGCTGTCAGGCTACATTTCCACGATGAGCATTTGGTGAGTTTTTTTTATCATTGTGTATTTTTTTTTTTAAATGCAAGTAACCTATTTTGCTTAATGGGTGAAGAAAATCTACAACATCAAAAACTCAGCAAAAACCCATTGTGGGAACGTAGGCTTACACTGTACAATGTAACTGCGGGCAAAGAAGACAAAGCTTTACACAGGCTCAATAACAAATCAATGGCGCCGTCTTCCTCTTTCATTGAAGTGACTTTCTTTTGTTAGTGCAGGGGCAAAAATTATAGGAGCGTCTATAATGTTATTACATAGGGTCCAGCATTGATTTTCTGGAAACACTAAAGATAAGAGTAAAGTGTGAATCCGTATGTGCGGGCGCTAACCCTAAAGCTTTGTGTATCTCAATGCATTGCCGGGTAAAAAAAAACGAAAAAAAAAAAAAAACACAAAGTGCGGGTCAAATAAACAGAAAACAAAAAATACCCAAAACCATAAGGACAGATGAAAATGTGTCATAACAAGGGTCCTGCTTTAAAACAACATTAAGGGTCTGCGGCTGCCACTGCACAGGATTATGGGCTTCCTTTTTATTTTTTATATATATTTTTATCCCAGCTGTAGAAAAAGCTATCTAATGAACCTGTCTGGGGCTGCTGTCCCCATCCTGTCAGAAGTGTCAAGTAATGACAAGCACAAGGGACAGGGTGCCGGCAGTCATAGACAGCCCTGCCAGCTGGAGAGTTCAGCCCCAATCTAATCACACCACCAGAAAAGAAGTTTCACGCTTCCAGCCTGACAGCATGGGCTCCAGGCAGAGAGGGGTGAAGAAGAGCAGAGATGGGAAGAATGCTTTTTGTTTCAATTACATACCTATTCACACAGTAATTAAATGGCATTACCACCAAGGATAAAAGTGACCTTGCAGAAATATCATTATTGAGTGGGGAAAAGTAATTATCAGGCCATATGAAAAGTAGCTAAAACACCGTGACACCAGAGGAGATGGAAAAAAAATAGCGCATAAATTATCTAACGTTTGTATGTGCCTGATATACATTTATATATCTACAACATAAATATTATACATACACATACACACATTTATATATATACGCACACATATGGCCGGTAGGAAGAACAGAGGTTCAATGTCGACATGATTAATATGGTAAATCAGAAAAATACATCACATTGGTGAAAACTAAAGAAAAAAAAAAGAAATGAGCTGGAACACATACGTGCAATGTGTAAGTAAGTGCATGTTCACACTGTGACCATTAAGCTACCACTTTTTGGGCTCTGCTGTTAATCTATATAGCTTTTCCACGGGCAGGTGTTAACAAGTCTGGACCCTGCTCTGCCCCCATCTATTGAGGCCTGCTGGCACATAGAGGGGTTTAATACTGGAGGTGGAACCATCCTGAGTGGGTCACCTTGTCGCGGTGGGATGGCATTTACGTTCTTTTGATCAAAATAGTGTCAACTAAATACCTTATGTTATTTATATGTACTATTGCCATTTACTTACTCTAGTGTATTTGCTCATTTTGTTTTTTTTTTTAGTTTAGGTTACATTAGTAAAAACTGTTTAAAAAAAAAAAAAAAAAAAAAAGAAGGCTTAGGGGGGATCTTATTACAATGTACAAATATATAAAGAGATAGGACAGAGATCTTTCTAATGACCTTATAACATGTAAGCCTGGGGTCTACGGAGTAACATTTCTCCTTGTGGAGAGTGACAAGTCAGGCCTGGCACAACAGAGTGAGGAGACTTATACTCATGCATGAAAATTGCATATTTAATTTCCTAAAGGAGAATAAATGGCTTATAAGTCTCCTCTCACCTAGCCATATCAGATCTCATACTTTGCACTGATGAGGGGCAACACTCCGAAACACCATGTCTGCAAATTGAGATTCTGGATTGGCTTTTATCCCAAGTCATATTGCAAGGCTCGTTAAAGGGACGATATTGACTTTTAGGATTTCTGCTTCCAATAGGTGGTGCTAGAGATCTAGTCCTATTCCTCTCCGAAGAGACAATTTGCATATTACATGTAGGCCTGAATCTACGACATGGTGAAGAGACTTGAACATAATATACGAGCACATCCAGATGCTCAGATAACCTCAGACAAGAGTATCTGAGCACTTTCGCCATCACTAATGGACACCTGTTCTGTGTTTTGGAGACACTCCTGGTCTTGGACTAAGCAAAAGTACTGATGTGTGAATACAGCTTTACAACTATGAAGCGTATTTATTTCCCATATACAGTATGTTTGTGTGTATGAACACACACATACACCACACATGAATGCTTTTCATAGTTTTAAAATAATCCCTGGAGGCAGATACTCTGTGAGATCTATGTCCGGCCCGTAGATCTTAACAGCTTATTTACATATAAGAGAAACATGGATTTCTTTGGAAAAAGACATGGGATAGCAGAAATCATTATATTCATCTTCCCATGACATATACATAGGTTAGGAGTGTTGATCCTATTGATAAAATTACTTTATATTGTAATGTTAATGTATTTTTTTTAATATACCTCATCAATTAGATCCTTGGGGATCCACTTTTACAACTACAGGTGTCTGGACACATGGTCTTCTCATCTGGCGACGTGCACGATAACATGGCATATATTGTGTGATTTTCCCCTGCCTTCATCCAATGTAATTGTTGTAATACATGATGTCCTGTCACATGGGATGTCCAATTGCTTACCGCGAATGTGTAGATAAAACACTGCACGCGGTCTGAGGAAGAGCGAACGTAGGGGTATTGACTTATGATGAAGTTGTGGGAAGGCTCCAACCGGGGAACACACATGCATGACATACAGCAGGTGAACAGGCATGTCGCCCGAAAGACGCGTCAGAGGGTCACATGACCTATAACAAGAACAGCATCTCCAGGCGGAAATTATTAGGGTATGTTTCCAAGGTCAGGAAACCATCAGTGTTTGCTGCGGATTGAACGTTGCGTCCTACCGCAGCGTTTAATCAGCAGCGGCCAGATGTTCCTGCATAGTGGAGGGATTAATCCGCAGCGGCCAGATGTTCCTGCATAGTGGAGGGGATTAATCCGCAGCGGCCAGATGTTCCTGCATAGTGGAGGGGATTAATCCGCAGCGGCCAGATGTTCCTGCATAGTGGAGGGGATTAATCCGCAGCGGCCAGATGTTCCTGCATAGTGGAGGGGATTAATCCGCAGCGGCCAGATGTTCCTGCATAGTGGAGGGGATTTTATGAAATCCCGTCTTCACTATGCGTCCGATTACTCGGGTGACACACCCGCTAAACCGGACATGTGGTGCGTCTTTTTAGACCGCAGCATGTCTACTTAACTGGCGGCGACGCTCCGTCGCCGCAAGGTAAATATCAGAGTCCTATGTAGGGGTGCGGTGTTCAATGAACACATCCGGAATCATCGCGCGTTCAGAAGGGGCGGCGCTTTGGGCAGAGCGGGGTTTCCTCTCCATCCAAAGCGCAGAGAATCCGGTACGTGGACACGTACCCTTACTATGGTAGATAAAGATACATAACATTAGCAAAAAAATATTTAACACAAAATAAAATCCTTCTGCCCTCATGTGAGCTGCCAAAGCGTCCGCAGTACTCCTATGGGGAAAAAAATAGTTGCAAAACTCATGTTGCAATACTCCTACATGGAATAATGCACACTGAATAATAATATAATAATTAATCCGCCCATTCTAGTAATTTAGTACTTCCTAAAGGGAAAACCAGGTTTTCTAAACAGGAAAATCTTTAAAAGGGAACGTATTGGAGTGACAAGATTCATGCTGCCCGAACCAGGATCAGCCTGGATCACGTCTCCTACACTAGCATCCCCTTCACCAACAAATACTGTATAACAGATATTTTTAAACATACAGTAATGTGCATAAATGTTAGGCAGAAAGTGTATAAAAAATGCTGCAAAGTAAGAAAACTTATAAAAAAAATAGAAATGTTTACTTTTATCAATTAACAAAATGTAAAGTGACGTGAATGAACAAAAGAGAAATCCTTAGATTAGATAGTTTTACTTCTATGTTCAGTGGCTCCATCGGGGCTTACATCCAAACACCGCCCCCCAAAAAAGCACGATCCAGGGTCATTGACCATAATGATACAGAGTCAGAGTGTGCTCGGTATATTATTTTCGGCTGTATTAGAGGTGGACACCAAGTCTTGCTGTCCAATAGGCACATACGGCAGACAATTATGCTCGACGGCGCGCACAGTGACTCTATCTGCATCATTACAGTCAATGGCACCACCAGAGCATACGCAGGAGCCCATTTTACTGGGGTAGGTGGAGTTTGGGGTTCGAACGTGAGCCCCAACAGACACACGGAAGATGAAAAGAGCCCCTAATCAATATTTGGTGTGACCGCCCTTTCTTTTAGGTTTGGAACAATCTCCCTGTCGAGTTTTTTCAAAAACCATGTGCGAGTGTACCTCGAATTGTTGCTCTGAAGACACAGGGCGGCCACACCAAATGTTGGTTTGATTCAGATTTCTCTCTTGTTCATTCTCTTTGCATTTTGTTACAGAGGTTGTAAAAGAAAAAAATTGGTCATCAAATGAAATAAGTTGTTAGCACTTCTATTTTTTATAAAGCATTCGTGATATAAATACACCCAATACCAGGGTGGATTTGATTTAAATCAAACTGATTTAAATCACGATTTAAATCACTAGTCAGTAAGGCTTGATTTAAATCAGTGATTTAACCCCTTCACCCCCAAGGGTGGTTTGCACGTTAATGACCGGGCCAATTTTTACAATTCTGACCACTGTCTCTTTATGAGGTTATAACTCTGGAACGCTTCAACGAATCTTCGCGATTCTGAGATTGTTTTCTCGTGACATATTGTACTTCATGTTAGTGGTAAAATTTCTTCGATATAACTTGCGTTTATTTTTGAAAAAAACGCAAATATAGCGAAAATTTTTAAAATTTTGCAATTTTCAAACTTTGAATTTTTATTCCCTTAAAACAGAGAAATATATCGCACAAAATAGTTAAGAAATAACATTTCCCACATGTCTACTTTACATCAGCACAATTTTGGAACCAAAATTTTTTTTTGTTAGGAAATTATAAGGGTTAAAAGTTGACCAGCGATTTCTCATTTTTACAGCAAAATTTACAAAGCCATTTTTTTTAGGGACCACCTCACATTTGAAGTCACTTTGAGGGGTCTATATGGCAGAAAATACCCAAAAGTGACACCATTCTAAAAACTGCACCCCTCAAGGTACTCAAAACCACATTCAAGAAGTTTATTAACCCTTCAGGTGCTTCACAGTAACTAAAGCAACGTGGAAGGAAAAAATGAATATTTTACTTTTTAGCCACAAAAATTATCTTTTACAAACTTTTTTTTATTTTCACAAGGGTAAAAGGAGAAAATGGACAGATAAGGTTGTTATGCAATTTCTCCTGAGTACGCCAATACCCCATATGTGGGGGAAAACCACTGTTTGGCTACACGGCAGAGCTCGTAAGGGAAGGAGCGACGTTTGACTTTTTCAAACTAAAATTGGCTGGAATTTAGATTGGATGCCATGTCGCGTTTGGAGAGCCCCTGATGCGCCTAAACAGTGGAAACCCCCCACAAGTGACACCATTTTGGAAACTAGACCCCCTAAGGTACTTATCTAGATCTGTTGTGAGCACTTTGAACCCTCAAGTGTTTCACAAAAGTTTATAAAGCCTGGGTGTGAAAAAAAAAAAAAAAATTTTTCCACAAAAATGATTTTTTAGTCCCAAATTTTTGAATTTTCCCAAGGAAATTGGACCCCAAAAGTTGTTGTCCAATTTATCCTGAGTACGCTGATACCCCATATGTGGGGGGGGGGAAACTGTTTGGGCGCACGGCAGGGCTTGGAAAGGAAGTAGTAACGTTTTGGAATGCAGACGTTAATGGGGTCATGTTCCGTTTGCAGTGCCCCAGATGAGCCTAAACAGTGGAAACCCCCCACAAGTGACCCCATTTTGGAAACTAGACCCCCTAAGGAACTTATCTAGATCTTTGGTGAGCACTTTGAACCCCCAAGTGCTTCACACAAGTTTATAATGCCCGGGCATGAAAATAAAAAATCCTATTTTTTTTCCCACAAAAATTATCTTTTAGTCACTAATTTTTTATTTTCCCAAGGGTAACAGGAGAAATTGGACCACATAAGTTGTTGTACAATTTGTCCTGAGTACGCTGATACCCCATATGTGGGGGGGAACCACTGTTTGGGCGCACGGCAGAGCTCGGAATGGAAGGAGCACCATTTGACTTTTTCCAACCAAAATAGGCTGGAATTTAGTTTGGATGCCATGTTGCATTTGGAGAGCCCCTGATGTGCCTAAACAGTGGAAACCCCCACAAATGACCCCATTTGGGAAACTAGACCCCCTAAGGAACTTATCTAGATTTTTGATGAGCAATTTGAACCCCCAAGTGCTTCACACAAGTTTATAACGTAGAGCCGTAAAATTTAAAAATCATATTTTTTCCACAAAAATGATCTTTTCACCCCAATTTTTATTTTTCCAAGGGTAACAAGACTCCAAAAGTTATTGTGCAATTTGTCCTGAGTGCGCTGATACCCCATATGTGGGGGTAAACCACTGTTTGGGTGCATTGCAGAGTTTGGAAGGGAAGGAGCGCCGTCTGACTTTTTCAACGCAGAATTGGCTGGACGCCATGTCGTGTTTGGAGAGCTCCTGATCTGCCTAAACAGTGGAAACCCCCATAAATGACACCATTTTGGAAACTAGACCCCTCAAGGAACTTATCTAGATGTGTGGTGAGAACTTTGAACCCCCAGGTGTTTCACTAAAGTTTATAACGTACAGCCGTAAAATAAAAAATCTTTTTTTTTTTTTTTACAAAAATGATTTTTTCGCCCCCAATATTTTATTTTCACAAGGGTAACAGAGAAAATTGGACCCCAAAAGTTGTTGTCCAATTTGTCCTGAGTACGCTGATACCCAATATGTGGGAGAAATCTACTGTAGTTGCAGACTTTGATGGAATGGTCTGGGTGCGTCATGTCACATTTGGAGAGCCCCTGATGCGCCTAAACAGTGGAAACCCCCCACAAGTGACCCCATTTTGAAAATAGACCCCACAAGGAACTTATCTAGATGTGTGGTGAGCACTTTGAACCCCGAAGTGCTTCACAGAAGTTTATAACGCACAGCCGTAAAAATAAAAAATCTTTTTTTTTTTTTGCAAACATGATTTTTTCGCCCCAATATTTTATTTTTACAAGGGTAACAGGAGAAATTGGACCCCAAAAGTTGTTGCCCAATTTGTCCTGAGTACGCTGATACCCAATATGTGGGAGAAAACTACTGTATGGGTACACGTTGGGGCTCGGAAGGGAAGTAGTGACGTTTTGGATTGCAGACTTTGATGGAATGGTCTGGGGGCGTCATGTCGCATTTGGAGAGCCCCTGATGCGCCTAAACAGTGGAAATCCCCAACAAGTGACCCCATTTTGGAAAATAGACCCCACAAGGAACTTATCTAGGTGTGTGGTGAGCGCTATGAAGCCCCAAGTGCTTCACAGAAGTTTATAATGTACAGCCGTAAAAACAAAAAAATATTTTTTTTTGTACAAAAATGATATTTTCGCCCCCAGTTTTTTATTTTCCCAAGGGTAACAGAAGAAATAGGACAAATTGCACAATAACTCTTGGGGTCCAGAGTACGCTGATACCCCATATGTGGGGATAAACTACTGTTTGGACGCACGGCAGAGCTCAGAAGTGAAGGAGCACCGTTTGACTTTTTCAACGCAGAATTGGCTGGAATTGAGATCAGACGCCATGTCACATTTGGAGAGCCCCTGATGTGCCTAAACAGCGGAAACCCTCCAATTCTAACTCCAACCCTAACCCCAACACACCCCTAACCCTAGTCCCAACCCTAACCACAAACCTAACTCTAACACACCCCTAATCCCAACCCTAACCCTAACCCTAACTTTAGCGCCAACCCTAACCCTAACTTTAGCCGCAACCCTAACCCTAACCCTAATGGGAAAATGGAAATAAATACATTTTTTTAATTTTATTATTTTTCCCTAACTAAGGGGGTGATAAAGGGGGGTTTGATTTACTATTTATAGCGGGTTTTTATGATTGGCAGCTGTCACGCTAAAAGACGCTTTTTATTGCAAAAATAGTTTTTTGCATCGCCACATTTTGAGAGCTATAATTTTTGCATATTTTGGCCCACAGAGTCATGTGAGGTCTTATTTTTTGCGGTACGAGTTGACGTTTTTATTGGTACCATTTTTGAGCAGGTGACATTTTTTGATCGCTTTTTATTTCGATTTTTGGGAGGTTAGAATGAACAAAAATCAGCAATTCATGAATTTCTTTTGGGGGAGGCGTTTTTATTGTTCCGCGTGTGGTAAAATTGATAAAGCAGTTTTATTCTTCGGGTCAGTACGATTATGGCGATACCTCATTTATATCATTTTTTTATGTTTTGGCGCTTTTATAGAATAAAAACAATTTTATATAAAAAATAATTATTTTTGCATCGCTTTATTCTGCGAGCTATAACTTTTTTATTTTTTCGCTGATGATGCTGTATGGCGGCTCGTTTTTTGCGGGACAAGATGACGTTTTCAGCGGTACCATGTTTATTTATATCGGTCTTTTTGATCGCGCGTTATTCCACTTTTTGTTCGGCGGTATGATGATAAAGCATTGATTTTTTGCTTCGTTCTTTTTTTTTTTTTTTTTAAGGGTTCACTAAAGGGGTTAACTAGTGGGACAGTTTTATAGGGGGGGTCGTTACGGACGCGGCGATACCAAATATGTGTACTTTTATTGTTTTGTTTTTTTTATTTACAGGAAGAAATGAATTTATTGGGGAATATTTTTTTTTATTTATTTTGGATTTTTTTTATAACATGTTTATTTTTATTTTTTTAACTTTTTTACTTTGTCCCAGGGTGGGACATCACTGTATTTTATCAAAGCGCTGGTGTGACAGTGTGCACAGCACACTGTCACACCAGCGATCGCTCAGGCAGTGCAGCAGGCTTCTCAGTGCCTGCTCTCAGCAGGCACTGAGGAAGCCGCCTCCCTCCAGGACCCCGGCGCCATCTTGGATCCGGGTCCTGGGAGGGAGGAAGCCCTCAGAACAGCGCGATCACATCGCGCTGGTCTGAGGGTCTCAGGGGGGCGCGCAGGGAGCCCCCACCCTGCGCGATCCTCCCCTGTGCCCCCAGTACACCGCGATCATGTTTGATCGCGGTGTGCTAGGGGTTAATGTGCCGGGAGCGGTCCGTGACCGCTCCTGACACACAGTCACGGGTGTCAGCTGTGATAATCAGCTGACACCCGGCGGCGATTAGCTGCGCTCCCCTCAGGAGCGCAGCTGATCGCCTATGACGTACTATCCCGTCCATGGGCAGAATGGCACGGGTTTTATGGACGGGATAGTACGTCTAATGTCAGAGAGGGGTTAAATCAAAGTTTCTACCTAAACTAGTTCTTGCTACTTTAACATGCAAGTAGATGAAGATTTTTAGAATCACTTTTTATATTACTTTTTTCTCCCCAGTTTAATGGGTTAATCATTCATATTTGGACACCACTGTTCTGTTGTACTTAGGAAGGAGAAAAATAATCCTGACCTTAATAACAATTTAAATAGATTTATTCAACTGAAACAATAACAACATTACAGCATAAGTTATTTGCTTAAACAAACATCCATGTTTGTTAAATAATTTGGCTAAACAAAATATATATATATTTTAAGAAACTTAGACTGTCAGCCCAGCCGACACATGAAAAACTTAAATACTACTGTCCCTGCTGTCCTCTGTAGCTCATTCGTCGTCATCTTCATCTTCTTCTTTGTTCCTATTCATAATCTGGAAAAGAAAAACAAGCTTTCCTGCTTTATTGGGTCCCAACCGATTTCTCAATTTAGAATGAATGAGTCCAAAGGAAGAGCATATTCTTTCAAGGCCCGCAGAAGAAGCTACTGCTGTTAAAAGTGAAATCATTACTTGAACAGTCTCTAAATCCAAGCGCTTAAGTGACTTCCACCAGTTTACTGGTGTGACCTTCCTTAAAATATCTTCAGCAAACATATATTTCTTGAATGGTTCCCCCTTAGCTCTGAAGTTTATTACTGTTGGCATTAAAGATGGATGATTGCTGGATACCCATGTCATAGCTAACTCCTCTTCCTCAGCACTTAGGTTTTGACCCTGATATTGGATATTGACAATATTTGCCAAAAAATGAGCTGGAGTCAGTGCTTGTCCCATTCGTTTGTTTACTGCTTGTAATTTAATTCTGTCCATGTGTAGTTCTGTTTTTAAGTGTTCACTCAGTTCCTTCCAAATTTCAACAGCATCCGCAATAAAACAGCTATTTTTCTGTATTTTGTTTAAAGCTTGAGAGATGGGTTTCAGGAAGCTCAGCATATGTTCAACATTTCTCTTAAGCCCAATGTTGAGGATTTGGCCGTGACAGTGCCATCTATTTTATCTCGATTTTCTTCACAAAGTGTCATCAGAATAGGCCAGTTTTTGATATACTGCTCAAAACAGTCCACCACAGAGTTCCATCTAACATCTTATGGGAGCGTTAGCTTGGTTCCACCCATCCTTTTCAGAGCTGCTGCAGCAAAATGATTATTACGGAAGTATTTAGCAATTTCAACAACATTAGCCTTTATTTCTGGAACACTTTCACTTAAGTCTTTGGCTAAGAGGTGCAGCAAATGAGCACTGCAACCATATGTTATTAGCTTTGTATTCCCTCCCTGCTCTTCTAAATTTCTTCTCATCTTGGATACGTTTGCAGCATTGTCAGTGACCAAACTGCGTACTAGACATTTGAATTTTTGTTCACATGTTGTTATAGCTTTTACTGCCACTTCTTGTAAGTATTCTGCTGTGTGTGCATTTCCTGACGTATCAGTTGTTTGTGCAAGGAAGACTTTACCTTCTTCTGTTGTTATACAAGCACATACAATAGGATAATTGTGGACATTACTCCACCCATCAATACTTAGGTTAACAATTTTACCCTCCAGAGCTGTTGCACATTGCTCCATTTCTCTGTCATACACTTGATCCAGCAGTTTCCCTGCAACATCAGCTCTGCTGGGTGGACTGTATCCTGGTCTCAGTGACTGAACCATATTAATGAAATGTGGGTTCTCAGTCAGACGGAAAGAAGAGTTCGTTGCATAAATAAACTGGGCAATTTTTTCATCAATTAACTTTTTCTAATCTGCTAGTTCTTATCACAAACCTATCTATGGTGGTTCCAGGAGGTAAAGGTTTTTTCTTCCTTTTGGGTGATGGTGATATGTGGCTGTGGGTGTCTGATGATGATGCTGCTGCTAATGAAGCACTATCCTGGATGGATAACTCTGAAACTGTAGAACAGGATGATGGTGATCTTGGAGGTGGATAGTTTCCAGAATCCATGAATTCCCCTAAACAAAAAAAGTCAATGCTGTTATTTTATTGTTTATACAATTTCTGCTTATTGTACACAACACAGCACTGCCCCAAAAGGAATATTTGTTTTTCTTCATAACTGTACCAAATGACAGTAACATGCAGTAATAATAAGAAATATAATTTTTCTCACACATGACAGTTCAGTCTTTAGAAATAGGATTCAATAAAAATGTTTACCAACCTGAAGATCCTGCCTGTTCAGAAGTGTTTCTTTGGTCATCTTCATCACCGCACTTCTCATGATGTTGCCTCATTTGCGCCACCAGGCCTTGCATCTCTTTGTTGCATCGTTTGCATTTTGCACGCATGCCTGCCTTACCAATAGGCGAAGGAGCTTCATTAAAATATTCCCAAACTGGGTCTCTTTTACGGCCTGCTGCCATTATAAGGAAAGAATGTAATAAACCTCAGATCGTACACACAAACAGATCCAGACTTGTCTGTCTGTGGCTATGCTGCAGTATTGTGCTCAAAGTTTCACTTTCATTTTCTTGTCTGCTTGCCCTTCCTCCTCCTCACACTTAGATTCACATTCTTCTTGTGTTGTGCAGATCTATTCCACTCCAAACAATCAGAAACATATTGTCTAACTTCTTGGACTTGGCACTGAAGGGGTTGATTCTGTATTCCCTGTAGATTGTGAGCCCTTGCGGACAGTGTCCTCTCTCCTTCTGTACTTGTGTGTGCCTTGTATTGCTCACGTTTACTGTACTTGTCTATATTTGCCCCTTTTCACATGTAAAGCGCCATGGAATAAATGGCGCTATAAAAATGTATAATAATAATAATTCATATAGGTTTGTAGAACAATAGGATTAAGGTCTTTTTCTCAACTCTGTTCATGTTGTAACATTTTTGCCGTGAAGAAGAGGCTGGGACCTCTGCGGAGTCAAATTCAGTTTTGAGAACTGCGTAAGTAAAGCGAGCGTCTGTGATAATACAGGAGAGAAACTGCCCACTAATCCTACAGAAACCTCTGGAAGAGCATGGCATTGTGAATGTTACACATATACAGCCTTTATTCTACTGAGTTAAACAACTCAGCTTTATCTCATGATGGAAGAACCTTTGGATGGTAAAATATTTTCCTCAAAAAGCAGTTTATTGAAAAAAATCCGATTTAAATCAAAAAAATCCGATTTAAATAAAAAAAAATCCGATTTAAATAAAAAAAATCAGATTTAAAAAAAAAATCGATTTTTTAGATTTTTTTTTAAAAAAATCATTGATTTTTATCCACCCTGCCCAACACTTCTACCTGTGAAAAGCAATGTCACTTTCCACCATTTCTCCCCAATACTGTATGTACTGAAGCTTTGGAGACTTGCAGGATCACATTCACACACATCTTACTCCGTTCTCCTCCACGTGATGAACTGGCAGACTGAACAGAGCGGCTCATCTGTGCGGACAGAACAATACCAGCATTTTACGCGGCCTCATTCACGCACAGGAAATAGATTGCTAAGTAATTAGTGACATTAGAGTGGTGTTTAATGGCTCCAATTAGCTCTGCATGTTTGACCTGTAATAAAATACACAATCATATTGTGTATGGTTATTAATACAAAATGGTAGGAAATGGTCGATCCTATCTGCACCATCCCTATTTCCCCTTGATGTGTGAGTCATCAGTGTCAGTGCACAATGGGAAGGGTCTGTGTATAATGCACAACCTCCTGATATAGGGCCTCATACCCCCAATAATCTGTCTTTCTGACGGCGGCTCCTCCAACACTCCTTGTGTTGGACCCAATCGCATGGCGTACATTCTACACCTGATTTTCGCCCGCTCACGGCATACGGCAATGTACACGTCGTCATACATGACATCAGGAGAAAAGGACCGTGCTCATTTTTGGGGAGTGTGCACACCAGTTGAGCCACGCATTTGCTGCAAGCAAACAAATCTTAGATTTCCCATGCAGGTAACATCACATATGATGTACATTGCGGGAGGGTCCGTCCAGAGGAGGACCAATGTCTAGTGGCCCTTCAGAGTATATGATCCATAAGGTAAATTACAAAAATACATAACATAAGAATTAAAAACAATTTGCTCCACACAACCCCTTAAAGGGAACCTGTCACAAGGAAAAATGCTATTAACCTGCAGATATGGGGTTAATCTACAGATTAATAGCGTTACTAACCTGCCTGGTGTCTGTACTTAGCTGAACGCTGCGGGGATAAAATGAACTTTATTCCCCCGGCAGCACTGGGTTCAGTCATGTCACCGGCGCGGGTTCAGTCACTGCTCTGTGTATATAGAGCGGCGGATGCAGCCATGACCTCGACTCTGACTGACAGCAGCTCGCTCTGCATTGGGGTCGGCTGTCAATCAGGGTCAGGGCACGGTTACAGCGGCTGCTCTATATACTCAGAGCGGTGACTGAACCCGCGCCGGTGCCGCCCCATAACGGAGACCAGAACGGGTCGGGAGGAATAAAGTTCATATTCTCCCCGTAGAGTTGGGTAAGTGCAGGCGCAAGGCAGGTTGACAACACTATTAACCGGTAGATCAACCTCATATCAGCAGGTTAATAGTGCTTTTTCTGGTGACATGTTCCCTTTAAAAAAACAAATACACCACATGGCATACTTTGCTTCAACCATACAGCACAGTGTGGAAACATACACTTTCCCATGCATTAAAACAGGTATATAAATACACAGCAGCTTGCCAGAGCTATTATCAGTTACACCCCTAGAGCCGGAATAACATGATGCCGTGATATCTGTGACCTGTTGTTTTATTCCAGAAAAATCCATGTTTATGTTAATATGTAAATGAGCTGTTAAGATCTCTGGGCCGGGCATAGATCTCCCACTACCAGTTCAATGGAAAGCTGCCTGCACAGCCACTACAGGTACCGTCATCACCAGCCTCAGAAATTACAAGTCTGAAAGGATATTAGAGCAAAAGGCATAATTCACTGCGTAGAGAAACAGATTTATGGAGTTGCCAGTTGCCACCAAATTTAAACTCCGGATTTTACACAAAAAAAAAATAGATTACTTGCAGGTTTGCCCGTCTGCTGATAGCTTCAGTATAACATCCATGTCGGTGCCTGTCCCGTCTCTTTCCGCTTCCGTCGTAGGTAGACCTGCTGTACTACTGGGACTTGTGGTTCATCATAGCCTGGAAGCTTGAGGGTTAATTCACGGCTAATTAGCATTGCAGAGAGGGCTGCTACCTACTTAAACTCCTGAAATACAACTTCATGTGCTAGTTATAGTGAATACGACCTCTGTGCTTGTTGTGCACTTGTGGAGCTTGGTGTTACTCTTGTCCTGACCTCAACCCGTTTCCATTTTTATGCCTTTGGATTTTGTGCCTTGTCTGCTCTCCTTGTTCTGACCCAGAGACCTCACCATACCTGCCAGCCTGCACCACCAGCCAGCGACTACCCTGAGGACTCGCCCCCAAGCCTCTATGTAAGTCCACAACCCTACACAGCGGTTGAAGAATAGGGTTCTGCTTGGACCTTATAGTCGGAGTAGTCAAGGCAAAGTCTGTCCATTGTAGCCCTTTTTAGAGCGGCACATTTTAGACCACTGACAGACACACGCAATAAAGTTTTTTTTTAATATTTTCAGACAACATTAGGTGAGAGTAAAAGAGGGAGCACATTGGTTTATGTGTTACGTAATATACATAAAATAGATCTGTCCAACAATCTGTGTTTAGAATTCAGAAAAAAAAGTTTTGAAATGAATTATGCCTTAGGTGTCGCCTAGTGGTAGCAGCAGATAGACAGCATTTTTTTTAAATATTCTTTTTCATTAGACAATATGATCATAGACCACAATCAAAATTTCAAACAATATATTGTCCCCTCAACAGAGTCGATGTCCAAAAATGATGTTTTTGTGTACCACCATAGATCAATTCTAGGGAATATCATTCTGTACAATGAAACACGTGTCTGTCACAAATAAGCTCCAATAAAGCAATGCCAAGTGACAAAAAAAGGCATTCTGGCAATTTTTCTTTCTGCAATGAGGTATGCAGCCATTCCGTTCATGTAAAGGTAAGCCACGTATGTCTGGACTAAAGGTAAAGGAGCTGCAGCTGAATTGTCCCAGGAGTGCAATAAGCTTTTCCTTGTTGCATTGACCAAAATAAACATGAGATATTTGTTCTCAACATCAGAGAGAATATCAAAAATTGTCCAATCATGAGTTAGTGCGGTACCACATTGGTTGCGTGTTTAGCAGGTGCAGGAGCTGAGCCCGCTCCACACAGGGCAGGTGCCAGCTTTGTTATAGAGCCAGCACCTGCCTCAGACAGCAGCGATCAGAGCTCTGACTGCTGCTGTTCGAGGCAGGTGCTGCTGTTTAACCACGTAAATGCTGACAGCAGCATTAGAGTGGTGCGTCCATTAAAATGCCAAGTGCCAAAGGGTTCTCATGGCAGCTGGTGCCTGCTGAAGGCCGCTGTTGCAACCATCTTTGTGCTCCAATGAAGTACAGCATTTGTCTGAGATTCATAGGAGATCATAATTTTTATTATATATTGCAAAAATGAGGGGACAACGACGACTAAAACAAACACTAAAAAGTCATAAAAAGATTTTGATAAAGATTTTTAAAAATTATAAAAAGCTCTAAGACATTGAATCATCAGTTTTACCTAAAGCAAAGATAAAGTAATTAATTTATGTCTGTAAATATCTGACCCATAAAAATATAAAATAACCAATATAGTAAAGGCCGAGAAAATTTTTTCAAAATGATGGAACTATTTTTTCTCATTGCACCTCCCCCTAAAAATGCAACGAAAACTTATGCACATGAAAATGGTACCAATTAATACAAAAGCTTCCCATGCAAAAAAAGCAAATGCTTATGTAGCTCCATTAATGGAAAAATAAAATGTTAGGGTCCCAAGCAAGACATATTAGAAAAATCTATAAATGAGCTAAACATGACAAAAATGTGGAAAAAGGTTCACTTTAGGCTAGATTTATACATTCTTGTGTCATGGACCATGATGTACGGACCGGCCACTGGTGTCCCGACCCAGAGTGAAAAGCCTCATAAACATATAATGGGCTGTCAGGTTCAGGACAGGAGAATGGCAGCCGGTCTGTGTATCGGTCAGTACTCGGATCACAACACACGGATGGGTGAATCCGGCATTAAACCGATTCCAGCGGTTACACCAGTTTTTCCACCAAATTAATGAGCATGTATGACTATCTTCTCCATTCATTTCTATGAGACGGACAGGACGACTATTTCGGATCGTCCCATAGAAGAAAATAGAGTGGTGATCATACAGGACATGTCACCACCACTCCGTCACCATGGGTGGACTTCGGGACACTCTTCCTAGCGATCAGTGGGGAATCCGAGGGTCAGGCCCCAAGTGATCACACTTTTATCCCCTGTTCTATTGGAAAGGTGATAAATGTATTTAGTAGGAAAACCTGTTTAATGACTTTTCATTTCATTGACATTTACAAAAACACAGAAGCTTAATGAACGTAAGACAAGGAGGCCTGAGACTCTCAATCAGCAGTGTAGTATGCGAGCAGAGGGGTATGGGGCTGAAGGCCACACAGGTCCCGAGAGCAGATGGCTTGTACATGACATTACCTTTGCTGGGTCAGGATTTTATAGACAATCTACAGTCTGGTAATAACAGTGGAGCTGCTGCTCCTCCTCCACCGCTATTACATTACCAGCTAAATGTATAACGACGGCGGAGATTGAATTATAGGACGGACAGTGGCCATAACCGAGTGTCTGGCATTGTGACCGTACAGGCTGCATCTCGAAGATCTACACATGGAAGAACAGCCGTCACACAGAAACCTGGGGTCTTCTTACTGTCAGATTCTGTGACCGAGCGACAGATGGTGGAATTCACAAAATATGTCAATCATTTTATGATCGACTTCACATACTTTGCAACGACTACGAGACAAATAAGCATCTATGGCTTTTGTTATTGAGCTGCAATGTAGTCAGTAAGAAGAAACATATTTCTCAATACATACAAAAATTCAGATCAGCGAAAGACTGTTCAAACCAAGCACATCTGTGCGCATTGTTTTCAATTTCTCCTCACTCGTCTTTGTCATTACAACACCCAGGGGGCGGTGGAGATAAATGCAAAACAAGTAGGTGGGAAGGTCCGGAACCGCTCAGCCAAGTCCAGGGTGCAACAAGCACGTGCGCTTGGTTAGAACAGTCATTTTGTGTGCAACTATATATTATTGTGCTATACTTGCAATTGTGTTCTATCTAGTAGTAATCAATATACAAAATTATACAAACGCATCTTGCACCCCATCACATCATGTACTAACCAATTCTTAGCGACTTGCTCCGATTTCCCGGCACCGGGTTGGCAGCCATGACCCTACTTGACACTAGTCAGGATCCGACTATGAATTGTACAATGCAAACAAGCAAACTATTGCTGCTTTCTAGGTCTCATTTTACCAAACCTAATATAAAGCGTAAAGCCTCAGAAAACAAACCAGTAAAGCTCTTCACAGACCCTGAACCAGCAGGAAGCTAATGGGAAACGTGAGCTCAGGACTGGCAAGCAACCAGCATAAAGCAAGCAGTTGGGAAAGAGAATTGACCACAAGGCCAAAGTCAACAAAAATGAGAAAAAAAATCTATTTCCTTGAACCCAATTTATATTTTTATACATCAAGTAAAGCTGCTAAAAGTGAACCCATCAGGATGATTTTGATCTCTAAACACGTTATGCTGGAAGGGAATACGTTTATATAAGTCCCAATGATAAATTAAGACATTATCTAGTTTAAACTTAGCATGTACCGAACGCAAAGTCACACTGGCTGGTCCCTAAACAGAACACAATGACTGTTCAAACTAAGCACAGCTCGGTGCACACTTGGTGTGGCCAAACATTACAGTGCACATTCTCACTGGAGCATCTACGTTGTATCCATCTTCGCTTTCCATCGTAATAGCTTGATTGGCGCCAGGTGAAACCAGATCCAGCAGCTCCAGCGCATGCGCAGTGAGGAGATGGTGCAGGCTCTGGCGTCATCAGCACGTAGGGCTGGCGTGTTCCTGTGTATCCTGCCCTGTGTGACTTTTCCTGGATTGCAGCACCACCTTGATGACTACCAGCAATTTGCATATAGTCCTTACCACACTTAAAGAGCATCTGTTACTTGTCATAAATATGTAATTTTCTACCTGTTATTAATGCTGCAGTTATCCTGTTTCTTTTTTCTTTTCTTTATTCCTTTTGTTTCATTCCTACATTTTTCCATTCCCAAAATGTGGCCCCCTCTTGTATGTGAATCTATTTTTTTATTTTTTTGCCAACTGAATGTTGTCCTCAATTCTTCTCTGTGGGCATCTTCTCGGGGACCATGCCCAATTAGCCAAAAAGGCTACCTTTACAGTGGGTACGGAAAGTATTCAGACCCCTTTAAATGTTTCACTCTTTGTTTCAATGCAGCCATTTGGTAAATTCAAAAAAGTTCATTTTTTTCTCATTAATGTACACTCTGCACCCAATCTTGACTGATAAAAAAACAGAAATGTAAAAATTTTTGCAAATTTATTAAAAAAGAAAAACTGAAATATCACATGGTCATAAGTATTCAGACCCTTTGCTCAGTATTGAGTAGAAGCACCTTTTGAGCTAGTACAGCCATGAGTCTTCTTGGGAATGATGCAACTAGTTTTTCACACCTGGATTTGGGGATCCTCTGCCATTCTTCCTTGCAGATCCTCTCCAGTTCCATCAGGTTGGATGGTGAATGTTGGTGAACAGACATTTTCAGGTCTCTCCAGAGATGCTCAATTGGGTTTAGGTCAGGGCTCTGGCTGGGTCAGTCAAGAATGGTTGCAGAGTTGTTCTGAAGCCACTCATCTGTTATTTTAGCTGTGTGCTTAGGGTCATTGTCTTGTTGGAAGGTGAACCTCCGGCCAAGTCTGAGGTCCAGAGCACTCTGGAAGAGGTTTTCATCCAAGATACCTCTGTACTTTGCCTTATTCATGTTTACTTCAATTGCAACCAGTCGTTCTGTCCCTGCAGCTGAAAAACACCCCATAGCATGATGCTGCCACCACCATGTTTCACTGTTGGGATTGTATTGGGCAGGTGATGAGCAGTGCCTGGTTTTCTCCACACATACCGCTTAGAATTATCACCAAAAAGTTCTATTTACGTCTCTTCAGACCAGGTCCTCTGTAAACTTTTCATTATATGATTGAGAAAAAAAAATCCATCTACAATCTACATTTAGCGTCAAAAAAACAAAATCCACTGCGTGATAGTCAAAATAGGTGCAAATCTCAGGCCCTTTGGACAAGTAATAGGTAAAAAAAGGCAGTACTCTAGTAGACATGTGGAAAAAGTGAACAGGACTTTGTGCTTCCGGTGTTTATGATTCTAAACCAACTTTCCTCCAGAAAGTAAGATTTAGTGAAAGAAAATGTCCTAACCCGTTCACGTTAATGTTCCCACACAATATCCAGCAGATCACTACATACGAGATAATAAAATGTTCTAAAACAGACAACTTATAGCATAAATCATATCAAAGCATTTCTGGGGTAATTACAGTATACACGGCCAGGACACGAAGCTGCAGTCAAACAATGTAACTTTATATGGCCGCTTATATTATACAAGTTCATTCTGTAAGTTCTTCTCAGTCTGTTCCTAAAATATGTTCATATGATGTCTCCAAGACAGAGATGATGTTGTCTGGCAGATTTAATAGGAAGACAAAGGCTAGACATGTCGACTGTCCAATAATGGTGGGAAAAAACACAAGGCATCATATTCAGTGATGTCATCTGCCCAGTAATGTAATGAATCATGCCCATTCCTCTGCCATCCTAGCCATGCAACAAAGTCTTGAGTGAGACAGCAACATTTGCACTCAAGATCAATGAATGGACTAATTCATGCGGCCTCTAGAAATACAACAAACAAGCAGTAGTACAAATGGGGTGTATAAAACACCAACATCTGCACCCACTGATCTGACTCTACAGAGATGGGCAGCCGGTGACCCTCCTATAAAAACGCCCATCTTACTGAGGATCATCATCATAGACGGAACATGGACCACTGAGGAGGAGGCTCTCAGAAGAGTATCCTACGAATAAACACTATTCTCACTGACAAGTAGTAACAACTACATGGAGTACAGTGGATTTTATTAAATTGGATTTTCTGGGTCATACAATATTGATGACCTATGACTGGCGGTCTGTACACAAGGAACGGAGGAGTGCAGGGCTGCTCCACTCAATGTCTACATCCCGCTGCCAGAGCGAATGGGTGATGGGTCCAGGCGTTGGACCCCAGCCAATAGGATATTGATGAACTATCCTAATAAGGAGAACCTAGCAACCGGTAAGAAAGATTATATATATATATATACATACAGTACAGACCAAAAGTTTGGATACACCTTCTCATTCAAAGATTTCTCTGTATTTTCATGACTATGAAAATTGTAGAATCACACTGAAGGCATCAAAACTATGAATTAACACATGTGGAATTATACATTACACTTTACAAAAAAGTGTGAAACAACTGAAAATATGTCTTATATTCTAGGTTCTTCAAAGTAGCCACCTTTTGCTTTAATTACTGCTTTGCACGCAGAAAAGGTGAACGGATGGACTCTACATGCCTGGTTCCCAGCGTGAAGCATGGAGGAGGAGGTGTGATGATGTGGGGGTGCTTTGCTGGTGACACTGTTTGGGATTTATTCAAAATTGAAGGCATACTGAACCAGCATGGCTACCACAGCATCTTGCAGCAGCATGCTATTCCATCCGGTTTGCGTTTAGTTGGACCATCATTTATTTTTCAACAGGACAGTGACCCCAAACACACCTCCAGACTGTGTAAGGGCTATTTGACCAATGAGGAGAGTGATGGGGTGCTACGCCAGATGACCTGGCCTCCACAGTCACCAGACCTGAACCCAATCGAGATGGTTTGGGGTGAGCTGGACCGATCACCGCTTCAATTTTGAATAAATCCCCAACAGTGTCACCAGCAAAGCACCCCCACACCATCACAACCTCCTCCTCCATGCTTCACGGTGGGAGCCAGGCATGTAGAGTCCATCCGTTCACCTGTTCTGCGTGCAAAGCAGTAATCAAAGCAAAAGGTGGCTACTTTGAAGAACCTAGAATATAAGACATATTTTCAGTTGTTTCACACTTTTTTGTAAAGTGTAATGTATAATTCCACATGTGTTAATTCATAGTTTTGATGCCTTCAGTGTGAATGTACAATTTTCATTGCCATGAAAATACAGAAGAATCTTTGAATGAGAAGGTGTGTCCAAACTTTCATTCATGAGTACAAGGTTTACTCAGATTATAAACTTAAATAGGTCCACCAATTATATTTGTCAGTATGTGTATAGATTACGTATAGATATACACATATTTTGTATATAAAATATAAAGCTGGAGATTTATTTTTACCCATGCATTGATAAATAGATCAACCTTTTTCACACTATTCATTGGATTGGCACAATGCCACAGTTTTTATATATACGGTATATGTAAAAAATGGACTATTAAATTTTTAACATTTTCAATTTTGGGGATGCTGCCTTCAATATATATACATACATACACACATACAGTACTTTACAGGTGTGGACAAAATGGGGGGCATCGGATTAGCTCCTGAACAGCAACCTCAAATGTACAGTCAACGCATTAAGAATTATCTTTGATGTAAAGATGAATAAGGAGTGCAGGAATATGGGCCACACAGGGCTCTGAGCTTAACATTATCACGTCTGACTGGGATTACTTAAAGAGACGGAAGGATTTTGACAAGCCTGCTTCATTCACAGATCTGTGGTTAGTGCTCCAAGATGTTTGGTACAACCTCCTTGGTGAGTTCCTTCAAAACTGCACAAGTGTACATTGGTTTAGACTTCTTTTTTTTAAATTTATTAAACAGCAACAAAAAAAGAACACATTTTGTATATAACCAATGTAAAATACACACACATAATATTTATAAGAAAACAGCAAGTTTGCATAATGAGTTATTTGTACAAACTTCAATTCCACAAGTCCAAATTCTTTTGCAAGGCTTATGGAACAATTGAGGAGTAATTAAAAGACTCATTATTCAAATTTATATATGTTTGGTTATACATAACTCCGAATGATACAATACATCCAACATATCTATCATATTCTTAAAGAAAAACTAAAACTACCCTGCTGTCAAGAACAATTTCCACATTGTTAATAACATTATGATACTATAAAGTGTGAGTGAATGTATTCTTTACTACCGCTATTATAATGGTACCAGACCATTATCTACGTGTTGATATAGTAAGGTGAGATGAGTTCCACTTATCCCAAATATTATTGAATTTCCCCAAGCAGCCCCTAGTCTGATACACTGTCCGCTCGTAAGGTATAATTGAACTTACCAGCTCAATCCAAGCTCTAAGAGATGGATGTAAATTACCCAACCAGCGTAAGGCCAATATTTTCCTAGCTAAGAAAAGCGTCTCCCGCAGGAAAATTTTAACATGGTATCCCCATATCTCTTCTTCTAGCCCACTAAATAAGCACACTAATGGATTAAGAGGAACAGGAGTACAGTCATGGCCAAAAGTTTTGAGAATGACACAAATATTATATTTTCACATGATCTGCTGCCCTCTGGTTTTTATGTGTTTGACAGATGTTTTTATCACAGACAGAAATATAATAATTGCAAACATATGAGTAACAAAAGCTTATATTGACAGTTAGAATGAGTTAATGCAGCAAGTCAATATTTGCAGTGTTGACCCTTCTTCTTCAGGACCTCTGCAATTCTCCCTGGCATGCTCTCAATCAACTTCTGGACCAAATCCTGACTGATAGCAGTCCATTCTTGCACAATCAATGCTTTAATTTTGTCAGAATTTTTAGGTTTTTGTTTGTCCACCCGTCTCTTGATGATTGACCACAAGTTCTCAATGGGATTAAGATCTGGGGAGTTTCCAGGCCATAAACCCAAAATCTCTATGTTTTGTTCCCTGAGCCATTTAGTTATCACCTTTGCTTTATGGCAAGGTGCTCCATCATGCTGGAAAAGGCATTGTTGATCACCAAACTGCTCTTGGAGGGTTGGGAGAAGTTGCTCTTGGATGACATTCTGGTACCATTCTTTATTCATGGCTGTGTTTTAGGCAAGACTGTGAGAGAGCCGATTCCCTTGGCTGAGAAGCAACCCCACACATGAATGGTTTCAGGATGCTTAGCAGTTGGCATGAGACAAGACTGGTGGTAGCGCTCACCTTGTCTTCTTCGAATGAGGCGTTTTCCTGATGTCCCAAACAATCGAAAAGGGGATTCATCAGAGAAAATAACTTTACCCCAGTCCTCAGCAGTCCACTGCCTGTACCTTTTGCAGAATATCAGTCTGTCCATGATGTTTTTTCTGGAGAGAAGTGACTTCTTTGCTGCCCTCCTTGAGACCAGGCCTTGCTCCAAGAGTCTCCACCTCACAGTGCGTGCAGATGCACTCACACCTGCCTGCTGCCATTCCTGAGCAAGCTCTGCACTGCTGGTAGCCCGATCCCACAGCTGAGACACTTTTAAGAGACGGTCCTGGCACTTGCTGGTCTTTCTTGGGCGCCCTGAAGCCTTTTTGGCAACAATGGAACCTCTCTCCTTGAAGTTCTTGATGATGCGATAGATTGTTGACTGAGGTGCAATCTTTCTAGCTGCGATACTCTTCCCTGTTAGGCCATTTTTGTGCATTGCAATGATGACTGCACGTGTTTCTTTGGAGATAACCATGGTTAACAGAAGAGAAACAATGATGCCAAGCACCAGCCTCCTTTTAAAGTGTCCAGTGGTGTCATTCTTACTTAATCATGACAGATTGATCTCCAGCCATGCCCTCATCAAAACCCACACCTGTGTTAATGGAGCAATCACTGAAAAGAGTTTAGCTGGTCCTTTTAAGGCAAGGCTGCAATGATGTTAAAATGTGTTTTGGGGGATAAAGTTCATTTTCTAGCCAAATATTGACTTTGCAAGTAATTGCTGTTAAGCTGATCACTCTTTATAACATTCTGGAGTATATGCAAATTGCC
>JARQOD010000002.1:66181087-66228244 GCA_033576555.1 Oophaga sylvatica | reverse complement strand
GGGATCTGTCACACGGGACCAGGGCTAATACATGATAGAAATGCCACAAATGTGTCAGCACAATGTCTCTCATATGTACACAGATCTGTCAGATTTAGTTATATCATAACTCCTTAGATTTCGATCTCTATAATATTTATCTTCATTTAGAAAATCTGTAACATTTATTTTTTTTCGATTTGTAGATAAGAGGTTCTGGTAACAAACTTGGGAACTTTGCACTCAATACTGAATGAAAATTGCTTTTGTTTTTCTAGCTATCTTCATATCTAGCTATATATTCTATCTACAGGTCTATCTAAAATATTTACATATATACACATCTAGCTACAAATTATCTAAAATAGCTATCTATATATCTACAGATCTATATAAAATATTTATATATACATCTAGCTACAAATCTATCTAAAATAGCTACTATCTATCTACAGATCTATATAAAATATTTATATATACATCTAGCTAACAAATCTATCTAAAAATACTATACATTTATCTGCAGGTCTATATAAAATATTTATATATACATCTAGTAACAAATCTATCTAAAATATCTATTACATTCTATCTCAGGTCTATCTAAAATATTTATATATATATATATAAAATATCTATTAAAATATATAATTCTATATACATTATACACACACACACACACACATCTAGCTACAAATCTATCTAAAATATCTATACATCTACACATCTATTTTCTCTCTATCTAAAATATCTATGTATCTATTTATACACTCTACAGGTCAATCTAAAATCTCTCTCTCTCTCTTCTCTCTCTTCTATATATATATATAAACACACCTACCTATCTATACACTGTCTACATGTATAGATATAAATATTTTAGATATACATCTATCTATATATCTCATTTATCTATTATCTATTTATACATCTACATACTTAAAATATCTATCACATATCACAAATATCCTTATCTACATTTCTATCTGCACATTTTGCTATCTTCACTCGTGGATAAAACACACAGGTAACAGTAATTACTTACTTTGGGGTCGATCTTCTTAAAGCTGAGATCTTCTTCATCCACCTCGAAGTAGATCTCCGTGGTGGTGATGGAAAGGGTGCCCTTGGCCACCACAATGGGTGCAATGAGCTGGGCAGGGGTGCTCAACACGACGGGACCTGGAACAGAGACACACATCAATCTCACATTTCCTCTACTGCAGGGATTCTTGTCTTCCATTTACACCCACATTTCAGTTTTATTTCTCCATGTCAGTGATAAGCCTGGCACGAGTGTCACTTTATTTACTACCAGCAGCTGAAGGTTCGGTGCAGTGTTACAGTGCTACAGTGTGTCTGGGGAGAAGGAAACAATCAGCAGCAGCAGAGAGGGCGCAGGACTCTGCACAGGGGCCAATAATGGAGATATAGGGAAAGGGAAGAGGAAAACAGGAGGATCTGATATGGAAGTGGATCTGCAGACTTCAGCAATGCCGGCATGATGGCTGTATAATCCCACAGATCCCTTCAGATCTCCAGAGTGCGATCCTGCAGGGAATACACAGCACATTTGGATCTCCTAGTATCCAGGCCACAGATATCTGCTGATCACTTCAGAGATCTAGTAGTCATCAGATAGTAATCCTGCCCCACTAGGACAGCTAGTAAAAGCCACGATCAGCAGGATGTGGCCTCCATACATACAGGAACACATTGTGAGCCTGTGTTACATATTAAGAGCATTTTTATTATTTATTTAACAGAAGTGGAGTTGTTTTTTTTTTTAGAAAGTTCTATGCTATGCAGTGATTGACCTGGAGTATATTATTTTTCATAAACAAAAGGCATCTTATATGTATATTTCTGCATTTTATAGCATTTTTTTTTACCCCAACAAAACTAAAACAAAGACTTTCTCAACTGGCAATCATGGAGGAAAACACAATGCAAAAAATGAAAACATAAAAACTGCCTTTGTAAGGTTTTGCATGTGTGTGATGACATGAAGTTTCCTGAAGGAACATTTGCTACACACAGAGTTTAGCTCCAGTTAATTTTTAAAGTGACGGCGCCAGTATTACCAGGCCCATAATGCAGGCCTGTGGGCTCTGCCCCTACTGCTGCAGGACCCCTCTATCCAGGCACTGTAACTACTGGCAGAGAATTGCTAAGTAATATGGAGCTCGCTACTATTAAACTATTTAACCTGTACATGGAAAAGCCCATCATGGGTCCTGTAGTAATCAATAGGAGCCACATAAAAGATCTGTACAAATCACAGCTCCATAAACATCAGTGTGTATGAGGCTTCACTATCCATCTTACCTGCATGTGCTGAATATTGTGTCATTAGAAAATCCCATTACAACCCTGACAGATGCCTGTATATCACCCCTAGTATCAGTGTCACAGACTGTGTAGGTAAGTCAGGAAGAAGGATACTGCTTGGTGGAGGCCCTTAGATGGTGGAAGCTTCTGGGCAATAGCTTTATTTGTGCCATCTATGTAAATTGGACTGGTGGACATTAAACTCGAATTTTTATGCAACAAACAGCCTAGGGCCACGTTCACACGTTCAGTATTTGACATCAGTATTTATAATCCAAAACCAGGAGTGGGTGAAAAAATGCAGAAGTGTTGCTATTATATTTTTCCTCTAATTTTGGCTTACAAATACTGATGTAAAATACCGTCCAAATAATGAATATGTGAACGCAGCCTAAGGCCAGTGCTTTCAGTAGTGCCAGCATTGTATTCCACAGAAACAGGAAAGTTGTGCAGCATTTACTTCATAATGCTGGTAAAGTTCCTAAACGGATGATACCGGGGACATAAATGTGTGTTATTAAAGGCTAAATACTGAAAACATCCACACACCTTTCTACCCCACTCCTGAGGATCTCGGGCCTTATTCAGAGGTCAGTGATTTTTCACGTACAAAAATAAATAAATAAAAAATAGTTCAAGTGTTTTTTTTTTTTTTTTTTATCAGTGACTTTCACTGTTTAAATCTCCAGCATGTCAATTTCTCTTGCTGGTACACAAATTATTCCGGGTGGATTTTCCCCCATAGACTTGCACTAAATGCCTAAATTCTGTAGGTAAAAAACGCACATGCGGTTTTAGTGTTTCTGCGCCAGAAACGCATCAAAAATGCATGTAATCCGCACCCAAGTATGTCAAAGTTCAGTGAAATCAAAGTACCAGAAAGTTTGGAAAAATAAAGCAGCTTTAAAGAATGAACAAAGATAAAAACAGCAGCATCAAAAACGCAATAAAAATGAATGTTAAAAAATGCAATTTAAATAATAGGTGCAGAAATGGTGAGGAAATTCTGCAACCTTAAAAACTCACCAAAAGTGGGAACATAACCTAAACTATATAATGGGTATGTGTTCTCTCAGTGAAAACTGCGGATAGAACACGTATGAGTAAAATAGATGTGTGAATGAGGCCTTAGCGATAGTGGCGCTCCCTTCTTATGTGTGAATGAGGCCTTAGCGATAGTGGCGCTCCCTTCTTATGTGTGAATGAGGCCTTAGCGATAGTGGCGCTCCCTTCTTATGTGTGAATGAGGCCTTAGCGATAGTGGCGCTCCCTTATGTGTGAATGAGGCCTTATCGATAGTGGCGCTCCCTTATGTGTGAATGAGGCCTTAGCGATAGTGGCGCTCCCTTATGTGTGAATGAGGCCTTAGCGATAGTGGCGCTCCCTTCTTATGTGTGAATGAGGCCTTAGCGATAGTGGCGCTATCTTCTTATGTATGAATGAGGCCTTAGCGATAGTGGCGCCCCCTTATGTGTGAATGAGGCCTTTGCGATAGTGGCGCTCCCGTCTTATATGTGAATGAGGCCTTATCGATAGTGGCGCTCCCTCTTATGTGTGAATCAGGCCTTAGCGATAGTGGCGCTCCCTTCTTATGTGTGAATGAGGCCTTAGCGATAGTGGCGCTCCCGTCTTATGCGTGAATGAGGCCTTAGCGATAGTGGCGCCCCCTTCTTATGTGTGAATGAGGCCTTAGCGATAGTGGCGCTCTCTTCTTATGTGTGAATGAGGCCTTAGCGATAGTGGCGCTCCCTTCTTATGTGTGAATGAGGCCTTAGCGATAGTGGCGCTCCCTTCTTATGTGTGAATGAGGCCTTAGCGATAGTGGCGCTCCCTTCTTATGTGTGAATGAGGCCTTAGCGATAGTGGCGCTCCCGTCTTATGCGTGAATGAGGCCTTAGCGATAGTGGCGCCCCCTTATGTGTGAATGAGGCCTTATCGATAGTGGCGCTCCCTTCTTATGTGTGAATGAGGCCTTAGCGATAGTGGCGCTCCCTTCTTATGTGTGAATGAGGCCTTAGCGATAGTGGCGCTATCTTCTTATGTATGAATGAGGCCTTAGCGATAGTGGCGCCCCCTTATGTGTGAATGAGGCCTTAGCGATAGTGGCGCTCCCGTCTTATATGTGAATGAGGCCTTATCGATAGTGGCGCTCCCGTCTTATGTGTGAATCAGGCCTTAGCGATAGTGGCGCTCCCTTCTTATGTGTGAATGAGGCCTTAGCGATAGTGGCGCTCCCGTCTTATGCGTGAATGAGCCTAGCGATAGTGCCCCTTATGCGAATAGCTTAGCGTAAGGCGCTCCCTCTTATTTGAATGAGCTTATCATAGTGCGCTCCTCAGTGTAATGAGCTTATCGATATGGTCCCTTAGTAAACGGCTAGTATAGTGGCGCTCCCTTCTTATGTGTGAATGAGGCCTTACGATAGTGGCGCCCCCTTATGTGTGATGAGCTATCGATAGCGCCTTCTTATGTATAGCCTTATCGATAGTGGTGCTCCGTCTTATGTGTAAACAGGCTATGATAGGCGCTCCCTCTATGTGTGAATGAGCCTATAGCCGTTACTGCAGTCGCTGGTACAAAGACTGAGGTAGTACAAGGTCTGGCTCTGAGCTGGTGACCCTGCGGGGACTATACTCCACACCTGAGGACAGATCACACAGACCCCACAGCGGATGGGATCAAATAATACGCTATTACCACTGCTAATAATAATGGATGGTAAAAGCGCTGCCATCTGATTACAGAGATGTTTGGTCTGTAGGACTGAACTAAGGAATGAGCTGATAATAAGTTGCAGCTGTCAGAGCATCACAAGGATGTGTGAACAGATAAGGCTCTAATCACATATCCGATTTTTTGGATAGACCACAAAAAATAAAGAAATAAAAATAACCAACACGTACAATTTTTATCCAATCATCCATTCAAGTGAATAGGTCCAGGAAAGATCAGGCAGCATGTGAATGCAATCTGTGCGCTGTCTATCACCCACAAAAGAGGAAAAAAAAACTGATTATTAATAATAACATGGACAAAAAACTACTGAAGATAGGATCCAGCACAGGTTTTTTTTGTTTTGTCTTTTTACATGAAAAAAAAAAATGTTGAGGTGTGAATGGAGCTCAACCTTAGACCGTAAATTGTATGTATTTTCTGCCTCATATGTTACTTTGTATGTAATCCCTTCTCATGTACAGCACCATAGAATTAATGGCGCTAAATAAATAATAATAATATGTCGGTATAATCTCAGCCTAGATGACACTGGGGCAGAAAGGCGCTTTTTAGCTATAGAGACTCTGTGCACATTACGTGGGTAAATATTCAAGCACAATGCCATATTTTTAACCCCTGGATTGCACATGGCCATCACACCGGGCAAATATTACAGCTACAGATACTCTCTATTGTTTCTTCCCAGAGGAGGGGAAGGGGCCAGTGATGCAGCTTAGCTGGTGCCAATCACATGCACAGGCGGCAGCCAGCCCTCCTCTCTCCAGCACAGATGGCCAGGTGCAGCCTGCACTAAGCCCACCGCATTAACCCCCTCACTGTGACCAGCCATCAATGGGATACATACAGTCTGCTCCAGGGCTTTTAACACTAGTTCTATAGCAGCTGTAATCTGGACGTCAATAAATCTAACCGAAAAGAAAATCCATTTTCCGTATTGACGAGCCCCTGCATACAATCTATTGTCTGTAAATATGCAGGTATGTCAGGCTGACTACAGAGGGCAATGGGATTACGGGCAGGAAAATGTCTGCCTCCGCCCATGATCGTATGACCAGACAGACACATGTACAATATATATATATATATTATATATATATATATATATATATATATAATATATATATATATGTGACATTAGCAGTTCATTCATTAACGCCCCCAGACCAATTACAGCTCATGTCACCACCAGACAGACAGACACGGAGCACCGGGAGCAATGTAGGCAGATTATTAATTTCCTAATACAACACTGGTATTACGGTATACGCCATGACAAGGTGGCGGAGAAGGTGGCTATTACAACTTCTCTCAGAAATTACATGACTCAAGCAAAGCATGTCTGAAGGGGAAGGACGCCTTGTCGTACTCAAAAAAGAGCATGCAAACCCCTCTGAGAATGTGAAGCTAATCCACTCCAGCTATAGAGAGCGGATTATGTCATAATCCCCTCTGGGAGATGCTCTGCTCTCCTCACATCCCATATTATAGAGTTTACATAAGGTCTCATCAAGCTGCTGCACATGCTCTTTGTTGCCACTTAATGATTATTGAGTCCTAGGAGCATGTTACTGTTTAAGTAATAAAGTAATTGGGCCCTATTTTTACAAGGGTTTTCCAAAACTATTTTTTTTTTTACTATGGGTCTAAAAGCTAACAGAGGCAACTACATGCCTGTTCTACATGGCGCTGGCTCAGATTACCAACCGCTCCTGCCGGCGATTCAGCTCCTCAGTGGCAACAGAGCCGCTCTTCCTCCCGGGCAGCTGTGTCGATGGGGCATGACTGCAGACGTCATGCGGAATGACAGGTGGCTCCCCACAGTTAGGCAGTGGGGAGCCTGCTGTCAATCAGCATGATGTCGGCAGTCATGCCCCGTAAACAAAAGCAGAGTGGAAGAGAAGATGCTGCTCTGTCTAAGCGATGTCAGTGGAAGCTGCTGGGCTACTGTCAGGAGAGGTCCATGACAACTCTGTGCCGGGCACAATAGGCAGATAGTTAGCAATACCTTCCTGTTCTTCTTAGGCTGCTAGTAAAAAAAAAAATTAGTCCTAGATAACCCCTTTAATTATCCAAAATACAGTGGTATTGAGATTTCGGTAAGATTACAGGGCACATAACACAGGCCCAGAATCCAGCCAGCAGTGTGACGGTGCAGGGACCTAGTGCCTATAGCGACAATATAAAGACCGGGTCTATCACATTACAGCACTTGTGTCTTGGGAATAGAAAGCACTGTAATAATGTGGAAATATTGTCTTTGTGAAGAGGATCTACAGAAGTGGTGGGATAGAATGAAAACAACTGTCATGGGGTAAGCCCTCATTCCATCTATGTACCAGGAAAATTCAGTGTTTAAACGTGGCCTCTTTTACTTTGTGGATATTTCAGGTCTGATTGACCTTAAAGCCTCATTCAGATGACAATTTTTTTTCAAGTACGTAGAAAAACCGGTCAGATGTTTATGAGTGTTTGGTCAGTTTGTTAGTTTTAACCATCCGTATTTCATCAGTGATTTTCTCGTAAGGAAAAAAAGAGCAAACCCAGTATGATGTTATAAAACAGGCACACGACCATGTGAGGTCAGTGATTCTATATGGACTCCGTAAGCTTTCGTGGGTAATTTTGATCTAGGACTTAGATCAAAAACAGACATGTCTCCGCAATTTTTTTTGTGGACACACATTGTGAAAAAACACATGAGAACAGCTCCATAGATTATGATGGGTACCTATTCTCTGCCTTAAAATGATGGCTAGAACATGTATGTGATCTACGGAAGTCTGAATGAGGTCTAAATTGTATGTGTAATCTCAAGCGATGAGCGAACGTGCTCGGATATCATGTTATCAGAGCATGCTCGGGTGTTATCAGAGCATCTAGGACGTGCTTGGATAACATGTTCGAGTCCCTGCGGCTGCATAATTGGCAGCTGTTAAACACATGCAGGGATCGTCTAACAAACAGGCAATCCCCGAATGTGTTGTGGCTGTCTAACAGCTGCGGGGACTCGAACATATTATCCGAGCACGTCCAAGCTAATCACGCAACACCTGAGCATGCTCAGATAACACGATATCCGAGCAAGTTCGCTCATCACTAGTAAGCTCCTATATAGTCATGTAGATCCACATTTGACTGGTGCAGAAAAATATATATATATATATATATATATATATATTAAATTATATATACATACATACACACAGGGTGGTCCAAAAGTAGGTGGACAGAAAATAACATTTTTTTTTAGGGACAACATCACATTTGAAGTCATTTTGAGGGGTCTATATGATAGAAAATACCCAAAAGTGACACCACTCTAAAAACTGCACCCCTCAACGTGCTCAAAACCACATTCAAGAAGTTTATTAACTCTTCAGGTGCTTCACAGCAATTTTTGGAATGTTTAAAAAAAAATATTTCACTTTTTTTCACAAAATATTTACTTCAGATCCAATTTTTTTTTATTTTCCCAAGGGTAACAGGAGAAATTGGACCGCAAAACTTGTTGTGCAATTTGTCCTGACTACGTGGATACCCATATGTGGGGGTAAACCACTGTTTGGGCGCTTGGTAGAGCTTTTTATTGCAAAAAAAGTTTTTGCATCACCATATTTTGAGAGCTATAATTTTTCCATATTTTGGCCCACAGAGTCATGTGAGGTCTTGTTTTTTTGCGGGACGAGTTGACATTTTTATTGGTACCATTTTCGGGCACATGAAATTTTTTGATCACTTTTTATTCCGGTTTTTGGGAGGTTAGAATGAACAAAAAACAGCAATTCATGAATTTCTTTTGGGGGGAGGGGGCGCTTATACCGTTCCGCTTGTGGTAAAATTGATAAAGCAGTTTTATTTGTCGGGTCAGTATGATTACAGTGATACCTCATTTATATCATTTTTTATTTTTGGGCTTTTAGACAATAAAAACTATTTTTTATAAAAAATAATTTTTGCATCGCTTTATTCTGAGAGCTATAACTTTTTTATTTTTTCGCTGATGATGCTATATGGCAGCTCGTTTTTTGTGGGACAAGATGACGTTTTCAGCGGTACCATGTTTATTTATATCCGTCTTTTTGATCGCGTGTTATTCCACTTTTTGTTCGGCAGTATGATAAAGCATTTTTATACTGTCCACCTACTTTTGGACCACCCTGTATATATATATATATTATATATATATATATATATATATATATATATATACATATATATATATACATATCTATAGCTCATAGCTATAGAATTTAGGCCTCATTCAGACAATAGTTTTTTTTTCACGTACGAGAAAAACAAACAGTTTCATCAGCGATTTTCATCAGCGTGACATCCAAGTCTCATCAGACTTTCTTTGATGGAAAAAAATATAAAACGTTTCTCTCATCACTCAGTGAAAATTGGCAAGAGGAACAAGGAAAAAATAACCAGATGATCCGGTAAATATGTCCAAACACGAGAGGAGCTCGCAATCACCACACTGCCAGCATCCAGACTTGGTTTGAAGGAGAATATGATCCTGCTTCCAGATATGGTTATGCTAAAAAAGATTTTTCTTTATTATAAATCCTTAAAACATTACATACACAAAAATGCATGTGTGGATAGGGGGAGGACATGATAAAAACCTAACGCGTTTCGAATGCAGGTCGCGTTCTTAAACTTGGTGTAACCAAGCTAGAAGCTGGAAAATCAGAACGCACACGAATGGTATCCGAGGGCTGACCAATTGTTTTCATGGACTCAAACTTTCATTGAAAGTTTGATCTGAGACTTGGATCAATATCAGACATGTTTGCATGATTTTGTACGGACTACTCAGTCCCCCAAAAAATCATGAATGTAAATCATGAATGTGTGATCAGTTCTATAGATTATTATAGGTACAAACTGTATCAATGAAGAAAACCAGATGTACATGAAAAACTGACGTGTGAATGATGCCTTATTCTCAGCTGGTTTATTAAAGGATTGCAGGTTTGTGCACTATAATTTCTGTAACTCACTCTTCAACTCATTAGAAAATGACTAATGCAAATATTAATATTTATAACATTCCAATACTGGGAAAGCAAAAAAAAAACAAAACATTAATGCTCAAAGTTGGCAGTCCATATGCCCTTCAAGGTAAGCACACTATTAAAGTAAGCAAATAAAAATAAGTAATAATAATAAGAATAATAAAAATCAGAATGCCTCATTGTTCCTAATTCAGCATTTGCAACTTTTTTTTTTAAAGATAATTTTATTTTTTCTTTTGTGGCATTAGTTGCCCTTTTTGGTGCCAAATTGTTCACAATGGCGCCCATGATTCATGAATTTGTCGCATAGTGAAATAAAAAATTGTCTTTTTTTCTGTTCTGAACTTTTCTTTTTGAGACTTTTCAGTACCAAAAGTCGCACATTTGACTAAAGGTCGCAGAAATTGCGTCAAAATACTGGCTTACTCAAAAATACACCAGGTGGAACTGGAGTGGAGTAAATTTTGCCAATTTTTTTAAAAAAAAATCACAATTGATGACTCAGGTGAAAACATCTGGAATCACTATACTACGCCCACAAAGCAGAGAGCAAAAAAAAAAGGGCAAAAAGAATAATGAATTGTGTGCAAAGAAAAAACCCTACAAAAAACAGGCGCAAAGGTAATGATGAATCGGGGCCATTGTGTATGGTAAACACCAGGATATGACAGTTAGGGAGGATTTGTAAAAAAATAATTATATAAATAAAAATGATACAGAATTGTATTCACACATCAAAAACATAAAGGTTTCCATTCAATCAGGGGAATGTTGGTAAAAATATCTTCCCTTACATAACCGAGCCACTTTTCAGCTCGCTGATCTCTTCCGCTCCAAATACCACAATGTACTTTTCATTCGATGGTCTTGTGGGATCTTTTAAGCCTTAGGCAATTGATCAGACTGGAATATCGGCATTGACATCCCATAATATGCTGAGCTCTTACCTGTACTGCCTCTAAATAATGGAAATGTGGATGGATTCAACTTATGTGCAAATGACAAGTAGACAATATATATTTTTTTGCATAAACTTCAGTAATAACTACATTTTTTATTAAATCAAATAAACATTAATGCACACAATGCTACTGTTAGATTATGTATATAAAGCTATTAGTGCAGGGGTGGGGAATGTCTTTTCTGCCAAGGGCCATTTGTATATCTATCCTTCGGGGGCCGTACAAATCCCACACTAACTCCGCCCACAAGGTACATCCTGACACCGGCACTGCGGTCAGGACGAAATCTTTCACTGCACGCGCCTCAGCGCTCAGTAGTGAACATTGCGTTCTTGTGTTCACAAAGTAAGAAAAAACTAATTGGCCGGCGGCTATCAAAATACAGGTGCTGGCCAAAGTAATGTGGGCCCCAGGAATCTGCTCAGGGGCCGGAGAAAAGGTCATCGAGGTCCGTAAATGGCCCGCGGCCTGAGATTCTCCACCCCTGTATTAGTGAGCGCTGTTCAGGTACTTGACAACACAAACACTATACACCTCAGACGAGTATGTCATGTTTCAATTTTCATTAAAAAAAAAACTAATTTTTCATCTGGATCGACATCTGTATGGTCGTTTTCAACATCAGTAATCCATTTAAAATGTAGTAATAGTGCAGACACTGGTTTCTATGTTAATAATTGTAATGTGGTTTCTGTTTTTTTTTTTCAATGTACCCATTTAATGGGTTAATATGACCTACAAATTGATTTGATTCTTGCATGCTGCAATTTTGTAATGTGGGCAGTCATACTAGCGTACAGCATAGACTTGCATTGGTCAGGGTGCTGTCCGTATGCCATCTGTTTTGCATACAGACAGATATATCGGGCTGAGCCCTTAGGGAAATGACAGAAAAGTCAACGCCAGCAGACACAAGCTTTCTTCTCTTCACTAAAACCTCATTCAGACATCTTTTTTTTTTATCTTGTGGATGAGAAGAATAGTCCATGTTTTATGAGTGTCCTTGACCATCTTTTTAACCATCCTTGGTCCATGTGTCCATTTTATACCATCAGTTTAACATTCATGTTCCTTTTATGCAAAACTAACAAACACCACCTCTCATTCCAAGCTTTCCCAACCTCCTAAATCGTAAAAGAGAGTGTTATTGTTACTTTTACTGACCCAATCACACGTATGGGCGAGTTTGATCCATAATTTGAATAAACAATGTACATATGAATATGCCAAAAAGAAAAATCAAACAAGTATGTAAAACACAGATGTTGGACCGCTTGCATGTGTGAATGAATGAACAAAATAAATCTCAATAAAATCAATATTTGGTGTGACTGCCCGTAGCCTTCAAAATGGCATCAAAGCATCAGTTCTTCTAGGTACATGCACACATTTTTTTTTAAGGAACTCGGGAAGGAGGTTGTTCCAAAAATGTTCCAAAAATCTTGGAGAAATAACCACAGATCTTCTGTGGATGTCGCTTGTGCAAATCCTTCATGTTATCCCAGGCAGACTGGAAGTTGCAATCGGAGCTGGTGGGGCAGTATCATCACTTCCAGGACTCCTTTTCCTTCTTTACAACGAAAATGGTTCTTCATGACATTGGCTTTGATCTGGGGTCGTTGACAGGCTGCAGGATATATTTGGAGCCAATCAGATACCTTCCTGATGGCATTACATGATGGATAAGTATCCACCTGTATTTCTAAGAAAGAAATGGGCTATGTTGAGGAGTGTACACGCAGCGGTCAACTAAGGAACCTTAGTGCAGCAGATGAAAGACACATCAAGCTCTTCTCATTTCGAAATGGGAAGATGTCCAACAGGGGAATTAGCTCAGAAAAGGCAGCAACCAGTGGGGACCCAGCTACACCCATCTACTGTTTCTGTCTGGCCAGAAGTGGTCTTCATAAAAGAATGGTTTCCAATATCATTCTATATAGAAATATGGCCAAGTGACTTAACTGTGCATGAAAACACAGGAACTGGGTGCATAAAAATGCCAGCAGGAGCTCTGGACTGAAAATATTGACATATTTTGCTGCAACAGGAGACAGTTTGCAACCAAACAGCTGGAAAGAGGCACAACAATGAGAGTCCACTGGCAGCGGTTAAGCATGGTGGTGGTGTGGTGTGGAGGTTCATTGCAAGTTTGGGGCTGCATTTCCACAAATGGAGTTGGGAGAATTTGGTGAGGATTAATGGTGTCCTCAATGCTGAGAAATACAGGCTGGCTCTTATATATCTGCACTATCATTAAGGAGGCATCTGATTGGCCCCACTTTATTGTGTGTTACGACCCCAAACATACAACCAATGTCATTAAGAGCCATCTTCAGAGAAAAGGTAGTGATGATATGGCTCCACAGAGCCCTGATCATCATTGAGTCTGTCAGGGACTACATGAAGAGAGGATTTGTACAAACCGACAGCCATAGAAGATCTGTGGCTAATTCTCCAAGAACAACCTACATAAAGGACGTCACATTATTTGGGAGTATGTTTACTTGTTGCATTTAATCACTCTCCGGTGACAGCCAATGCTCCCGAATCTGGCCTGATCTAACTATTTATGGACCAGACTGGTTCTAGTGAGTGTGGATCCGGGGTAAAACTCATTGTACCCTAACCACTTTGATAAGGATAGAGCAGGTTTACCCCCATGTCCAGATGTGCCTAGCTGACACTGGCCTGGTCCTGCTCTGGACTCCACCGCACAGGACTGAAGTAACAGGTTGGTCTAGAAGTTCCTAACCCCATGCTCATATCAGTCATATAGATATTGATTAAAAGGGAAAAAAGAAAAACAGAAGAAAACAACCTGGAAATTACAAGCAGAAATCTGCAATTATTACAATTTTAAAAATGTGCAGCCGTCTAATAGGAAGTGCGGCCAAAGGGGTAAAGTTAAAGGGGCATTCCTAAGTCCAAGATCCTATCCCAATATGTAGTAGATGTAATAATAATAACATTTGCAAATACTAGCAATTAGAAATGTAGTGTAGTTCTTCTGATTCAATATCTCACTTACCACATGTACAGAGCATTACGGTAGTTTAGTTATCGATGGTTACGACCATTCAAATAGTGACAGTTAGTTGTTAGCGGTCATCACCATGGATACCTAAGCTATTGCAATGCCCTGCACATGGGGTAAGTGACATAGCGACTCAGAAGAACTACACCACATCTCTAATTGGAAGTATTTGCTAATATTATTATATCTACTACATATTGGGATAGGATCTTAGAGATGGGAATATCCCTTTAAGTTATATTTTCCTTGTAGCTCCAGTCATCAAGGAGGTGAGCCAATCTTGTCTGACAGCCTGCTCAGCACACACGCTACTGAAGACGATGTCCGTCATGGGGCAGGAGAAGTGATTACAGCGTGTTTATAGTATAGTGAGTGCTGACTGTTCATTGCACTGAGGACTACAGGGAGAATAGAACTTTATTTTCTCCCTGCAGCCGCACTTACAATTAGACATCATTTAAAATGTTATGTAAATGCAAATGTCTGCAGGTGAATACTGTTTTTCTTTTTTTTTTTTTTGCTTACACTCATACTTGGTCTTATAAAATTGAACATTATTCAAAAGTAAATGTAATTAGAGAAAAAAAATAACATGTCAGGACTTTATATAGATCTGGGTGCACAGACTACCACCAAACAAAGTGTCGGGAATGCTGAACTGAGCTTCCTCCACTGCTTTCTTTGAGGCGGTCAACCCTAAAAAATCAGAGCATGGCTGAGCACTTCTGTCCCGTTCTTTCAGGTCTCACCATGAAAACAGTAGATAGACATTAGAGTTTTTTTACTCCTTAAATAAAATACATTTTAAATATAGTTTTCCCACAATGATCCCTGGTGGTGACACAATCAATATTGGATATGTGTTAAACTCAAGGGATCAGTACTAGTAGCAGACACTGCAGATCACATATACCCAAGAGGGGGCCCGCAAAAATGTGTTTTCAGTAAAATTCATTCATTTCAATCAACATCAGTGATGTTTTAATCATCCAGAAACACTGTACGGATAAGTTGGCTGCGCACATAGGATAATGATCGGCCATGATGTGGCTGATATATCTTAATGAACTGTGACACAATAACAGCTAGTCAGGGAACCAGATTAATTTATATAAAAAAAACACAAAAGGGGAGTGGTAATTACAGAGCGACAATTTTCCAACCTAGCGGCTCAATCTTTAGAAGTCTGCCGACCATTGCATATAGCTGTAAACAATGGCCTTTTCTTCTCACTTGCGTCTTGTGTGTCCGGCCAGAGGAGTGCACATGGTTCTCTCCACTTACATTTCATTTCACAGATCATCAGGTACCAAATGTTAGAGAATGTATTAGTCCGTCATTTAGACAACTGGTTAGTGATCTATAAGGCGGTAACTACCCGTAATAATCGAGGCTGGAATCAGGACAGAAGGTTTAGTACTTATTGATATGATTAACGATTTGTAGATAATACGACTAGTGTCATTTACTAGACTACTACACAACTTGCCTCTTGATGTAAAAAGTCTGGGAACGAAAGGAACTAAAACTGAAACAGAAATATAGATCACATAAACCTTTATCTCCTGACTGAAAGGGAATTCGCATTAAGACCAGCCTCTCAAAATCACATATAGGGCCAGGGAGAAATGTAAATCCATCGACACCTTTATATCTTCTGTGTTGCTGAATTCAGTAGTAGAGTTGTCATTCATATGCAAATAAAGTGTTAAGTGCTCTGGGCATGACAGAGCACTTCCCATAAACTCTGCCTCCTGAGGTCGTTTCCCCGCCCCGCACCAGCCTCTTTAGCTTGATCGATAGCTCACAGACAGATCTTCTTGCCTGGTATTTGACGTCAAATAGGGAGTGAGCCATCAATCAAAATAAAGAGACAGGTGCTGGGCGGAGAACAGCATGGAGAATCCCAAAGTAAAAAACAGCAGCCATGTTTTTTGAAAACTCTTTAGTGAGAATTCTTTTATCTGCTGATTAAAGGGGTTGTGCACTACCCCTTCATGAACGAAACAGAGCCCCATCGAAAATATAAACAGCTTATTCTCACCTCTCGGACCGACACTGTTCCACCAATGTCGGTGCCATGTCCGCCAGTGAGTGCTGCAGTCAATCAAAGGCCACTAATAGGCAGTAAAGCTCACACCTAGTCCAGACGTCCGAGTATCACATGAAAGAAGTGCGAGCACTACAGCCCATTGCCTGCATCGCTCCCCTGACACCGACATCACCATTATGGCGCTGGTCTCGGAGTCGAGGATAAGTTGTATGTATTTACAATGGGGGCCTGTTTTATTTAGAAAGGCAATGATCCAGTAGTGGACAGCCGCTTTAGGCCAATAACTGTTGTGTTTATTGCCGATTCTGGTGCAGCTATCAAGCAGTTGCGATAACAATAACAGACGATGGTTGGGTCTCTCACTGTATTCTATGGTGTTTTGAAGGGAAACTGTCAAGTGATTCTTGCTGCCAGAACCACAGACTGCTGCATCGGAGACCAGCTCCATCATTACATATCTATTCCACTCTGAAAAGCTGCAACAATTCAGAAAAAAAGCTTAAGTCAATAATAAGAGCTTGGAATGGGTGATGACTACTTGTGTGTATAAGGACAGACCCAAAAGTCAAGCAGAATTGGGCAGACAGAAGCCAAGAGTGAGCGGCCCCACCACTGGCCATCTCAGTCATGCACCCTGTTTTCTCTAAAACACCCCAGTATCCAAGAGTGACACATAATGAAGGACCTGGTCTTTCACTCATTCTGTCCACTGTTCGGGGAGCATGAATCACCTGAAGGGTGCCTTTTAAGATCAGAGGGCTAGTTTTCAGCCAAGCAGTTATCTGGATTCTCCCAATAGTTGAATTAGCCAAATGGGAGGAAAGCATTTATTGGAGGTGGATCTGTAGAGGATTGATAGAAAAGACCCCCCGTGTCCAGCTGTGAAAGGATTGGTGGTGTCTACCAATGTGCATCATTGTGACATCTAACTAACACCAGAAGGATTATTAACAAACAGCAACATGTATGAACAACCTAAAGACAACCTGTCATGTGAAAAATACTATTAACCTGCAGATATGGGGTTAATCTGAAGGTTAATAGTGTTCTATAGCAGTGCGACCACTGCACTGAAAGCCCGGCATAGTGAGTGGCGGCTGTAACCATGCCCCAGCGCTGACTGACAGCCAGCTCAGCAGGGCATCAGTACAGAGCTGGCTGTCAGTCACTACTGTATATACTGCTTCTCCATAACTGAAAGCCTGAAGTTGTCGGGAGGAAGAAATGTACCGTAATCTCTTCCCGGGTAGCTCGGCTTTCAGTGCAGTGGTTGCACGGCTACAGAATATTATTAACCTGCAGATTAACCTCATATTTGCAGGTTACTAGCGTTTTTTCACATGACAGGTTCCCTTTAAACACTAAAAGATCAATTGCTTTAGCAATTGTCATGGAATGAGCGTTTAGGCTGAATTAACCAATATGTAGGCTTTTTTTTTTTTATAATTCCCTCTTTCCCCATCTCCTTAGTCATGTGCACTATTACTTTTGATCTGTCTGCATATGTTAATATCAGAGGGATGGTGTACCTGCGAGGTTGTCGATTTCCTTCTCCTGAAGAAGGCTAACCGCATCATCATCTCCTTCCAGCATTAGCTCGGTTTCCGCATTTTGACTTACTACAGCCTGACTTCGGAAAGTTTTCTTGGATTTCATGACATCTTCTTCTGTGCCTGTAATAGAAAGGTTTTATACTGGTTAATATAGACGTCTTTATACACAATGACTATACAGCACATTAAACAACTGGTAGACATGGTGAGGTGACCTAGGAGTCATTATAAATTACTATCCAGCAGAGCTCTTCACATTATTAACCTCCCGCCGCTCCATAACAAGTAAACCTTATAGATTCTTTACATTCATTGTCCATATGTCCTCCATAAAATTGTTTTCAATCACATGTCGTTGCTTTCAATCAGTTCGCGATCTCTCGTGAAATAAGAGCAGGCCGGTTTTCCAGACGTATGAAATCTACGTTTATCTAAATGAACGGCCTGACGGGAATCTTTTATGAATTAGGGTCACATTAATCAATATAAGAAGCATAGAAGGAATGAGGTCTCCCAAGGGCGGGCTCATTACATGGCTTGTAAAGACTGTCCTCCCACTATATTACTTTAACACTCCACAAATCAAGAACAACTTATGGAGAGGAACGGCTTTCTTTCTCCGTCTTATTTTATAACTCCTTCCATGAGATGAATGGAAAAACTAAATCAAAATAACCTCAGAATTTAACCATTGCAGCACTTTACTCCTTTTAGACATACAATAAAATGTATTCTAAAATGTTATTCTTTTTATTGAACACTTTCAAAAGTTTTGCCTACTTAGTAAAAAAAATAATAAATTTATACATGTGCTAAAATTATATTACCATAAATATAGGTCATACAGATTTATACACAGGAAAATGATATAAATATATGGCACACAATTTTAATCCAATTCTCCACATTTCATATCATTCACACCATCTCTCTTGAAAATCAAGCTCTTTTGCAGGAGTTTTCTGGCCCCAAATAATCACAGTTCAACTTAAAGGGAATCTGTCAGTAGGATGAACCCTCCTAAGCCGTCTATATGAGCCTGTAGGTCATAGGAAGCTGAATAAAATGACACCTTGATATCTGGGATCCGAAGTCTTAATCGAGAAATATCCACATTTTTCTTAATATGCAAATGAGATGTTAAGATCTATGGAATAGACATAGATCTCCCTGAGAATCAGCCTCCAGAGATTATTTTAAAAGGAACCTGTCACCTGAAAAAACAGTATCAACCAGCAGATATGGGGTTAGTCTGCAGGTTAATCATGTTGTGAACCTGCCCAGAGCCGATACTTAGACCCCCGCTGCCGGGAGGAAATTAATTTTATTCCTCCCGGCAGCACTCGGGTTTCAGTCACGGGGATGGCATGCCATTGATTCAGACACCGCTCACTGTATGGAAAGCGGAGGATGTAACCGTGCTCCACTGACTGAAGCAGCATTAGGTTCAGCTGTGAGTCTGTGCCGGAGGAGCGGTTACAGCAGTTGCTCTATAAACTGAGCGGTGACTGAACACGCGTCGCCGCCGCCCCCATTACTGAAACTGGAAAGCTGCTGGAGGGAATTAAGTTAATTTGCTCCAGGCAGAGTGGGACCAAGTGCAGGTGCCGGGCAGAGTCACAACGCTATTACCTTGCAGATTAACCCCATATCTGCAGGTTAATGGCATTTTCAGGTTCCCTTCAAGTGGAAGGGGGCGTTAGCAGTGCGAGACATATAATGACAGACAGTCTGCTCTCGTGTTAACACACAACTCTACAGTGATATTAGCACTAACACACCAACGCTAACCCAGTAATGAGACAGTTCACTTCCCTTGTACAGACACATTGGCACTGCAGGTCTCCTTCCAGTGCTTCAGCTTTCATCTTACGGTATGTGCCGAATAGGCAACGCTGAACGCAGCACATGTCCGCTGGGTCAAAAGTGCTGCCGGCTTTCGAGTGCAGGTGAATCCGCATATGTTCACTGAACTGTGCGCAATCACAGCGACCAATACATTGTATAGGTGACATTTATCTTGCGGAGAAATGCTGCGGTCTGGAAAGACGCGCCACATGTCCGTCTCTGCGGGTGATCCGCAGGCGTTGGTGCACGCACAGTAGATATGAGATTTCTTGAAATCCCATCCACTATGATGTAACATATGGACACTGCGGATGTACGCAGCGTCCAACCTGCAGCGTTTACGGACCGTGGGAACATACCCTCACAGACTGCCAGTATGGGGGGAGGAGTAGTACAGCAGAGCTGACATCACTGCAAATGTGATTGCAATGAAACAAGGTTTAACTCTCTTGTACTGTGTCGATTATAATCCAGCACTATAAAAGAACAAGTGCTGCAGAGCTGAAAATGTTTGTAATGAGACAAACTTCACTTCTGCTGCACTGTGTTAGCTCTGATCTTACTGCAGAGCTGTGTGCGATTATGAGAGCAAAGTGTCATTACATGTCTCACGCTGGTAATGGCCATTTTATGTAAAATAAGCTCTGGTGGCAGATTCTCTGGGAGATCTATGTCCAGCCCATAGATCTTAACAGCTTATTTACATATAACAAAAATGTGGATTTCTTGGCAATAAGACATCAGATCACAGATATCAAGGTATCATTTTATTCCGCTTCCTATGACCTACATGCCCGAATAGACGGCTTAGGAAGGTTGATCCTACTGACCGATTCCCTTTAAATGACATTGGTACAGACATGGAGGATATTGATAATCGTTTTAGTTTACTAGACTTCGATGCAGAAAAACAAGGCACTATCTTGTTCTGAGAAGCCACACGTAAGTCATCCATCTTAATTCATATTACACTGTATGAAATGCATTGAAAAGAAAATCTCTCTCATTATATCCATCAGTCAGCTGCGAGATAGAAATGATGGAAAGAACTAGAACCCAAGATATCAAATAAATAATTACAAGATGAGGATACAAATTTCTTTCACATGGTTACAAATTGAATGAGAAACTACTACATATAGCGACATCTTAATGAGCTGTACAGGAGCATTCATGGCTGTGTTATCATCAATTTAACATAAGAAACAAACAAAGATTTGTACAGTATATATATATATATATATATAATATATATATATATATTATATATATACACACACACACACACACGGATCCCAAAATATCAAAGATAACCAGCAGGAAATAAGGAACTTCAAAACCTAAAACTTAACATTTAATTTCTAAGTTTAAAATAGTGCGACAACTATAAAAATGAGATCCCCACACATTAATAACATGATTAGTTTAAACAGGGAACTGATTATGAATAAAGAGAAAGTTTTGATAAAATCACTGTTTTATTTGCTGCAGATCAACCAGTTCGCTAAATGCCGAGCTCTATATAACCCCGCCCATACCACTGATTGCCAGTTTTCTGTGTACACTGTGCATAGGCAGAAAGCTGGCACTCAGTGGTGGGGGAGGGGTTATACATAGCTAGTGAATATGGAGGATTACATGACAGCAGGTTTATTAGTCCTCTAGTGATAATCTTCTGCTGATAAAACTGTGCTTTTTATCAAACTACAGCAAGCGCGCCAGTAAAGGTACTGCCACACTAAGCTATCCCGCTAGCGATCTCGTTAGCGTTGCATACTAATGAGATCGCTAGCGGGATTGTTTCTATATCGCTAAATGCTGCCGCATTTAGCGATATAGTTAACGACGCTATCGCCGTTAGCGATCTTCTTAACGACTTTAGCGGTACAAAAGTACCGCTAAATCGCTAAGAAAAGGTGCCACACAGCGATAAGATACTTACCCAGCAGGAGCGCCGACGATGAAATAGGGTCCGGAACGATTCCAGCGACGAGCGAGATCACAGCAGGAAGCTCGTCGCTGGAAGCTGCCGCACTGAACAATATCGCTAACGGGATCGCTAAATAGTGACGTTTTTTAGCGATCCCGTTAGCGATATTGTTTAGTGTGGCATACCCTTAAGTCACATTTCTGGAATCAGGGTCTCTGATCGAAAATCATTCTACATAAGTAATGGAAAAAACAAATGGGTTAATTCTGAGATGCCATAAATGAAAGAAGGATGCCAATTAGAATGAAAGCGGTTTATTTGTCAGAATGTTTCAAAGTTTTACAACTTATTTATCAGGACAACCATGATCATCAGCCTAAGGTCTCAGTAGACCCCACACCCATTTTTTTTTTAGAAGAAGAAAAATCCACTATAGAAGATTCATTCCCTGCTGATCTGTTACATTTTTACTGGGAATTTGCTGAGGACATGGAGCTACGCCAATGGCTTGTGCTTAACAACATTCTATTCTACTGCAGACAGGACGATGGGGGGGGGGATCCTGCTGCAGCCAAGACATAGGCCAGTGAGAAGCCGCAGGGAGATGGTGAAGCACTTGGTTCATAAAGAAAAATTTATAAATATATATATAGAATTAGAAATGTAGTATAGTTTTTCTGATTCACTATGTCTCTTTCCTCATGTGCAGGCATTGCAGAACCTTAGGTATCCATGGTTACAATTACTAGAAACTAGCTGTCACTTCACTGGTGGACATAACCATGGATACTCCAGGTCCTGCAATGCTTGCACATGAGGAAAGAGACATAATGAATCAGAAGAACTATACTACATTTCTAATTGGAAGTATTTACTAATGTTATTTTTATTACACCTACTACATATTGGGATAGAATATTGGAGATGGGAATAACCCTTTAAATATAGATTATCACTGGCTAAACTCCTATGAAAAGTGACATGTGGTCAATATAACTGATTCCGTGGAAGAGTCACACTACCCCCGGTTCTGTGCACTTTTATGTTATATGTGTGAAATAATTGACATAGTGAGAAATCCCATAACTGCGTGTGAGAGGATGGAGAAGTACTGGTAACATGGGCACTCAGCCTTGGCACGGATACTGGCACATCTACTCATAAATTACAGGTAGTACAAACATGAGGACAGTTATCGCCTCCACTACAATCCATGCCATGACACAGTGCCCGCTTTCTGGTAACATACAGAGGAGGGCATGGGGGCTATGAGGGCGGCTCTGTGCACCAAGCTACATCAGCGATAGGGCAATGTATGCGAAAAGTTGGCTTTCATCTGGAAAGGTTGGCAGGATGGAAAGTTAACCTCATCACAGTGTTACCTAAATGTACTGACAGGAAATCCTAATGTTTCCAAACATCTGGAAATCCACTTCAATTAAACCTTTTTTCCCTCTTTCTTCCTTGTGAAGGACGCTATTCCTAGTGGTATATTGAAAGTTCAACATCAATATGACCGTGTCAGACAACTCCTTCCAAGTACAGTACAAAACGGGCAATTATTTCAAGATGTGAGGATGTTCTGGAGGATACGCGTTTGTGAAATGAACACCTCGGACAAGAGTTTTCAGTAAATGCCGGTGATTACACTTCTCTCCTTGTGAAGCAGCCCTTGGAGAAGTCTACAGCACAGTGCCGACGACAGGAGAACACCACAAGTGATGACACTAATGGGCAGGCATCTTCTACACGGACTTTGGTGACTACTCTGTGAGAACATGTCAGGGTTAAAGCAGGTCACATTTCAGGTTCAGCCCCAACACGGGTCACTTAGCACAGATCCCTCATTGGTGGCTGCTAATAATGGAAGATCTCCCGTCATCCATATGTATAAGAATGGAAATAGTGGGGCAGAGCAATGCAATATTCTGGCTGGGAATAGGTAAAGTTTCGCCAAATTGATGTTGCGCAAAATTTTTGCAACCTTTGGCATTTTCACGCCAGTTTTGCCCAACTCCACCAAAATGGGTGCTGCTGGATTGGGATGAGGGCATCATATCACAGCTTGTCTAATTTGCCAGGGGGCACCACAGTGCTTGGTTTGGACAGACTTTAATTAATACAATTTATTAATTTATCCAAATCCGACTACAAAAAAATGGTCTGGTGACAAATGGGTGTTACCATGTTCCTTGCGTCCTTACAATCTGACACTGTCATCACCGATTAGAGTGTGTCTAGGGTAATACACCCCAACTATTAACACTCAAGTGTTAAATTATTTATACATTTCCAGGAGGAAAAACAGAGGAACAAAACAACGCCATTCTTAAAGGGAATCTGTCAGCAGGTTTTTGCTATTTAATCTGATGACAGCATGATGTAGGGGTTAAAACATTGAAATCAGCGATGTGTCATATGTCCCAGGCTGTGTGCTGTTTACTTACAATTAAGGCTTTATCAATAGGACATTATCACTGTCAAGACTGGTGCTCACGCCTCTGCTAGACTGACCACGCCCCCTCCTCTGATAAGCAGCTCACTGTCCATAGACAATGTACATAATGAGCTCTAGTGTGGGCGAGGTTCGCTTTCTCCACTCTGCTGCATCCTACATTTAAGAACTCTAATTGTGCCAGAACTTTTGCACCCAGTAAACTAAGTGATACATCGCTGGGTTCAGGATCACTTTTCCTACATTAGGTCTGCCCTCAAATGAGGTAGCCAGAACTTACAGACAGATTCCCTAAAAATGTAATTTCAAGGGAAATACAATCATGATACTAAAACAGGCACATCAGGGGAGCAGACAGGCCTCCTTTAACAATTTGACAGAAATGTACGTAAATCAAGGCAAAAATGCCCTGTGACATGTCCAGCATTATGCTGCCATGCATGAAGAGAGAAGACCTGGAAAACTGTTATAAGGACGTCATTTTGTAAGACGATGGCAGAAAACCTTGTTAATATTATAAGAGGTGGAAGTGTTGGATACGCAGTAATACAGTGCTGCAAGAGAAGGAGTCAAAAAACCAAACAAGACTAGTCTCAAATTAAGGTAACATTTCCATCCTTCCTCTTCACATTGAAATTGAATCCATCCCTGGGGTCCGGCTGCAGTCATCCCGCCGAGCGCGCGCTAAGAACTAACCGAATCAGGCCAAATGAAGACAACCGAGGAAAAACTACCGCTCAAGCGAGATGACAGGACTAGATGAAAGCGTCTCTGCGACTCTTCAGCTGTCATCCAGAAGACAATTAGCCTTACTAGGCATATACACATAGAAATGCCATACTCCGCACTGCCTCCACGCTCCTATACAAAGTGACTCGATTTCTGTTTCCAGAGCTCTGATCTTGGGGCATATAGCAGATCGGTGGGGGGTTGTGATATTTCTTAATATACGCTCACCCATGTGCATTATATAAGTATCCTACAGATGAGTGCATGTATACAAAGCCCCTACAACAGCTGAAATTCCTCCATAATTCAGATCACCGCGAGTCCACGTGAGCAACCAGGAATGTAAATGTGTTTATGCATACGGCCATGTACCACTTCTAGGGCAGCGATGTAGCAGGGCACTTCTAGACGTCTATGGTGTCTTACTATGTCTCCATTGAGCTAGGTTCACATAGCGTTAATGCAGTCCATTCAACACATAGCGTTGACGGACTGCATTAACGCTAGTGTCATTTTCTGATTGCATTATGCGATCACGCTAGCGCAGCGTCTCTATTCTGAGCTAGCAGTGACGGACCCCGAACGCTGCAGACTGCGTCTGAGGTCAGTCACAGAATGACGGCACATCGCTTAACGCATGCCGATTTCGGCATGCGTTAGGATGCGCTACTACTATTGCGGGCAATGGCGGCGTTAACGCATCCGTTACATAGCGTTAGTGCCGCTATGTGATGGATGCCGTCAGCGCATTGCCCCCAACGCATTGTGAACCCGGCCTTAGTCTCCGATGTCATACAGAAGTCAAATTTATGTTAAGAACTTATAACACTGCCCTTCACCTCGCCAAACAGACCTACTTCACCACCCTGATCTACTCACTAGCCAACAACCCCAAGAAACTTTTTGACACTTTTCACTCCCTCCTCAGGCCAAAAGCACAAGCCCCTATCACAGACATTTGTGCTGATGACCTGGCCTCCCACTTTATAGAAAAAATAGATAATATCCGTCAGGAAATCTGCTCTCAACCACCAAGTGCTGTGACTCCCATCCCTCCCCGCATTTCCCCTGGCTCACTTTCCACATTTAATCCCATCACAGAAGAAGTTTCCAGACTCCTCTCTTCTCGTCCGACTACATGCACTAATGACCCCATTCCCTACCGACCCCATTCCCTCACATCTCCTCCAGTCTCTCTCTCCAGTTGTCACAACTCACATAACTACAATCTTTAATCTCTCACTCTCCTCTGGCATTTTCCCATCCTCCTTCAAACACTCCATCATTACTTCATTACTAAAGAAACCCTCTCTCGACCCTTCCTACACAAACAACTACAGACCGGTCTCCAATCTCACTTTCATCTCTAAACTTTTGGAGCGCCTAGTCTACTCCCGCCTTACCCTTTACCTCTCCACTCACTCCCTTCTAGACCCTTCATAGTCTGGCTCCCGCCCCCTACATTCAACAAAAACTGCACTCATCAAAGTGACCGATTACCTTCTGACAGCAAAAAGTAACAATGACCACTCTCTGCTCATTCTTCTCGACCTTTATGCAGCTTTCAACACTGTTGTCCACCGTCTCCTACTGTCTAGGCTCCAGTCTCTAGGTATTAAGGACACTGTTCTCTCCTGGTTCTCTTCCTATCTTTCTGACCGCTCCTTCAGTGTTTTGTTCGCTGGCTCCACATCATCTCCTCTTCCTCTCGCTGTTGGGGTACCTCAGGGCTCAGTCCATGGCCCCCTTCTCTCTCTACACAGCCCCAAATTGGACAGACCATCAGCAGATTTGGCTTTCAGTACCATCTTTATGCTGATGACACAACTATACACGTCATCCCCCGACCTTACCCCCGCTGTACTACAGAACGCCACCGACTGTCTGTCCGTAGTCTCCAACATCATGTCCGCTCTCTATCTGAAACTCAACCTCTCCAAAACTGAACTTCTTCTCCAAACGTCTACTAACCTCCCTAAATTTGACATTTCCCTCTCCGTGGGCGGCACCATAATAACACCCCGGCAGCAGGCGCGCTGTCTGGGTGTTATGTTTGACACCAATCTCTCCTTCACTTCCCATATACAATCTCTTGCCCGCTCTTGCAGCCTACACCTAAAGAACATCTCTAGAATCCGGCCTTTTCTCACCATCGAAACAACAAAAACCCTCACCGTCGCCCTGATCCACTCCCGCCTGGACTACTGCAACGCTCTATTACTTGGCCTCCCCGTAACTCGACTATCCCCTCTCCAGTCCATACTGAATGCAGCAGCCAGGGTCATACATCTGGCTAATCGTTACTCGGACGCGTCCGCTCTTCGCCAGTCCTTACATTGGCTGCCCATTCATTATACGATCCAATTCAAAGAACTTGTTCTCACCCACAAAGCTCTCCACAGTGCAGCACCCCCCTACATCTCCTCCCTCATTTCTGTTTATCGGCCTAACCGACTGCTGCGCTCTGCAAACGACTTTCGACTAACCTCTGCACTAATCCGTACCTCCCACTCCCGACTCCAAGACTTCTCCCGCGCTGCGCCAATCCTCTGGAATGCTCTACCCCAAGAAATTAGGACTATCCACAATTTGCATGGTTTCAGGCGCTCCCTCAAAACACATTTGTTCAGAGCAGCTGATCACGTTCACTAATCAAAGTCATTCTAGGTGTAAGTGTGTATGTGTAGCCCATTCAATATCTCCATCCATCCCTCACTCCCTCAAGATGGCTGGACCATCATTGTAAATAAACCATTGTAAATACACACCTGTACTTTGTAACTCCCCCACCTCATTGTAGATTGTAAGCTCTCACGAGCAGGGTCGGCTTATTTTGCTTTAATTATTGTATTATTAACGTAGTTACTTATAACTTGTGTTTTGAAACTGTTAAACTGTAAAGCGCTGCGGAATATGTTGGCGCTATATAAAGATTATTATTATTTACAGAGCAGCAGAGACACTGTGTGACGCCCCAGGGTGCTCAGTATACACCGTCTGCTCGATTCAATACAAGTCTGATCTACCGGCCTTAGCAAGGAGCTGCAGGGGACTCCTTGTGCCTCCTTATGTGCATAAGGCCAGTCTTAAGCCAATTTTAGTAAGTAATGGGATATTGCTAGGATCGGCCATCACCATATGAGTCTGGGAGTCGGACCTCCTGAACACTCACTGATCCGGAGTTTTTCCGTACACAGTAACACTCCCAGCAATCTGGCTGTGCGGAGAATGGCGGCAGAAATCCAGCAATTAATTGGGTGGCCAGGATCGCCCTCAAGTAGAGAAAAAACTGTACAAAGTATACTGAGCACAAACAGCATTTTGGCTTCCTCAGTGTCAGAAGTTGGACCCCCAGAGATATGACACATCTTCATGATAGCCACCCCTTACTGAGATGAAACTGCCCCTTTCAGATAATTAGGGTCCGCTTAAAGACCATAGAATTATTATTTTTTCATACAGTACAGACCAAAAGTTTGGACACACCTTCTCATTCAAAGATTTTTCTGTATTTTCATGACTATGAATATTGTAGAATCACACTGAAGGCATCAAAACTATGAATTAACACATGTGGAATTATACATTACACTTTACAAAAAAGTGAAACAACTGAAAATATGTCTTATATTCTAGGTTCTTCAAAGTAGACACCTTTTGCTTTGATTACTGCTTTGCACACAGAAAAGGTGAACGGATGGACTCTACATGCCTAGTTCCCACCGTGAAGCATGGAGGAGGTGGTGTGATGGTGTGGAGGTGCTTTGCTGGTGACACTGTTGGGGATTTATTCAAAATTGAAGCGGTGAGCGGTCCAGCTCACCCCAAACCACCTCGATTGGGTTCAGGTCTGGTGACTGTGGAGGCCAGGTCATCTGGCGTAGCACCCCAACACTCTCCTTCTTGGTCAAATAGCCCTTACACAGCCTGGAGGTGTGTTTGGGGTCATTGTCCTGTTGAAAAATAAATGATGGTCCAACTAAACGCAAACCGGATGGAATAGCATGCTGCTGCACGTTGCTGTGGTAGCCATGCTGCTTCAGTATGCCTTCAATTTTGAATAAATCCCCAACAGTGTCACCAGCAAAGCACCCCCACACCATCACACCACCTCCTCCATGCTTCACGGTGGGAACCAAACATGTAGAATCCATCCGTTCACCTTTTCTGCGTGCAAAGCAGTAATCAAAGCAAAAGGTGGCTACTTTGAAGAACCTAGAATATAAGACATATTTTCAGTTGTTTCACACTTTTTTGTAAAGTGTAATGTATAATTCCACATGTGTTAATTCATAGTTTTGATGCCTTCGGTGTGATTCTACAATTTTCATAGTCATGAAAATACAGAAAAATCTTTGAATGAGAAGGTGTGTCCAAACTTTTGGTCTGTACTGTATATTAGTTGATGCACACAATGGATCGTTGTCAATTGCCTTAGTTCATTGCTGCTCTGGAAACAACAGCGTACATACTAGGATTAAAATTCCATCATCCATATAGAAAAATACAGGGATTTTTCTAGATTTTTGTGTCTGGATGATGGAATTTTAATCATTCTAATAAATTTGGTACTTTCCATCCATTGTGAACTTGAGCAAGTTTAGAAACTTTTGCCAGCAAGGAAGCCTGGCCAATGGAGGTCCCATGCGTCATCCATATAACAGGGAGAGCTGGTTCTGTCTTCTCTTTATTTGTTGGCGTACATACCATGTCAGACTACGCTTACTCTAAGGCCCGGCCTGCTCATCTTTATACTGGGTGACAGGATCATCACCATTGTATGTGGCTGCTATGGAGAACCAAGGTGTAACAATGTACAGCTGAAGAGTGCATGCATGTGTCATTGCGGCTATTAGCTGCAGTGATGTGAGCTCGGAAGCATGCTCCAGCACATATAGTGCTGACAGAGATCTTGGGCCATTCCAGGGCCGGGTTTTACGAGCGGTCATAAGAGATGGGTGGGAATGATGGCTCACATATAACAACCTCAGGGGCGTGGTTTGGCAAATAAAATGGAGAAAGAATGTCTCATTCAGTGTCTGGACCTGGATATGCGTGGATCTCTTGTGTGTTGGTCTGTGCTAAGACCTAAAGAACCAGACACTATCCCAGGTGGGCGGACCTGCTGTACTGTATGAACTTTTTACTTTGTGTTTTCACTTTGTGCCGGAAACGGCTTTTTTTTTGCTTGTTATCATGAGCAGTTTATGAACTTGAAATAAACTTGCGTGGACGTTTCGACAATAGCGCTTCCTGTGCCTACCTCAACCGCGGCTGAATGAATATAAATACATACAATACATACATACAAACAAACATACATACGATGGAGACTTTTAGGGCTTTCTTACTTTCCACCATTACATCTTACACTCCACAAGTTTATGGAATAGAATTTTCCAAATTGCATTTTTTTTTTTTTGCTGCCTGATCTCAAGTCAAACTTCCAGGATGGCCCAGGTTATATTTTATCTGATGATTACAATCAATAACTAGTTTAAGCCCAAAAGAAATAGATCTGGGAGCACTAATGTGGAACGTAGTACGTATTAGCCAGGATACAAAGAGTGGCAATGAGCTGATTGGTTTTGTAGCTACTCAATTAGAACCTACTTTATTACATCAATACCGGCCCGGGCAGTTACTACAATAAAGGGTCTACATTTATTAATGTGAAAGTGGACATACAGGTCCGAGAGCTGCAGCTCACAGCGAGACGCCATCAAGGACACACTGGAGGAAAAAAGGGGATCAATATTAACAAGCTTTTCATTTCATGCTTGCCCAGTTAGGGAGGGCTGACAATATACTCCCATTATGGGAGTTACCTTTGCGTAACACAAGAGAGGTTATTACCAAAAGCAGTGGAAATGGAGTGTTCTCCGCACCGACAGGACTGCTAACAGGACCGTGCTGCTTCTTAGAAGACGCATTAAGCAATGCCACAAGTCTACCCAAAAGGACAATTTTTTTTTTTTTTTAACCTCTGCCACCTTCGGACTTTATATCCTCCTTCAGATAGGGTCAAGAACTTTAATATTAGGAATATGAAGTTATGAGATCATATAACTAGAATGCTTGTGTTCTATACAGAAGAGTGAGCCCAACAGAAGAAATCAAGACAGCCCCGTCATGGAGCAGGCCTGAAAAACTGACCATTATCGCCCCTCGTCCGCCAACAATACACATTCGATAGCTCAGACGAACACCGCTACTTCCATTGAATGCTCCATACACATGCATGCTCAGTTTGGCTCAGCATTCATTTGTTATGAATTGGGGAGAGAGGAGAATTTGCGGCCAGACACCTGGATTGGACAAGTAAAATTCAACATGTCTAATCCTTTCCTCTTCCAAAATAGGCTGAACAAATGTAGGCTGAACACCTAATACAGTGAGATGGTTGGCAGGTTTGGCCATCTTTACCCGGGAGAGGAGAGTCCTGCATACGTTTTTACTACACAGTAACCAAGGGGTTGACACCAATCGGTCTGACCCACACCTTATAGTTTGCCCCTCTTATTTGGATGCCCTTGCATGAAGCACTGTATGGTAACCTCCAACTTCATAGTCAAAAGAAAGTGACACAACAGACCCTTACCAAACGTTTTGCTTTGCACCAACAGTTATAGGGGTTATGCCAAGTTTGAGAATTTACTGTAGCTCGAGTATGCGCATCTCCAGACCATTCATGCTCTGTGGGACAGCCAAAGATCGGCAAGTGCTTTACGCAGCTATATCTGGCAGCCCCACAGAGCATGAATGGAGCAGAGGTGTGCAAGCTAACCTTCGTTCTACTCAGACAGGACTCTGCAAATCCGATTCTCGGGATCAGTGGGGGTCCCAATTATTAACTTTATCCCCCAATCTGATAGATAGGGTATAACTTTCAAATTTGGTACAACCATATTAGCCTTAAACTATATGTGTTATTCCGAGAAAGGGGTTATTAGCTAAAACCAGATTTGCAGTCATCAATAAATGCAAGAATACAACTTGTACTAGTGGGATAACTAATGCAGAAACACTAGACTTGATTTAGAGCCAATAAGTGAAATTATACGACACCAGTTCCCGTGTGTGTACCTCGCATACACCATATCATTATTATCATTTAGACAACACGGGGAGCAGGTCTGTCGTCCAGCTATGCTGTCCCAAGGACAGTCTAGTATTAAGTAACAGATTTGATCTCCTATTAGCAAAATAGCACAATATTTATAGTCCCATTTCAGCAAAACAGATAGCTATGGGACCCCAGTAATTACAGGGAATCTGTCACCACATTTGACCTATCTAAAGTATTAATCTGGGCATACAGGCTATAGACTGCTAAAAAAAAATCCTACCTGTGTGTTTAATATCAGATGCCTTGTTGATGAAAAATCATTTTTTATCACATTATGTAAATTACCTTTTCCAGGCTCTGTGGAGGACGTTGCTGGAAGATAACTCTGCCTCCAGAGCTTGTTTTAAATAAAAGGGGAAGTTACCAGTGTGAGATGAGTAACTAACACAGAACAGGAGAAATGAACTAAGCCTTCTTACATTTCTTACAAACACATTTTTTGCTTCTCTCTCAGCTTTGCTGTATTGTAACAATATTACAGCCCTGTCTGCCTGTAACATGGAAGCTGAGAGGAACCTGCAGATGTGTCAGGTATAATCACACACAGCTCTGCAGTGAGATCAGGAGAGCAGAGAGCGGCCATTATATATCACACTGGTAACTCTCCCTTCATGTAAAACAAGCTCTGGAGGCAGAGTTCTCTTCCAGCCAGCGTTCTCCCCTGGAAGAGGTCATTTACCTAAAGTGATGAAGAGGATTTATCGGCAACAAGGCATCTGATATGAGACATACAGGGAAGACTGTCTTCAGTAGTCTATAACCTGTATGCACATGTTAATAGTTTAGATAGGTCAAATGTGGTGACAAATTCCCTTTAAACACACTTCTCTATACTGTGATGATGGGGAAACCAATTTAAAGGAAATCTGTCAGTAGTATCAACCCTCCCCTACCCAGTCTAGAGGAATAAAATGATACATTGATATCTGATCTGATGTCTTATTCCAGAGAAATCTGTTTTTATTATAAGTAAATGAGCTGATCAGGACTATGGGCTGGACACAGATCTCGCTGAGAATCTGCATCCAGAGATTATTATAAATGAAAGGGGAGTTATCAGTGTGAGACATGTAACCAACACAGAACAGAAGAACTGAACTTTGTCTCATAACAAAAATGTTAGCAGCTGCAACTCTCACAGCTCTGCTGTATTGCAACCTTGTCTGCCTATAAGATGGAAGCTGAAGCAAAGAGGAACCTGCAGATGTGTCAGGTATAATCACACACAGCTCTGCAGTGAGATCAGGAGAGAAGAGAGTGGCTATTACATGTCTCCTTGATAACAACCCCTTGTATTTACAATAAGTTCTTGAAGCAGATTTTCAGCAAGATCTATGTCCGGCCCATAGTCTTAACAGCTCATTTTCATATAAGAAAAGATTGATTTTCCTGGACTAAAACATCGGATCACAGATATCAAGGTATTATTTATTTACTACGCTTTGCTTATTATATACACCATTATATTGAGCAGCAACTTATATACATTATCATCACTGTCTAAACCGGAGAAAACCCACGCAAACATGTGGAGAACATAGAAACTTTTTGCAGATATTGTCCTTGGTAAGATTTGAATTCAGGACCCCAGCGCTGCAAAGCAACAATGATAACCACTAAGCCACCGTGCTTTCCAAATACCACTTAGGAGGACAGATCCTACTGACAGATTCCCTTTAAGACAGAATCAGCCATATGTACAGTACAGACCAAAAGTTTGGACACACCTCATTTACAGATTTTTCTGTATTTTCATGACTATGAAAGTGTGTAACAACTGAAATTATGTCTTATATTCTAGGTTCTTCAAAGTAGCCACCTTTTGCTTTGATTACTGCTTTGCACTCTTGGCATTCTCTTGATGAGCTTCAAGAGGTAGTCACCCGGAAATGGTTTTCACTTTACTGGTGTGCCCTGTCAGGTTTAATAAGTGGGATTTCTGACCTTATAAATGGGGTTGGGATCATCAGTTGTGTTGTGCAGAAGTCTAGTGGATAGGGTTGAGCATTCCGATACCGAAACCCGGTTCCGATACCTGAAATCCAATGTAAGTCTATGGGAAAAAAATATCGGAAGTAAAAATATTCCGATATTTTGTTCCCATAGACTTACATTGGATTTCAGGTATCGGAACCGGGTTTCGGTATCGGAATGCTCAACCCTACTGGTGGATACACAGCTGATAGTCCTACTGAATAGAAGGGTTAGAATTTGTATTATGGCAAGAAAAAAGCAGCTAAGTAAAGACAAATGAATGGCCATCATTACTTTAAGAAATGAAGGTCAGTCAGTCCCAAAAATTGGGAAAACTTTGAAAGTGTCCCCAAGTGCAGTTGCAAAAACCATCAAGCGCTACACAGAAACTGGCTCACATGAGGACCGCTCCAGGAAAGGAAGACCAAGAGTCACCTCTGCTTCTGAGGATAAGTTTATCCGAGTCACCAGCCTCAGAAATCGCAGTTTTACAGCAGCTCAGATTAGAGACCAGGTCAATGCCACACAAAGTTCTAGCAGCCGACACAGCTCTACAACAACTGTTAAGAGGAGACTTTGTGCAGCAGGCCTTCATGGTAAAATAGCTGCTAGGAAACCACTGCGAAGGACAGGCAACAAGCAGAAGAGACTTGTTTGGGCTAAAGAACACAAGGAATGGACATTAGACCAGTGGAAATCTGTGCTTTGGTCTGATGAGTCCAAATTTGAGATCTTTGGTTCCAACCACCGTGTCTTTGTGCGTCGCAGAAAAGGTGAACGGATGGACTCTACATGCTTGGTTCCCACCGTGAAGCATGGAGGAGGAGGTGTGATGGTGTGGGGGTGCTTTGCTGGTGACACTGTTGGGGATTTATGCAAAATTGAAGGCATACTGAACCAGCATGGCTACCACAGCATCTTGCAGCGGCATGCTATTCCATCCGGTTTGCTTTTAGTTGGACCATCATTTATTTTTCAACAGGACAATGACCCCAAACACACCTCCAGGCTGTGTAATGGCTATTTGACCAAGAAGGAGAGTGATGGGGTGCTACGCCAGATGACCTGGCCTCCACAGTCACCAGACCTGAACCCAATCGAGATGGTTTGGAGTGATCTGGACCGCATAGTGAAGGCAAAAGGGCCAACAAGTGCTAAGCATCTCTGGGAACACCTTCAAGATTGTTGGAAGACCATTTCCAGTGACTACCTCTTGAAGCTCATCAAGACAATACCAGGAGTGTGCAAAGCAGTCATCAAAGCAAAAGGTAGCTACTTTGAAGAACCTAGAATATAAGACATATTTTCAGTTGTTTCACACTTTTTTGATAAGTATATAATTCCACGTGTTAATTCATAGTTTTGATGCCTTCAGTGTGAATGTACAATTTTCATAGTCATGAAAATACAGAAAAATCTTTAAATTAGAAGTTGTGTCCAAACTTTTTGTCTGTACTGTATATGAGCCCTTTATAATGATCATTGCATTGATTTTAAATTAGAAGGATAAAGACCAGCACACTGTCCTAATAAAAAATTGTGTGCTTCTGGGAGGAACCTCAGCACCAAAAAAGAAAAGGAGACAGTAGGTCTTGCTAAAGTGATAGCTTATTTTGATCCGGCATGGAGTGAAAAACAGATATGGTCCAATGTTTCGACAAAGAGAAGTCTTTGTCAAGGACATACGTATGTTGCAGGTGCAGGTAGGCAGAAATCTAGCAGAGCAATAACGTAAATCGTAAGATCTGTTTCACGCCAAGGAGGACCTGTGTGGTGGAGGAGCCGTGAATTAGGAAATGCAAAAAGCAGAGTATGTCCTTGACAAAGACCGCTCCCGTTTGAAACGCTGGTCCATATCGGTTTATGAGTCCTTGATGGATCAAAAAAAATAATCACTGCAGCAAGACTTACAGTCTCAATTTCTTTTGTGGTGCTAAGGTTTCTTCCTCAACATGCACTGACTTTAAAGGCATAGGCAATTTGGTCAGTCCCTGTTTTGTTAGGTGGAGTACCTCAAAACTAACTGATCAAAGAGTGACCCACTACTACAACAATCAGTTAGCAGCTGGGATGTATAGGAGAACCCACAAGCAAGTGTTCAATTTTTCTGCAGCACCATTACACTGATCTGCAGGGCACGAATGTTCCGAGTCCTCCACAGTGAAAGATTTTGTAGCCATTCTCCACTCTGGCTACTAAATAGGGGTTTATCTAAACCTGACAATCCCTCTTATACTTACTTAGAAGACACTAACTTCTGCCCCCAAAATTATTTTCTATGTAAAAATTTTAATAACACATTGTGACTACATTTAACTGTGGCAGGTGGAGCTGTACGGATATTGTGGTCAACCGCTTACAAAAGAAACGGAATGAACATGAAACACATCAGGGTAAAAATATCTGCTAACCCCTCCTGGCTAGAAGGCTGCACAGGTAAATCACAGGACACCATGCTTGGCTGGGCACATTGCTGATGCGCCTGTGCTTCAGGACAGCGTTACGTGTGCACCATCAATAATGATTTAGGTCTGCACTCGGTAAGGGTTTGTTTTTCTTCCTGAAGGTCACAAAGCCGCTCTCTGCAACTCCTGTCAGCTGCGGCCCCTGCAGTATCTTTCTACTACCGGGCATAAGATAACTGATTCATTTTCTCATCCTTGCTCAATGTTTGTGCCAGACCGGGGCTGAAATGCACCATCAGACTCAATCTGACGTCTTTAACAAGGTTCACGCCTTAATATTTCAAAGCTTGCAGCGCGGTCACAAAGAAAGTGACACCTGACAAGAGCGAGGGCTGAGAAAAAGAAATCAGAAGATTACAAATGATACTTTCTCCAGTACGCTGATAAAGAATACAACGGGCGCGCTTCAGCATAGAGGCCACTATGTGTTCATCCGAACAATCCCAGATACTCTATTCTACATCACTCCGCACATGACAGGCAGGTCCTGGTAACTCTCTGCTACATCCGTCATAATTTACGCTAACAGATCTGCAGCAGCCAGGAACTCGAAGAAGGGAAACTTACACTACTGAAGTAATCAGCATTGGGAAATCCAGACAAGAGCAACTGAGCAGGACTAACTTATCAGCCTCAAGTGCTTGTCCACTTTAGAAATCCCTTTTTTTGTCAAAAAGGTTTCTGGGATATAAACGGATCCCATAATATACTGCTGCCAAGGCCTGCTTTGGTCAGAAGCAAATAGTAGAAGAACTGTTCAGATTCTCATGCGATGCAACTTGCCAGCCACTTGAATGGGTGGAACCTCTTCATCAGTATCCCGTCAGCACTGTAGGTGATGTTATGACCCTTTCCTCACTTACCGGTCTTAGTCTTGCCTGCCCTTAAATGAAAACCCAATTCTCAGTTATATATGTATGCAGTTTGACAGGCAGGATAGAAGGAACAGAAAGACAAGCTCCGCCCTCTACTTCCTGTTGATGAACAAAGCCCGCCTCCCACTTCCTGTACAGAAATAAAGACATCCCCCTCTTCCGCTAATCTGACGCTACTACTAGAAACAGGTTACACCTGACGACAGGTAGCGGAAAGCAAGTTAAGCAGAAAGTTGCCTGAGTGATCAGTGATCATCTAACTCAGATTTGCCAAACATGGGATATTAAATGTGATACAAAGCTTACACAGTTTATATTTTACTAAGTGCCATGAAGCCGGCTTTGACTACAGAACACCATTGTATAATATTTTCAGAGAATGTTCTGTTTTTCCTTTGATCTCTCCCGAACATTATTGGACATTTTCCTATCCTACAAAGCTTTATAATAAAATAAAATCCTGGCCCTCCTCATCACATCCCCACACTCATTTCTAACACCCTGCCACGATCTTCCACACGTTTTTGCAACCCTGTCAACCTCATACCTATCCATCCACACCCCCCTCCCCCAGTCCCCCTACCCGGAGCACTATGGAACGCACGCTCCGTCTGCAATAAACTGTCATTTGTCCACGACCTCTTTATCACCAACAAACTCTCCTTCCTTGCCATCACTGAAACCTGGCTCACTCCCTCTGACTCAGCCTCTCCAGCTGCGCTTTCCTATGGCGGATTTCATCTTTCTCACACCCCTCGCCCCAGCAACAAACGTGGTGGAGGAGTTGGCTTACTCCTGTCTGATACCTGCTCCTTTACCCCTATTCAAATTCCACCCTCCGCTGCTATTCCCTCGTTCGAAGTGCACTCCGTCCGCATCTATTCCCCCTCCAACCTCCAACTGGCTGTCATCTACCGCCCCCCGGAACTAGCCATCTCCACCTTTCTCGACCACTTCACCACCTGGCTACTCAATTTCCTCTCTGCTGACATCCCCACCATCATCATGGGCGATTTCAACATCCCCATTGACACTTCCACCCCGGCGGCCTCTAAACTTCTTTCGCTCACAGCTTCCCTTGGCCTCACTCAATGGTCCTCTGCGGCCACTCACAAAGGCGGTCACACGCTGGACCTTATCTTCACCCGTCTCTGTTCCCTCACTAATCTCACTAACTCCCCACTCCCCCTGTCTGACCACAACCTACTGACATTCTCTTCCCTCTCCTCTGTTAGTACGCATCCCCCACTCCACAAACTCACCCACCCTCGCAAAAATCTCAAACACCTCAATTTACAATCGCTCTCTGAGTCCCTCCTCCCTCTTACAGACATAGCCTCACTTCATGACACAGATGCTGCTGCCACATTTTATAACACCACAATAAAAACCACACTTGATTCGGCCGCCCCCCTCATGCAGAGCAAAACTCGTACAATCAACAGGCAGCCCTGGCTGACCGGCCTGACCAAAGAACTGAGACGGGCTTCCAGGGTTACCGAGCGGAGATGGAAGAGAACCCACTCCACCGAGCACTTCAACGCATACAAGCAGTCCCTTGCCAGCTTCAAGTCCACGCTCTCTGCCGCAAAACAAACTTACTCTCTCATATCCTCCCTGTCTCACAACCCTAAACAGCTCTTCAACACTTTCAATTCTCTACTCCATCCCACAGCACCTCCTCCCTCTCCTCTCATTTCTGTCGAAGACTTTGCCTCCTTCTTTAAGCAAAAGATTGATACTATCAGAGAAGGCTTTGGCCCGCAGCCCCCAATGCCCCTCTTAGCCACTCAGCCCTGTTCTTCCAAAACCAGCTTCACCACCATGACAGAAGATCAGCTCTCCACTCTCCTGTCAAGATCACACCTCACCACTTGCGCGCTTGACCCACTCCCGTCCCACCTCATCCCTAACCTTGCCACAGTCTTCATCCCTACTCTCACACACCTCTTCAACCTTTCACTTACAAATGGTGTCTTTCCTTCATCCTTCAAACATGCTTCAATCACCCCGATCCTCAAAAAGCCCTCCCTCGACCCATCCTCAGCGTCTAGCTATCGCCCGATATCTCTTCTCCCCTTCGCCTCAAAACTACTGGAACAGCATGTATATCTTGAACTGCCCTCCCACCTTTCCTCCTGCTCCCTCTTTGACCGGTTACAATCAGGCTTTCGACTGCATCACTCAACTGAAACTGCCCTAACTAAAGTCACTAACGACCTGCTAACCGCCAAGAGCAAGCGACACTACTCTGTCCTCCTTCTCCTGGACCTGTCTTCTGCCTTTGACACCGTAGACCATTCCCTCCTCCTACAGATTCTCTCATCTCTTGGCATCACAGACTTGGCCCTATCCTGGATCTCATCATACCTAACAGACCGAACATTTAGTGTCTCCCTCTCACACACCACCTCCTCACCTCGCCCCCTGTCTGTCGGTGTTCCCCAAGGCTCAGTCCTAGGACCCCTACTCTTCTCCATCTACACCTTCGGCCTGGGACAGCTCATAGAATCCCACGGCTTGCAGTATCACCTCTACGCCGATGACACGCAGATCTACCTATCTGGACCTGACCTCACCTCCCTACTGACCAAAATTCCACAGTGTCTGTCTGCTATCTCAGCCTTCTTTTCTGCTCGCTTTCTCAAACTGAACATGGACAAAACAGAATTCATCATCTTTCCCCCACCTCATTCTACCCCTCCACCAGGCCTATCCATCAATGTCAATGGCTGCTCGCTTTCCCCAGTCCCACATGCTCGGTGCCTTGGGGTGATCATCGACTCTGCCCTCTCTTTCAAACCACATATCCAAGCCCTCGCCACCTCCTGCCGCCTCAAACTCAAAAATATTTCCCGGATCCGCTCATTCCTCAACCATGAAACCACAAAAACACTAGTGCACGCCCTTATCATCTCCCGCCTCGACTACTGCAACCTCCTACTGTCTGGCCTCCCCTCTAGCACTCTGGCACCACTCCAGTCCATCCTACACTCTGCTGCACGACTAATCCACCTGTCTTCCCGCTATTCCCCTGCCTCCCCACTATGCCAGGCCCTTCACTGGCTTCCTATTGCCCAGAGGCTCCAGTTCAAAACCTTAACCATGACATACAAAGCCATCCACAACCTTTCTCCTCCATACATCTGTGACATGGTCTCCCGCTACCTACCCACACGCAACCTTCGATCCTCTCAAGATCTCCTTCTCGACTCCCCCCTCATCTCTTCTTCCCACAACCGCATACAAGACTTCTCCCGGGCTTCCCCCATACTCTGGAACTCTCTGCCGCAAAACATCAGACTTTCACCAACAACGGAGACCTTCAAGAAAAACCTGAAGACCCACCTGTTCCGACAAGCCTACAACCTGCAATGATCCTCAGTGTACTGAACCATCGCACAACCAGCTCTACCCTCTCCTAGTGTATTCTCACCCATCCCTGTAGACTGTGAGCCCTCGCGGGCAGGGTCCTCTCTCCTTCTGTACTTATGCGTCCCTTGTCTAGCACATGTTTATTGTATCTGTCTATATTTTTCCCCTTTTCATATGTAAAGCGCCATGGAATAAATGGCGCTATATAAATATATAATAATAATAATAATAATAAATGCACTGGATCATCTTGTTGCATTTTTTGGGGGAACATTCATTCTTCTTTTTATTGAGTTTGTGGTGTGTCCCACCCAGTTATAAAGGCATGCACTAGAAATACATGAAATAAAAAGGGGTTTTCCATGTGCATTTTCTTTAGATCAATTGTGTGGTCTGCTATGCCTGTAGCAGCATAATTATATTGGTATGTATGTATATTACACAGGAGCTGGAACAGACAGATAATCAAGTTTAAGAACCATATGGAACTTTTAAAGAGCGCCCATTCAGAAGTTCATTGACGAAAAGAAAGAAAAAAAGGCAACTGCTCTGGCAAGCAGCAATTTTGGGGAACACTGGTTCCTGTCAGTTGCCCTGTACAGAGTTACAGACCTATTAAAATGTAATTACGTAGCTGTCTGTGTGACAAAACCCAAGCATTTATCCCACATTCTTGACCGACTTTTGCAGAAGTATAGGATTCTTATTTAATTCGGGAATGTGGTGTAAGTGTTTGTATGAAAACGGCTGATAGAAATAAAGAACAAGATACATCACACCGAGGATTCATACTTCATGTGTGTAGCCCCAAGAGGAAAAACGGTTTGAGTGGACATTAGTTGTTTGGGTACACCTCCAACACAGCAACATAGGAGGGTCTTAGATATAATAATAATAATAATAAAAAAAAAAAAAAAAAAAAGTAGAGAGACTAAATGGCACGTGAAGTAGAGAGACAAAACGGCATGTGAAGTAGAGAGACTGGTGGGGGACTCTGAAGCAACAGAGGATCAGTGAGGCAAGTTTATTATTTATTTTAAGTGAGGCTGAATAACCACTTTAAATAAAACACCTACCTGTCCACAAAATTAAAGAGGATCGTCCAACCAATTCTAACTGGAAGGACGGTAAAACTCCAGAAAGAACAAAATGTATTTTAAAAGCATAAAAATGTGTATGAAAAAAATCAAATAAGAATTAATTGCCATGAAAAAAAGTCGTCTCTGCCTCTAGCTCCTTTATTAATCACATTCCAGCACCAGACGCTGAGAGTACATCAAACTGCACCAAATCCTTTTCACATGACAAGCTCATAAATTATTCAACTCATTAGTATCACCAAGAGGAATAGAAATAGCATCAGTGTAAAAGACACATAGAAGTGGAAAAGGGTCAATGTAAAGTTTCACAGGCTGATCTCCATGTGTCCAAACTTCAAAAAGACAAACACATCTACACATCTGCTTTCTGAAAAGTGAACCAGAGCGAATACGAAAGTACTAAATTGTTGTGTTTCTCAAGTTTTATAAACTAAATCCGAGCAGTATGGAAAAAAAATCACTCAGAGCAGACAAAGCCAACTTAATATAGTGACTGAAAGCATGGATCATCATACTGACCGTATTCAATGGCAGCTTTTAATCTGGCATCGGAATGAGTGGAACCGAATGCATTGCGCACAAAGCGTCTCCTCCTTCTCAAGTCATCTTCCCAATAATCCAGTCTCCAGAAGTCATGGAGTTGACTGAAAGAAAAAATATGAAATAATAATGAAAAAACAAGCCTGATACTTCAAGAATTACGCCTATCTAAACTTCAATTGCGCACTCATCAATCTGCCCTGACCAGACATTGCTGCTGCTATATTATGGCCCAGCTTAAAGGGAATCTGTCACCCTAAATTGGCGGGATATTTAAATGATGGCAGTCAGGTCAGATGGGAGGTGTTTTGGGTACTTGCCTTAACATGTTGTTCGCTGCTGTCTCCATTATTTCTGGGAATTGTAGTCGTTGCCCTCCATATAACGCGCCTGCGCATTGCAATCTTGAATTGCGCACGCGCAGTATGCTTTGCCCGCAGATTGCAATGCACAGGCGCGTTATATGGAGGGCAACGACTACAATTCCCAGAAATAATGGAAACAGCGGCGAACAACATGTTAAGGCAAGTACCCAAAACACCGCCCATCTGACCTGACTGCCATCATTTAAATATCCCGCCAATTTAGGGTGACAGATTCCCTTTAAGAGGCATAAAGACTGTTGGCTGAACCCCCCGATATTGACGGGTCCAGCCGACCATCTAATCTGTATGGGGGCCGACCAAGTGAAGATCGGGAGAGATGTCGATCATGCATTTCCAGTTTCGGACTGCCAATCGTATTTTTCTACATGAGATAAGCTGCCGGCTGACATGTCAGTCAGCAGTTTTCTCATAGAGAACACAGGAGCAGTCGGTCAAACGAGAGCTCTTGTGTATGGGAGCAGCTGCCTGACATAAAACCAGCCAAAACATTGTTCATCCAACAGCCATCTAATGTGTAAGGTCAGCCTAAGAAAAAGCCTCGTCACTGGCCGATGGGCTCACACAATTTGATCAAACTGTGGGCTACGTATAGTCAATGTAGCAGTAATGTAGTTCACAAGTCATATATTCAATGATCACATATACTTTTTCATGTATTTGTTTGCTTGTATAGCACATGTTCGTTTCATATCTTACAATAAAGCTCCTGGTCTCCAATGTGGAATCTGTAACAGGACCTCCAGTTTATCATGGGACATTTAAAATAATGGTCTCTTCACATGTGACCCCTTAAGGCTTCAGGGCCTGGATGTGACCACTACCATTGCACCACCTACAGCTGAGCCCATGCACAGCTCACCTCCATCATAGGACCCCAGTATTTGAATAGTCAAGTCTGAACAGGTTTTTAGCATCTGTATTTATCATAATATATTTCTTGTCAATGCCTTTGTGGGAGGGATTATCTGATGTGAGACAACCCCTTTAAAGAGGTGTTCCCATCTTAAACAGGAAGGACATAATTCCATGAAAATCTGAAAGCTGGGAGTTCCACCTTTGAACCCACCCTTCTCCCATTATGAGGGGTTTCCAAATGTGGGACCACCACTTGCCGGATGACAAAAATTGCTCATAAAAGGTTTAAGCCTTAGGTGAAGGGGCTAGCTCACAACATACATTTCTCTATGGGTCTCCCACTGATCATTAGCTCCTACACTGCCTCACCGCATGCCCAGAGTGAGAACTAATGGTGTAATGGTGGCGCTCCAATCATAGGCTATAGTTATGGCAGAGACAGAGGAGAACAAAAGCTCTTGCATGGAACCACAGACTGTGTAAAGGGGTGATCAGTGGAGGTCCCAGGAGTGCAGACCCCAGTGATCAGATAATTATCACCTATCCCGAGGGCAGGTAATAAATGTCCATGGTAGGAGAACTTCTTCAGATGAAACCAGAGTGCTCAATGGCCAAAGTAGAGGACAACACTCTCTTAGGAGACAATCCCTGGTATAAACTAGAATATATCTCCTGACAGCTTTAACAACTACTTGGAGTTTATCTAACACCGGCGTAAAACAATGCAGAGAACAATCATGACCGAGTGCTGATGGCCTTTGTATTTACATGTGAAACAACCTAAAGTAGCCAGTATTTAATGGCTTCTCGTACTGGTACGGAGCATTCATCACAAGCAGCCCATTTACTAATTCTGCATCAAATTACAAGTATTAATGACACGCAGCTTGCTTTCCTTTACAGAGGTTTAACGCGCCTTGTAAATCAAAGAGAAAACCTTCTCATAAACAGTTTGCCTTTTAATGGCTACGGTCCCTCAGCAGCCTGGAATTTATAAGAAGAAAATATGTCACACATGACTTTGGTGGGTGGGGGGACCATGATTAAAATACCATGCTGAAATATTCATTGGAATAATTCCCCACTGCCCCCAGCAAGCTAAGAAAATTACTATTTTATTCATTATTAATAACACTGAATAAGAGTTGCAAAAAAATATTCCCGAGTGCGGTAATTGTTGTGGTGAATTATTACCCTTCCATTAATGTGCCGCCAACGGTTTATGGGCGCTAGTGAAAACAAACCATTTTGGGCCATGGCCACTTGCCATTTAACGAGCCTTTGTGTTTTCTTATGTAAATCGCTTCATTTCTTGCTGTTAAATCACAGGCAGCACTAATAGCCGGTAACAATGATGTTCGACGGTGCATGGAACAATGTAAAGATCACAGAAATCTTGTATTATGGGCAACCACCTAAAATAAATGCGTGTTCTCTGTAACAACGTGATATCACAAGGTGGTTACTGGCCTGAATGTACCCGGACAGTCTTGATTTTTCAACCATCCAAGGCTGAAAAGAATGTACCGTAAATTATACAAAACTTCACCTATAAAGTGACAGTCCCGATCTAGTTCGGGGACGCGGTTCCATTCAGTTTGGTGCAGAGCTGTGTGTGTTAGATACAATAGTATAATTACCACCATTCATGTTGGTAATTCAGGGATACTTTATTCCCCCCATCATCTCCATCCTGAACCCCATCGGCACTGTCAATTTATGGGTGAAGTTTTGTACAAGTTACCGTACATCTTTTTTAGCCTATTAAGGTAAAAATTTGCCAGCGTTTGTGTTGAAAAATCAAGACTGTCCGGGTACATTCAGGCCAGTTGCAATCAGCTATCTGTTTTTAGACTTGAATGACTTTCTGTTCACGATCAATTCGTCCGATGGTGGAGACGGTGACGTCAGCGCTGATTGGGTGACAGGATCACGGCACAAGAGCCGCAGGAACAGCGCCGACACACGCGGTGAGTAAATGCTTTTTTATTTGATCGGGGCTAAACATTTAGATCAAGAAGTTTGAATGGAATAGGATGCTTAGTGGCCAGTGAAAAAATGACAAGCGCTCGCTTTTGTTTCTTTGTTTTGCATAGCTAGTGATATGGACAATAAGTACGGTGGCTCAGTGGTTAGCACTGTCGCCATACAGCGATGGGGTCCTTGGTTCAAATCCCACCAAGGGCAACATCTGCAGGGAGTTTGTTACGTTCTCCCCGTGTTTGCGTGGGTTTCCTCTGGGTTCTCCGGCTTCCTCCCACATTCCAAAAACATACTGATAGGGAATTTAGATTGTGAGCCCCATTGGGGACAGCAATGATTTCTGTGAAGCTCTGTGGGTAATGATGGTGATATATGAGTAAAATAAGTAAATAAAACATTTTACATAAAACAGTGATTTAAACAATAGGCAATTTTCTGATTAAAAACGTTAAATGGTTAAAAATGCAAATGATAATCTTTCAGGTCCATTATTAGTATATTATATACTCTTAAAAATATAATTAACATCAAACTGTGACTAATGTTCAATAGTTTATTGGAAGTCGCAGCTTTAAAAAGAGGATCAATCAAGGTGACAGACAGAATAGAATTATTGCATGTATATATACAGATTTATGCCTATAGAGGTTGCCCCACACACAGCGGCCCAGCTCTCCGCACACTAAGGGCTTATTCAGACAGCAGCTTTTCTCGTTCGAGTTCTGTCCGTCTTTTTCACTGATAGAACATGTACCTATTAAAGAATATGGGTCTGTTCACACGTTCATGTACTTTGCTGATTGAGTGGTCAGATTTTAGTCCAAGTCTTGGATCAATCCATAAATGCAAGTCTATGGATCTGTGTAAAAAGCCTGAGAGCATTCAGATGCCATATGTGCACTGTCTGTTTTTCACCAACTGTTTAACACAAGAAGCTTCAAAAACCTCCAGAATTATTTTTTTGAATACAAGAAAAACTGATGAAACTCTGATGGTATAAACTGACATACTGAGCAAATACTGCTGAAAATCTGTTCAAAAACACTGTGGAGACTTGGGCTATTTTTTACATAATAAAACACAAGGAAAAATAAGTCACTGAAAGATACTGGGGTGTATTGGTAGACACCAAACTCGACTCTAGTGACCAGGCCAATGTTTTTGCCACCGCAAATAAAATAATTTAATGCAATAAAAGAGACATAGATGCTCATGGCAAGAACATCATTTTGCCTCTGCACAAGTCACTAGTGGGGCCACACTTATACTAGAGCCACAAATTGTACACAGTATTGTAAGGAGGACATAGCTGACCCAGAGCAGAGAGAGAGAAGTGAGACCAAGGTTTTTAAGGGAATGGGGCACTTCACATCTCCCTCATGGGGTTTTTGCCTTCTTCTGGATCAAACTGTTATGTTATAGGTTGCCAGACATAATTGCGTCTTCGGTCATCCTCCTCCAATAACATCTATTTCTACAAGACAACATCAAGGAGCAGGTAAGTGGAATGGCAGGTCATGCATGCCCCATGTTAGAGGAACAGTTGGGGATTTGGGAATGTTTAGCTTCCAAAATAGAAGACAGAGGAGACTTAATAGCTGTCTACAAATATCTCAAGGGCTGTCACATTGTAGAAGGATCTTCCTTATTCTCATTTGCACAAGGAAAGACTAGAAGCAATGGGATGAAACTGAATGGGAGGAGACACAGATTAGATATTAGAAAAAACTTTTTGACAGTGAGGGTGATCAATGAGTGGAACAGGCTGCCACGAGAGGTGGTGAATTCTCCTTCAATGGAAGTCTTCAAAAAGGAGCTGAACAGACATCTGTCTGGGATGATTT